>CM036753.1:17276246-17496246 GCA_020796225.1 Arion vulgaris
GAATTCATTCCATTTTATGTTCATTATTTTTAGCAGACGTTTACTTTCAAATTCATTCGACTTACTTTCTATATCTTTAGTCATTTTCCAACTCTCGCAGGCGTATATTATGATTGATCATCATCATCAGGTGCCGTCTCCACATCGAAGGTTGGCTGCAATGAATCTCCAGCATCCTCTATCTTTCGCCTTGGTGTTGCACACTGCCAGACTGTAACCTGTCCATTTCTTAAAGTTTCCTCCCACTTATCTCTCGGTCTTCCTCTTGCTCTTCCCCTTAACTTTCCCCTCTAGTAAATGTTTTATCATGGTGTCATGTCTTTTTATGTGCCCAAAATACTTTACTTGTTTGAATTTTATTTCTCTAAATAATTGTTTCTTCATGCCTAGTTTTCCTAAAACTTGTTTATTTGTCTGTTTTTCTGTCCATGAAACTCTGCCTATTCTTCTATATATCCACATCTCAAATGCATCAATTCTGTCTTCTAACTGCTTGTTCATTGTCCATGTTTCCGAGCCATACATTAATATAGGATATATATTAGGATTGATACAACATTTGAATTGAAAATTTATAATTTAGTTTTAAAATTTTATAACTTGGAGTTCCATATTTTAGTTAGACTTTTTTTTTCTATCCAGAAAGCACTTGAGCTTTCAGCTTTTCGATTTAGGTGCCATGGGTATCGTAAATCTGGAGAACCTGTGACTTTTCTGCCAGCCCCCGGAATTGAACCGCACTCGCAGGGGGCTTGTCACCCGTCGTCAAACGGGCTACAAACACGCTGGGCAAGCGGGCAATATTTAGACTTTTAAAAGCTGATATTGATTTGATACTTCGTAGCATAATTTGTTTAGAAAATATTTTCCAATCAAAATTGTTAACTAAATAGGTGAACTATTCTGCTATTTTTATCTTTTTGGATTCCAGCATGATATCTGCATTACTTATCATAGGTGTCTTCATTATATTTGTCTTTTCATAGCTTATCTGCAGTCCAACTTTTGATGATATGGATGATAAGTTGTCTGGGTTTTTTTGGGTGCATACCTTGGTTATTTTACGTAACAAGTCTACATGTGTGCGCGTCATTATGAGTGTGTTTGTAAATATGTCTGTCTCTCTGTATACATGTTCATGTTCATTTGTGGTATCATATACATGTAAAAAAAAAAAAGTAAAGGAACCCTTTCATACCTCGAGGTCAATACAGTGTTAGGCCTGTATTTTTCATTGACCGTAGCGCACGATGGGTCATGTGTGAGTAGCCCCACGCCGGTCGCCTTTACTTTCCCACAGCATGTCTGGTACCCAGTTGAGGCTGGGTCGGGAAAAATTCCACGCGCACTGCGGGAGTTGAACCCATACCACCAGCCTTGAGAAGCGAGTTCACTAACAACTACGCTACCGCGGCTCTCTATCATATACATGTAGCATGTCTTTATTCTTCATGTGTCTTGTTAGTGCGTAAGTGTACGTGTGCGTGTGTGTTTGAATCATTGATGTCAGATAACATACCCATATTCTTATGTTTCTTGCAGAAAATGTCCGACGTATCGGATACTTCTAGTGTCAGTGACACTCGGGGCCTGGTCGAAGAGAAACGTGATGGGAAACCCCGGAGTTCTATTCCAATGACGTCATTCAACTTCATCAACTCAATCATTGGCTCCGGCATTATTGGTAAGTTATTAACTCGGTTGTTTGAATACAACTTCATCAACTCAATCATTGGCTCCGGCATTATTGGTAAGTTATTAACTCGGTTGTTTGAAAACAACTTCATCAACTCAATCATTGGCTCCGGCATTATTGGTAAGTTATTAACTCGGTTGGCCCAAATAATGAACTGCAAGCCAGTCATTACGTTGACTTAACGAATTAAGTCACGTCACTAGACTAACCGAAATACTAATTCACAAGTCAGTGACCTGTCTGGTACAACTATTTATTTGAAAATTGGTCACTAGACTAGATCAACTATTTTATAGACTAGATCAACTATTTTATCGCAAGTCAATGACTTGTGTGTGATTCAACTGTGCATTGACATGATAATTAATAGACTTGTTGTTGTGAACTATTTTGTTATAAAACAGCTGCTAGACTAGTGCAATTATTTTGTTATAAAACAGCTGCTAGACTAGTTCAATTATTTTGTTATAAAACAGTCCCTAGACTAGTTCAAATTATTCACTAGGTTGACATGACAAATTTAAATTCCTGGCGTCAAGCCCGAGTCAGATGACATTTGATAACAAACATAGGTGAACATCGTGTTCCACCGTGTACCTTTAGAATGCAATTTAACTGGAAAAATGCCCTAGTATAATCAATAATCTTGTCTATAGTTATAAAAAAAAACTTTAAGACAGAAAAAAACCTCAAACTGTTCATCAAGATTCGAACTACACATGATCGAACTGAGTGTAATTCGTTTTTGTCTCTGCCTGATGTAGACTTGTACACGACTGATTATGATGATGGTTGAAAGTCTTAGCTTCTCATTATAATCTGTTTTTTCTTTTGTCCTTCTCTGCTTTTTTGCCGTTAGACGTACCAGGTTTAACAGATGATCGGTTTCCGAGATATTGCACGCTCGGTCGCTTGATATGCTGTTGTATTGTGGAGTTTTAAAATGTCTGTAACTCCATCAATCCATCTTTTCTTCATCTGCCTCTTCCCTTGATGATTCTATTTTCAGGTTGTATGCTCTTGCTACTGGTGTATTCGGGTTCATTCTGACCAAGTGGCCAAACAATTTAAGTCTCTGTTTTTCAATAAATCTAATAGCAGGTGTTACTCCGACTGTTCTTTTAATTTCCTCATTTCTTATATGGTCTCTTCTTGTTTTATTTACTGCTTTCCTCAAGCATCTTATTTCACATGTGGTAATTTTCCTTTCTTGTTCTTTAGTCATTGGGGCAGTTGTTGTATCTGACTCTCAGTCGATGCTTCACAAGATCCAGAAGGGCAGGTTTCGGTATGAGTGGATGTCGTCTATAGAAGTTTCTAACCTCCAGCGGCTTACGTGGATATACTGTCCTGGGCATGAGGGTGTTTACGGTAATGAGAGAGCGGACAGGCTTGCATCAACAGCATCGATTGTTTGGGAGTTGAAGATGGATAAGGGGATATTCTTCGGTCTCTTCGCGACTCTCTGTTGGATGAGGACACTAAACGATGTTGAATCGATCAAGAGCGTTGGGTTACGTTTTTCAAGCAGACTGATGCCTGAGGCAGGTGAGGTGTGTTTAACGACCTGAACATAGTATGCATATCTTCGATATCTATTGGAGACTGGCACCTAGGTCTGCCGAGAGACGTCGTTTAGAACCAACAATACAAGTCAGATGTTTGCCTGTAGCACTGTGTGGTATGAAGATGCATTTATAATCTGTCTTAGTCCTGTCTGTGTTTCAATAATCTGACATGATGGTATTCAACAGACGAAATTAAACAAAGTATTAAGAGGTCTGGCTCGAAAATAATTTGAAACAAGAGATTGAATTGTTGTTAATTTAAGCTATACGCAAAAAAACAACATCATTTATGATCGATAGCATATTGTTTATAGGCTAAACCTTGAAATCGATGTTTGATAAAACAATGTTCACGAGACTAACCGAACGATCGTCATCACGGGTATGACCATCACAAACTAACCGAAACTGATCTCATCTGGTGAGATGACCACTCAACTACCGAAGTGTCCATCACAGGTGATGATGACCCACAACAACAAACTAATTAGTTTAACATGAAATTTGTCTGCACATTTTGTATACTACTCTTGAAATATTGCATGTGATTACCTTCTTCATCTCCACTTGTCAATCTCTTGTAATATGTTGTTTAAACATGTACATTAGTTGGTTGTGCATATTTCTTCAGTTAGAACCATTGCTAGTTATCTTCTTTGTCGGTCAGGCCTTTGTTTGTAGCGTAACAGTGAGAACCATTGCCGTTATCTTTTGAGCAAACAGAACATCTCTTTGTAGTTAACAGAGACATTGCTTGTATCTTTTTTGTAGGTCTAAACAGCGAGAAGAGAACCATTCCCTGTTATCTTCTTTTGTAGGTCTAACAGAGAACCATTGCCTTAGTTATCTTCTTTGTAGGTCGGTAACAGAGAACCATTGCCTTAGTTATCTTCTTTTGTAGGTCGTAACAGAGAGAACCATTGCCTTAGTTATCTTCTTTTGAGTCGTAACAAGAAACCATTGCCTTAGTTATCTTCTTTTGTAGGTCAGTAACAGAAAACCATTCTTAGTTATCTTCTTTGTAGGTCGGTAACATGTGAAACCATTGCTTAGTTATCTTCTTTGTAGGTCTAACAGTAAACCATTGCCTAGTTATCTTCTTTTGTAGGTCGGTAACAGAGAGAACCATTGCCTTAGTTATCTGTAAACTTTGCAGTCTGGTAACAGGAAACCATTCCCTAGTTATCTTCTTTTGTAGGTCGGTAACAGAGAACCATTGCCTTAGTTATCTTCTTTTGTAGGTTGTAACAGAGAACCATTGCCTATAGTTATCTTCTTTTGTAGGTCATAACGAGAGAACCATTGCCTTAGTTATCTTCTTTTGTAGGTCGGTAACAGAGAGAACCATTGCCTTAGTTATCTTCTTTTGTAGGTCGGTAACAGAGAGAACCATTGCCTTAGTTATCTTCTTTTGTAGGTAGGTAACAGAGAGAACCATTGCCTTAGTTATCTTCTTTTGTAGGTGGTAACAGGAGAGCCATTGCCTTAGTTATCTTCTTTGTAGGTCGAACAGAGAACCATTGCCTTAGTTATCTTCTTGTAGGTCGGTAACAGAGAGAACCATTGCCTTAGTTATCTTCTTTTGTAGGTGTAACAGAGAACCATTGCCTTAGTTATCTTCTTTTGTAGGTCGGTAACAGAGAGAACCATTGCCTTATTATCTCTTTTGTAGGTCGGACAGAGAAACCATTGCCTAGTTATCTTCTTGTAGGTCGGAACAAGAACCAATACCTATTATCTTCTTGTAGGTCGGTAACAGAGACCATTGCTTGTTATCTTCTTTGTAGGTGGTAACAGTGAGACCATTGCCTTAGTTATCTTCTTTGTAGGTCTGTAGAGAACCATTGCCAAGTTATCTTCTTTGAGGTCGGTAACAGAGAACCATTGCCTTAGTTGTCTTCTTGTAGGTCGGTAACAGAAGAACCATTGCCTTGTTATCTTCTTGTAGGTCGGTAACGAGAGAAGAACCATTTCCTAGTTATCTTCTTTTGTAGGTCGGTAACAGTAGAACCATTGCCTTAGTTATCTTCTTTGTAGGTCGGTACATGAACCATTGCTGTTATCTTCTAGGTCGGTACAGAACCATTGCCTTAGTTATCTTCTTTAGGTCGGTAACAGAGAGAACCATCGCCTTAGTTATCTTCTTGTAGGTCGTAACAGTGAAGAACCATTGCCTAGTTATCTTCTTTGTAGGTCGGTAACAGAGAGAAGAACCAGTTGTAAGATAGAATCAGAAATTTAACTAACGAGATGTGGTGTTTTAAGGTGGAACTACACATTGGATAGTGATAAGTAGTTCTCACAGTTGGTGGGAAACACTATATTTAGCCCCGGTTTGATTCCCTGGCAACGTGATATCGTCGTTGAGAGTTGTTAGTGATTCCATTCCGGGCTGCTTCTTTATAATTTTTGGTATCTGTTATTGTTTTCTGTGTTTATGTTTTCTGAGAGCTTTTCATACCTCTCTAGAATTTGTTCTTATTGTTATAATGTTCTACATTCTAATCAACTTATGTCCTTTCTTTCTCTTTGTATTTATATATATGTTCATTCTGACATATCCTTAATATAGTTGAGTTCAAGTCTGCACTAATCAATTGCCAAGCTGACCTTTTTTATTTGGGAGGTGACATTTAGATACCTTTCAAAGTCAAACTCTAAAGATACTTCACGACACTCCCATAATTTACATATTACTCACGTCTACTACTATCATGTGCTATGTCAGATCAAACTATTTAAATAATTCTGTTGGAGGCTACATCTCGATGATAACTATTATTTAGTTATTGTAATAACAACAATAAAGTATTAGTTAAGCAATATTTATAACTACTAAGGATGTAAGTCTTGGAGGGTAAACAATCTAATAAAATCGAACTACCATAAAAAAAATATCTTGGAATATCCTTTTACAGGACGTAGCCATCAACCATAACACGAGTCGTTGATTTTCTAGGTACATCTTATACTTCAGTAGTTTGTATTGCTTTCGAACGGTGAGGTCTATTTTTACCATTCGTAACAATCAAAGGGAACTAAAGTGCTTCCAAACTTGCTCACCGCGGAGTTTGAACCAGGTATGCTTGGGTTGTAAACGTGCTCACTACCGCTTAAACTACAGACAAACTACTGTAGGGGTAGAATTAATGGCTAGTTTTGTTTACTAGTACTTATATTCTTATTGTTTATGCTTGTCCTGTCTCTTGTTTTCTTTAATTATTGTCAAGTATCATAGAAGTGACTCTAGTTAAAACATGAAGTTTGTCATCTTATGAAATTCATAGTTTCTTAGGTGGTGGATTAAGCCTTTAGTAAACCGAAGCACGTCATTTCAACGTAAAACATGAGTAATTTCTGTTATATCTTTAGCTTATTGGCCTTCTTTCTTGGTGTGACCATGTAACATGGGATTAGTCCTAACAAGGACTGCTTATTGAGTATAGTGCCTTTTGCGTTCTGGTATTTGTATATAGCAATGATCAACAAATAAACAAGGAACAGGTATTAAGAGCTTCAGAAAAACAAATAGACAAACACGGGACTCGAACCACTTACCCCAGTCCTTACGACACCAATCGCCTAGCCTAGCAATACGAGCGTTTTTACGGACACAACCAATAAGCCATTCTAAAAAATGACTCACGGGAGTGTCTTTCTCAAACGCTCGTTACAGCTAGACACAGAAACAATCAGGTAGGGTTCGAACAGTGTTTGCACAAACACATGCTGTAAGCTTATTGTGCTTGTATATATTAGAGACAAGACAATATCATACATACACACATGTATACACATATAACAAACATGTATACATCATTCAAAGTAGCTTCAAATTTATTAAAAGATGAGCAAAAGGAGCCTCTTTCAAGAACCCCAGAGGAAGCAACGAAAGTAACGAATATGATCAACAAATAAACAAGGAACAGGTATTAAGAGCTTCCGAAAAACAAATAGACAAACACGGGAACCACTTACCCTAGTCCTTACGACACCAATCGCCTAGCCTAGCAATACGAGCGTTTTTACGAACACAACCAATGAGCCATTCTAAAAAATGATATATAGCATGTGTTTATGCAAACACTGTTCGAACCCTACCTGATTGTTTCTGTGTCTAGCTGTAACGAGCGTTTGAGAAAGACACTCCCCGTGAGTCATTTTTTAGAATGGCTCATTGGTTGTGTCCGTAAAAGCGCTCGTATTGCTAGGCTAGGTGATTGGTGTCGTAAGGACTGGGGTAAGTGGTTCGAGTCCCGTGTTTGTTATTTGTTTTTTCGGAAGCTCTTAATACATGTACCCTGTTTATTTGTTGATCATATTCGTTACTTCCTCTGGGGTTCTTGAAAGAGGCTCCGTGTGCTCATCTTATATAGCCATGAGAAGGACTTGGTGTTGATCTTGGTGTAGTCGTTAGTTCATGAAACCTTGACTATTTTATTATTCTAGTTTGAGTTTAAGAAAGGAGTTAGGGGCGGTAGTGTTCGATCTGTTTTCAGGAACATGATCGTCTTGTACTATCATAACTCTGACCAATTGATTTCTTTAAAGTTAAAAATGATTTCTGTTAAGTTATACAACAATTGATTTCTCTCTGTTAAAGTTAATACAACAATTGATTTCTTCTTGTTAAGTTAATACAACAATTGATTTCTCTGTTAAGTACAACAATTGATTTCTCTCTTGTGAAAGTTAATACAACAATTGATTTCTTTCTTGTGAAAGTTAATACAACAATTGATTTCTCTTGTGAAAGTTAATACAACAATTGATTTCTTCTGTGAAAGTTAATACAACAATTGATTTCTTCTTGTAAAGTTAATACAACAATTGATTTCTCTCTTGTGAAAGTTAATACAACAATTGATTTCTCTCTTGTGAAAGTTAATACAACAATTGATTTCTCTCTTGTGAAAGTTAATACAACAATTGATTTCTCTCTTGTTAAAGTTAATACAACAATTGATTTCTTCTGTGAAAGTTAATACAACAATTGATTTCTCTCTTGAAAGTTAATACAACATTGATTTCTCTCTTGTAAAGTTAATACAACGATTGAAACTTGCTTAGTGAAGGAAATTATTACTCGTCTTACGTCATCCTAATCTGGAACACAGTTGATTAACAAGTTTGAAATTTAATCTGATGTTGCTGTGTTAGCACCTTCCCTTTGCTCATGTCTATTACGGGATGTTAGTTACGTGATAAAAGTAGGTGTGTATGTTCATCATCATCATCAGGTGCCGTCTCCACATCGAAGGTGGCTGCAATGAATCTCCAGCATCCTCTGTCTTTTGCCTTGGTGTTGCACACTGCCAGACTGTAACCTGTCCATTTCTTAAAGTTTCCTCCCACTTATCTCTCGGTCTTCCTCTTGCTCTTCCCCACAACTTTCCCTCTAGTAAATGTTTTATCATGGTGTCATGTCTTTTTATGTGCCCAAAATACTTTACTTGTTTGAATTTTATTTCTCTTAATAATTGCTTCTTCATGCCTAGTTTTCCTAAAACTTGTTTATTTGTCTGTTTTTCTGTCCATGAAACTCTGCCTATTCTTCTATATATCCACATCTCAAATGTGTACGTTAGGTGATGGATTAAGCCTCTATGTTGCCGAGACCACTATGATTAAACCTCTATGTGGCCGAGACCACTATGTTAAACCTCTGGGCCGAGACCACTATGATTAAACCTCTATGTGGCAGTCACGCACTTTTCAACCTAAGACTGATATCTTTTGTTGGGTTATATCAGAGTGTATTGACCTTTATTCTTGGTGTAACCATGTGGCCAGGGTCTAGTTCTAAAACGGACTGTTTGTTGAATATGATGTTCTGGTATGTGTGGAGTCCTGAAATAGACTTTTGTAGAAGTAGGTGCGTATGCATCAGACTCACCATATGTACGGAATGCTTTAAATAGATGAAACAGACTTGTACGCTGTGAACTGAGAACAGAAAGTGCTGAATGCATTCAAGTATGTCGGTTCTACATGGAAAACATAGAGAAAATAAAATCTACAGGGACCGTGTGCATTCCGAACACGACAGACTTAATGGATGCCCTGAAGCAAATCCTATAGTACATTAAAGCTACTTGCTCGGTGGTCTGATATGACTGACAGAAGATCAGTAAATAATGGGATCATCAGAATTCGTCTGTTTAGACCAATGTTTATTTTATATAAATTATTTATAGTCTACTAGGATATTAGGAATAGCAGAGTTTGATGGCGAGTAATGTTTAGAGAGATAACAGTGATGGATGTCAAATAATGTTTGAAGATAAATAATAGATGAATATATTGTGCTGTTTGTTAAGAGAGGAATAAAAGATGAATTGTTTGGTTTATTTGGAGAGGAATAACATGTTATTGTCATCATATTTTGAGAGGAATAACATGTTATTGTCATCAGATTTTGAGAGGAATAACATGTTATTGTCATCAGATTTTGAGAGGAATAACATGTTATTGTCATCATATTTTGAGAGGAATAACATGTTATTGTCATCAGATTTGGAGAGGAATAACATGTTATTGTCATCAGATTTTGAGAGGAATAACATGTTATTGTCATCAGATTTTGAGAGGAATAACATGTTATTGTCATCATATTTTGAGAGGAATAACATGTTATTGTCATCAGATTTGGAGAGGAATAACATGTTATTGTCATCAGATTTTGAGAGGAATAACATGTTATTGTCATCAGATTTGGAGAGGAATAACATGTTATTGTCATCAGATTTTGAGAGGAATAACATGTTATTGTCATCAGATTTTGAGAGGAATAACATGTTATTGTCATCAGATTTTGAGAGGAATAACATGTTATTGTCATCAGATTTTGAGAGGAATAACATGTTATTGTCATCAGATTTTGAGAGGAATAACATGTTATTGTCATCAGATTTTGAGAGGAATAACA
Organism: Arion vulgaris; assembly: GCA_020796225.1. Taxonomy (NCBI): domain Eukaryota; kingdom Metazoa; phylum Mollusca; class Gastropoda; order Stylommatophora; family Arionidae; genus Arion; species Arion vulgaris. Next base: position 17,286,439 of record CM036753.1, read on the forward strand.
TGTTATTGTCATCAGATTTTGAGAGAAATAACATGTTATTGCCATCATATTTTTAGAGGAATAACATGTTATTGTCATCAGATTTTGAGAGGAATAACATGTTATTGTCATCAGATTTTGAGAGAAATAACATGTTATTGTCATCAGATTTTGAGAGGAATAACATGTTATTGTCATCAGATTTTGAGAGGAATAACATGTTATTGTCATCAGATTTTGAGAGGAATAACATGTTATTGTCATCAGATTTTGAGAGGAATAACATGTTATTGTCATCAAATTTTGAGAGGAATAACATGTTATTGTCATCAGATTTTGAGAGGAATAACATGTTATTGTCATCAGATTTTGAGAGAAATAACATGTTATTGTCATCAGATTTTGAGAGGAATAACATGTTATTGTCATCAGATTTTGAAAGGAATAACATGTTATTGTCATCAGATTTTGAGAGGAATAACATGTTATTGTCATCAGATTTTGAGAGGAATAACATGTCATTGTCATCAGATTTGGAGAGGAATAACATGTTATTGTCATCAGATTTTGAAATGAAAATGAAAATTGTGGCATATACTTTACAGGGCGTCGTCATCAGCCAAGGTAAACGAGCCGTCGATTTTTCTAGGCACTACGTATACGTTCAGTAGTTCGCCATTGATTTATGAACGACGAGGTCTATTTTTATCGTTTGTAAAAATCCCTACATTTCTGTTGTTGTTGTTGTTGCTACTCTAGTGGCGTGGGTAATAGTTATTTTTGTTCTTTGACTGGATTCTGCTATGCCACCATCTTTTTCGTGATCTTTGACTGGATTCTGCTATGCCATCTCACCATCTTTTTCGTGATCTTTGACTGGATTCTGCTATGCCATCTCACCATCTTTTTCGTGATCTTCCTCTCGCATTCTTTCCTGATTTTCTGTTGTAGAAGACTGTATATAGTGAAGTTTGGTTGCATAATAATGTCACATTATTAATGTATATTTTTCAGGTATGCCATTTGCCCTCAAGCAGGCAGGGTTTGGACTTGGCATTATTCTCATAGTAGTTGTTGCTTTCATAACAGGTAAGCTCTACACGTGTGCTAAGTGTTATGTATATTTTTTTGGGTGTGTTTATCGTAGGGAGATGCCCGACTGCCCAGCGTGTTCGTAGCACGTTGGACGACGGTGTGACAAGCCCTCTGTGAGTGCGGGTTCAATTCTACGGACTGGCAGAAAAAACCACAGGTTCTCCAAATTTACGGTGTTCGTGGCACCGAACCGAAGGGTTACGATGTCCATGGCACCGAGCCAAAGAGCTGAAAGCTCAAGTGCTTCTGGATCGGTAAAAATAAATCAATAAAAAATATAAAAATAAAAAATAATCGTAAGGAGACATTGTTAGACCATGAGACAAGATTGAGGTTCGACTAATTTACTTACACATATTGTGACAAAGTATTTTTTCAAGAAATCAAAGATTAAATGAAAAGTAAGATTCGGATAAAACAAGCAGGTAGATAAAAAAAACATGTATCAATATTAGATAAGAAGAAGATAACGATAAGTTAACATGATAAAGTACAGTAACATGATAAAGTACAGTAACATGATAAAGTACAGTAACATGATAAAGTACAGTAACATGATAAAGTACAGTAACATGATAAAGTACAGTAACATGATAAAGTACAGTAACATGATACAGTACAGTAACATGATAAAGTACAGTAACATGATAAAGTACAGTAACATGATAAAGTACAGTAACATGATAAAGTACAGTAACATGATACAGTACAGTAACATGATAAAGTACAGTAACATGATAAAGTACAGTAACATGATAAGTACAGTAACATGATAAAGTACAGTAACATGATAAAGTACAGTAACATGATAAAGTACAGTAACATGATAAAGTACAGTAACATGATAAAGTACAGTAACATGATAAATAAGTAAATGATAAAGTACAGTAACATGATAAAGTACAGTAACATGATAAAGTACAGTAATACATGATAAAGTACATATACTATGATAAAGTACAGTAACATGATAACGTACTAAGTAACATGATAAAGTACAGTAACATGATAAAGTACAGTAACATGATAAAGTACAGTAACATGATAAAGTACAGTAACATGATAAAGTACAGTAACATGATAAAGTACAGTAACATGATAAAGTACAGTAACATGATAAAGTACAGTAACATGATAAAGTACAGTAACATGATAAAGTACAGTAACATGATAAAGTACAGTAACATGATAAAGTACAGTAACATGATAAAGTACAGTAACATGATAAAGTACAGTAACATGATAAAGTACAGTAACATGATAAAATACAGTAACATGATAAAGTACAGTAACATGATAAAGTACAGTAACATGATAAAGTACAGTAACAAGATAAAAAAATGGTAAGAAGATAAATAAAAGAGAGGTGGAGGCTGATATTAAAAGGATAGATAAAACATGGACAGAATTGGAAGGGATGGCAGGAGAGAGTAAGATCTGGAAGAAGTCTGTTGAAGACCTGTGCTCCGTTGGGAGTTGAAAGATGAAGAAAAGAAGATAAATGAAGTAAACAATATGATATAGAAAAGATAAAGAATATGATATAGAAAAGATAAACATTATGATATAGAAAAGATAAACATTATGATATAGAAAAGATAAACATTATGATATAGAAAAGATAAACATTATGATATAGAAAAGATAAACAATATGATATAGAAAGATAAAATATGATATAGAAAGTAACAATATGATATAGAAAAGATAAACAATATGATATAGAAAAGATAAAGAATATGATATAGAAAAGATAAACAATATGATATAGAAAAGATAAACAATATGATATAGAAAGATAAACAATTGATATAGAAATATAAACAATATGATATAGAAATGGTAAACAATATGATATAGAAATGGTAAACAATATGATATAGAAATGGTAAACAATATGATATAGAAATGGTAAACAATATGATATAGAAATGGTAAACAATATGATATAGAAAAGATAAACAATATGATATAGAAAAGATAAACAATATGATATAGAAATAGTAAACAATATGATATAGAAAAGATAAACAATATGATATAGAAAAGATAAAGAATTTGATATAGAAAATATAAACAATATGATATAGAAAAGATAAACAATATGATATAGAAAAGATAAACAATATGATATAGAAATGGTAAACAATATGATATAGAAATGGTAAACAATATGATATAGAAATGGTAAACAATATGATATAGAAAAGATAAACAATATGATATAGAAATAGTAAACAATATGATATAGAAAAGATAAACAATATGATATAGAAAAGGTAAACAATATGATATAGACATGGTAAACATTGATATAGAAAGATAAACAATAGAATATACATGGTAAACAATATGATATAGAAAGATAAACAATATGATATGAAAAATAAACAATATGATATAAAAAATAAATATAGAAGAAAGATAAACTATGATATAGACCTGTAAACAATATGTATGAAAGATAAACAATATGATAGACATGTAAACGATTATAATAGAAGATAAACATATGATTGAAAAGATAACAATAGAGTATATACCTGGTAAACAGAAGAACAATAGTAGTTTCTGCAACTCTCATTTAACAAAAGTGGATTAGTAACCGAGCGGATCCTCCAACCAGAGCCGGATCTACCTCCAACCAGAGCCGGATCTACCTCCAACCAGAGCCGGATCTACCTCCAGCAGAGCCGGATCTACCTCCAACCAGAGCCGGATCTACCTCCAACCAGAGCCGGATCTACCTCCAACCAGAGCCGGATCTACCTCCAGCAGAGCCGGATCTACCTCCAACCAGAGCCGGATCTACCTCCAGCAGAGCCGGATCTACCTCCAACCAGAGCCGGATCTACCTCCAACCAGAGCCGGATCTACCTCCAACCAGAGCCGGATCTCCTCCACCAGAGCCGGATCTACCTCCAACCAGAGCCGGATCTACCTCCAACCAGAGCCGGATCTACCTCCAACCAGAGCCGGATCTACCTCCAACCAGAGCCGGATCTACCCTCCAACCAGAGCCGGATCTCCCTCCAGCCAGAGCCGGATCTACCTCCAACCAGAGCCGGATCTACCTCCAACCAGAGCCGGATCTACCTCCAACCAGAGCCGGATCTACCTCCACCAGAGGCCGGATCTACCTCCAACCAGAGCCGGATCTACCTCCAACCAGAGCCGGATCTACCTCCAACCAGAGCCGGATCTACCTCCAACCAGAGCCGGATCTACCCTCCAACCAGAGCCGGATCTGACCTCCAGCCAGAGCCGGATCTACCTCCAACCAGAGCCGGATCTACCTCCAACCAGAGCCGGATCTACCTCCAACCAGAGCCGGATCTACCTCCAACCAGAGCCGGATCTACCTCCAACCAGAGCCGGATCTACCTCCAACCAGAGCCGGATCTACCTCCAACCAGAGCCGGATCTCCTCACAGAGCCGGATCTCACAGGGGCTCCCAACCAGAGCCGGATCTACCTCCAACCAGCGGATACTCCAACCAGAGCCGGATCCTCCACCAGAGCCGGATCTACCTCAACCAGAGCCGGATCTACCTCCAACCAGAGCCGGATCTCACTCCAACCAGAGCCGGATTCCTCCAACCAGGCCGGATCTACCTCCACCAGAGCCGGATCTACCTCCAACCAGAGCCGGATCTACCTCCAACCAGAGCCGGATCTACCTCCAACCAGAGCCGGATCTACCTCCAACCAGAGCCGGATCTACCTCCAACCAGAGCCGGATCTACCTCCAACCAGAGCCGGATCTACCTCCAACCAGAGCCGGATCTACCTCCAACCAGAGCCGGATCTACCTCCAACCAGAGCCGGATCTACCTCCAACCAGAGCCGGATCTACCTCCAACCAGAGCCGGATCTACCTCCACCGAGCCGGATCTACCACCAAGCCGGATCTACCTCACCAGAGCCGGATCTACCTCCAACCAGAGCCGGATCTACCTCCAACCAAGGACCCAGGACTACCTCCAACCAGGCCGGATCTACCTCCAACAGAGCCGGATCTACCTCCAACCAGAGCCGGATCTACCTCCAACCAGAGCCGGATCTACCTCCAACCAGAGCCGGATCTACCTCCAACCAGAGCCGGATCTACCTCCAACCAGAGCCGGATCTACCTCCAACCAGAGCCGGATCTACCTCCAACCAGAGCCGGATCTACTCCAACCAGGCCGGATCACTCCAACCAGAGCCGGATCTACCTCCAACAGAGCCGGATCTACCTCCACACGGATCTACTCCAACAGAGCCGGATCTACCTCCAACCAGAGCCGGATCTACCTCCAACCAGAGCCGGATCTCTCAACCAGAGCCGGATCTACCTCCAACCAGAGCCGGATCTACCTCCAGCAGAGCCGGATCTACCTCCAACCAGAGCCGGATCTACCTCCAACCAGAGCCGGATCTACCTCCAACCAGAGCCGGATCTCCCCACCAGAGCCGATCTACCTCCAACCAGAGCCGGATCTACCTCCAACCAGAGCCGGATCTACCTCCAACCAGAGCCGGATCTACCTCCAACCAGAGCCGGATCTACCTCCAACCAGAGCCGGATCTACCTCCAACCAGAGCCGGATCTACCTCCAACCAGAGCCGGATCTACCTCCAACCAGAGCCGGATCTACCTCCAACCAGAGCCGGATCTACCTCCAACCAGAGCCGGATCTACCCTCCAACCAGAGCCGGATCTACCTCCAACCAGAGCCGGATCTACCTCCAACCAGAGCCGGATCTACCTCCAACCAGAGCCGGATCTACCTCACAGAGCCGGATCTACCTCCACAGAGCCGGATCTACCTCAACCAGAGCCGGATCTACCTCCAACCAGAGCCGGATCTACCTCCAACCAGAGCCGGATCTACCTCCAACCAGAGCCGGATCTACCTCCAACCAGAGCCGGATCTACCTCCAGCCAGAGCGGATCTACCTCCAACCAGAGCCGGATCTACCTCCACAGAGCCGGATCTACCTCCAACCAGAGCCGGATCTACCTCCAACCAGAGCCGGATCTACCTCCAACCAGAGCCGGATCCTACCTCCACCAGAGCCGGATCTACCTCCAACCAGAGCCGGATCTACCTCCAGCCAGAGCCAGGATCTACCTCCAACCAGAGCCGGATCTCCTCCAGCCAGAGCCGGATCTCCTCAACCAGAGCCGGATCTGCCTCCACAGAGCGGATCTACCTCAACCACGTTCCTCAGGCGATCTGCCTCCACCAGAGCGGATCTACCCTCACAGACGGATCTGCCTCCAACAGAGCCGGATCTACCCTCCAGCAGAGCCGGATCTACCTCACAGAGCCGGATCTACCTCCAACCAGAGCCGGATCTACCCTCCAACAAGCGGATCTGCTCAGCAGGCGATCTACCCTCCAACAGAGCCGGATCTGACCTCCACCAGCCGATCTGCCCTCCAGGCGATCTACCCTCCAACCAGAGCCGGATCTGCCTCCAACCAGAGCCGGATCTACCCTCCAACCAGGGATCTGCCTCCAGCCAGAGTCGGATCACCCTTCAACTCTGGATTTGCCTCAGCGGCCGGATCTGCCTCACAGAGCCTGAGACTACTCTGAACCGGCCAGAGCTTGTTAAACTACTCTTAGCGAGTCGGATGCCTAGCCAGATCAACCATCTGTTAAACTACTGTGATTTGTGTGCTCTGAGCCTAAGATCACCACTTGTAACTACCTTGTGATTTGTATTGCTCTCGACCTAAGATCAACCTGTTAAACTTCTTTTCTGTTTGTATGCTCTGAGCCTAGATCACCACTTGTTAAACTACTCTTTGTGATTTGTATGTGCTCTGAGCCTAAGATCAACCACTTGTTAAACTACTCTTTGTGATTTGTATGTGCTCTGAGCCTAAGATCAACCACTTGTTAAACTACTCTTTGTGATTTGTATGTGCTCTGAGCCTAAGATCAACCACTTGTTAAACTACTCTTTGTGATTTGTATGTGCTCTGAGCCTAAGATCAACCACTTGTTAAACTACTCTTTGTGATTTGTATGTGCTCTGAGCCTAAGATCAACCACTTGTTAAACTACTCTTTGTGATTTGTATGTGCTCTGAGCCTAAGATCAACCACTTGTTAAACTACTCTTTGTGATTTGTATGTGCTCTGAGCCTAAGATCAACCACTTGTTAAACTACTCTTTGTGATTTGTATGTGCTCTGAGCCTAAGATCAACCACTTGTTAAACTACTCTTTGTGATTTGTATGTGCTCTGAGCCTAAGATCAACCACTTGTTAAACTACTCTTTGTGATTTGTATGTGCTCTGAGCCTAAGATCAACCACTTGTTAAACTACTCTTTGTGATTTGTATGTGCTCTGAGCCTAAGATCAACCACTTGTTAAACTACTCTTTGTGATTTGTATGTGCTCTGAGCCTAAGATCAACCACTTGTTAAACTACTCTTTGTGATTTGTATGTGCTCTGAGCCTAAGATCAACCACTTGTTAAACTACTCTTTGTGATTTGTATGTGCTCTGAGCCCAAGAGCAATTGTACGTTGTACCAGTTATGCGCCTACAAGTACGCCAGCACATCCGATTTCTGCAATGCTTTTTATTCACTAGACTAGCGTCCCTAGCAAGTCGACTCAATTGGCCTTGGGATGCAAATGAAAGATCCCACCCCTTTGCTTTCCGGCAAGAGTGGACAACCAATTCCATCATCTACCGGGGGAAAGACAATATACAATAGACATGGAGACAAATATACAATAGACATGGAGACAACATGTGAAAAAAAACACAACAAAAAACCCCCAAAAACTAAGTCTTTGACATTTGCAATTAAATAGTAACAATTATCAAAATCCTGTATCCTGAATTTCAGGAACGATTCCAATGTGTTTTGTTTAGTGAGGCTATGACATAAATAATGTTTCAGCTGAAAGTGTTTTTCCAACGTGCCAGCAACCATGCATCTAACACATGAAAGTGTTCTTCCAGCGCGCCAGCAACTATGAATCTAACACATGAGAGTGTTCTTCTAGCGTGTCAGTAACTATGAATCTAACACATGAGAGTGTTCTTCTAGCGTGTCAGCAACTATGATTCTAACACATGAGAGTGTTCTTCCAGCGTGCCAGCAACTATGAATCTAGCACATGAGAGTGTTCTTCTAACGTGCCAGAAACTATTAATCTAACACATGAGAGTGTTCTTCTAACGTGCCAGAAACTATGAATCTAATAACACATGAGAGTGTTCTTCTAACGTGCCAGAAACTATGAATCTAACACATGAGAGTGTTCTTATAACGTGCCAGAAACTATGAATCTAATAACACATGAGAGTGTTCTTCCACCGTGCCAGCAACTATGAATCTAGCACATGAGAGTGTTCTTCCAGCGTGCCAGCAACTATGATTCTAACACATGAGAGTGTTCTTCTAACGTGCCAGCAACTATGATTCTAACACATGAGAGTGTTCTTCAAACTTGCCAGAAACTATGAATCTAATAACACATGAGAGTGTTCTTCTAACGTGCCAGAAACTATGAATCTAATAACACATGAGAGTGTTCTTCTAACGTGCCAGAAACTATGAATCTAACACATGAGAGTGTTCTTCTAACGTGCCAGAAACTATGAATCTAACACATGAGAGTGTTCTTCTAACGTGCCAGAAACTATGAATCTAACACATGAGAGTGTTCTTCTAACGTGCCAGCAACTATGAATCTAATAACACATGAGATGCTTAATATAACAGTATTAGAGAGAAAACAAACTGTACATTGTCGAGATTATAATAACTAACGAAACAACAATATATCCTTGTTATACCTTGATAAATTGAAAGAAATGTTGTGCAATAAATTTATATTCGAAAATCATCACACTGAAACTGTTTTCCAAGAAGAGAATTGACGTGTGTGTATGTGTGCGTGTGTGTGCAAAATTCAAGATTAAATCAGTTATCCTTAAAATCACAACACTCAATACATTTCTATCGATGTTTTGTTCATCTCCTTGAGAATGATTACGCATGGGCGTTTAAACACAACTTAAGCTTAGATATTGAGTTGTCTGGGCATTTGCGAAACTAAAATTTAAATAATATTTTTCTCACTTTTGGTAAATTTAATAGGAGCTCACAGAAAACAAGAACAGATGAAGCGAGCGCACTAGACTACAAGAACGAGGGGGACTTCAGCTCTATCGCGGTGGGTATGTGGGAGAGGGAGAAAGTCAAATGAGATCCCGAGCAATTGATATAAAATATTGACAGCGTTCTGTTGTTATGAGCCTCAAGGACTTGTCGGCATTGATGGAAATACTTGGAAGAATATCCACAGACTTGAGCTCCTTGTTAATGTTAGATGAGAGATTTTGTTGTTTTCATACAAGACGCCATAAAATGTGGTTGATCAGTGACTGATTTGTTGTTTTATGGTTAAGGAAAATAAGTAACGGTTGAATAACAAGAAAATATAATATTATGGAATAACATATGATGCTAAACGGTAACTAAAAGTAAACAAGATAACACGATATTGATTTTTGAATGGACATTATAGCACCCCGAACAGACCGTGGCTCATTGGTTGTGTACGTAAGGACGCTCGTATTGCTAGGCTAGGCGATTGGTGTCGTAAGGACTAGGGTAAGTGGTTCGAGTCCCGTGTTTGTCTACTTGTTTTTCGGAAGCTCTTAATACCTATATCTGTTTATTTGTTGAACAGACCGTTATATATTCTCAGTCACTAACAACATATATGAACTGATTCCGTAAATACCGTCGCTTTAAATATGCGCTGGACTTATAGCGGGAACGTATCCTCGTTTGAATGATTCTATATAAATATTTTGATACTTTTCCATTACTTTCCGTTCCTATTCGACTTTTATAATAACAGAAAACTACTTAAAAGTGAAGTGTAACGATAAAGAACACATATCATCGTGGCTAATACTAGAAATAGAAGTGAAACGAAGTTTAACATTCCTTTATGATACTCTGTGACCCCCAAACAAAACAAAACATCAAGAATTTTCATTAATGACCATGATGTTAGTTTGTAATCAGTTATAAAACCATACGTACAGTCACAATTTTCTGAATGTTTATGTATTCATAAATGGGTTATCAATATAAATAGAGCAGTTGGACTTGTTTATCCAACCTATCGTTCATCACGACCCTTTGTAAGTTGGAGTTTTGTTCTTCCAATTTCAGTTAAAAAAAAGAGAATAATCCACGTTAATATGTTCCCTGTATAGCTAACACCGCATTATATTTGCTAATACAGCAAGGATTTTGTGAAACTACATCCATTTTCATATATAATAAGTCATAATGTAAATCACATTTGGAAACAATATTTTAGTTTTGCTAAACTAGAAGTGTAATGTTTTTGCAACTAAAAATAATTCATTTCAGAGGCAAAAAAACAAAACAACTCCGTAGCGAAACAGTTGAATGGAGTTCATGCTAGTTATTCACGTGGTTCATCCTTTCAACGCAATTTTTAAATTTCTACTTCTCAAGTCCTACACTTTCAAATACAGAAATAAATAAATAAAAACATTGAATTGACACTTCGTTCTGTAATTGAGGTTCTTAACTTTACAGATGATATCAATCTCTGACCCAGTTGCTGTATCTAATTATCTAGTTAATGCGCAGAAAACGACATGGAAATTGTCAGAAAATACCTAAAAATATAACAACTGTATAGCTAAAGTCATGAGTTTTAATCTGAAATTAGAAAACCCATTTACTTTAAACAATGAAACGAAAGACAAAATTAATGAATCTTATCTTATCGTTACCACATTTGCCGTGAAGCGTCGTGGGGATAGCTATTTTCTATCTTGTGCCAGGTGTGTTGCGCTTGACGTTGTCAGTCCATGCTTTCGCAGGGACTCTGATATTATCTATCCATCGTGTTCTTGGCCTGCCTCGTGCTCTGCGCCCTGAGTGTCGATTATTGTAGGCATGTGATGGTAATTAATGAATACTGTGGAATAACGTTTCAACAGAAGGAGATTTTATAAAGAATTTAGAACATGATATAAAAAAATGAAGAAAATGATAACAAAGTGACATCTATCATAACTCAACAACTTCCATCGTTGGTCATGCACAATTGTCACAACTTCCATCGTTAGCCATGCAAAATTGTCATAACTTCCATCGTTAGCCATGCAAAATTGTCACAACTTCCATCGTTAGCCATGCAAAATTGTCATAACTTCCATCGTTAGCCATGCAAAATTGTCATAACTTCCATCGTTGGCCATGCAAAATTGTCACAACTTCCATCGTTAGCCATGCAAAATTGTCATAACTTCCATAGTTAGCCAAGCAAAATTGTCATAACTTCCATCGTTGGCCATGCAAAATTATCATAACTTCCATCGTTGGCCATGCAAAATTATCATAACTTCCATCGTTGGCCATGCAAAATTGTCATAACTTCCATCGTTGGCCATGCAAAATTGTCATAACTTCCATCGTTGGCCATGCAAAATTGTCATAACTTCCATCGTTGGCCATGCAAAATTGTCATAACTTCCATCGTTAGCCATGCAAAATTATTATAACTTCCATCGTTGGCCATGCAAAATTATCATAACGTCCATCGTTGACCATGCAAAATTATCATAACTTCCATCGTTAGCCGTGCAAAATTATTATAACTTCCATCGTTAGCCATGCAAAATTATTATAACTTCCATCGTTAGCCGTGCAAAATTATTATAACTTCCATCGTTAGCCGTGCAAAATTATTATAACTTCCATCGTTAGCCATGCAAAATTATCATAACTTCCATCGTTAGCCATGCAAAATTATTATAACTTCCATCGTTAGCCATGCAAAATTATCATAACTTCCATCGTTGGGCATGCAAAATTATCATAACTTCCATCGTTAGCCATGCAAAATTATTATAACTTCCATCGTTAGCCATGCAAAATTATCATAACTTCCATCGTTGGGCATGCAAAATTATCATAACTTCCATCGTTGGGCATGTAAAATTATCAAGTGTTTACAGTTCAGACTGATCATCCAAACAGCTCATACATAATATTGTCTACGCTTTATTTCTCAATACACAGCTGGATATCTGCAGCTATTTTTAAAAAGCGTCGACTGTAACATGACTCCCTCAGCTGGTCTACAAATGTCATTCAACCTGATTCGGAAGTACAATCAATACGACTATCAACGCGCATCATTTTTATCTTAGCCATCTATTCAATAGCAGAATAATTTCCCCAGTTTTTAAGAGAGGGACAGAGACTGAGAGAGAGAGATCGAGCGAGATATAGGAGAGATCATCATGATGTACCATGTCAACTGGCGTACACGATCATGGTTCTAAAAAAAAGTTTGTCTTTGTGCTGACTATCTGTTCAGATGTTGACACGCTTCCCTGCCATGAAGCCAGACTGTCCAAAATACGCTCTCTTTCTATCTTCATCTTTCTCGTCGCCAATTGATTTTACCGGGTTGTCACAATGTGTTCTAAATTTTACCGGGTTGTCACAATGTGTTCTAAATTTTACCGGTTTGTCACAATGTGTTCTAAATTTTACCGGGTTGTCACAATGTGTTCTAAATTTTACCGGTTTGTCACAATGTGTTCTAAATTTACCGGTTGTCACAATGTGTTCTAAATTTTACCGGGTTGTCACAATGTGTTCTAAATTTTACCGGGTTGTCACAATGTGTTCTAAATTTTACCGGTTTGTCACAATGTGTTCTAAATTTTACCGGGTTGTCACAATGTGTTCTAAATTTTACCGGTTTGTCACAATGTGTTCTAAATTTTACCGGGTTGTCACAATGTGTTCTAAATTTCCCTTTCTCATCACGTGACCGAAAAGTGAGGACGATCTCTTCCTTTTATTGATAATAAGATTTCTCTGTGTCATGACCTCTTTCAACACATCAACATTAGTCTCTGTGTCACGATCTCTTTCAACTCATCAACATTAGTCTCTGTGTCACGATCTCTTTCAACACATCAACATTAGTCTCTGTGCTATGATCTCTTTCAACATTAGTCTCTGGGCCATGATATCTATCACCATTAGTCTCTGTGCTATGATCTCTATCAACATTAGTCTCTGTGCTATGATCTCTTTCAACATTAGTCTCTGTGCTATGATATATATCAACATTAGTCTCTGTGCTATGATCTCTATCAACATTAGTCTCTGTGTTATGATATCTATCAACATTAGTCTCTGTGCTATGATCTCTTTCAACATTAGTCTCTGGGTCACGATCTCTTTCAACATTAGTCTCTGTGCTATGATCTCTTTCAACACATCAACATTAGTCTCTGTGCTATGATCTTATTCAACACATCAACATTAGTCTCTGTGCTATGATCTTATTCAACACATCAACATTAGTCTCTGTGCTATGATCTTATTCAACACATCAACATTAGTCTCTGTGCTATGATATCTATCAACATTAGTCTCTGTGCTATGATCTCTTTCAACATTAGTCTTTGGGTCACGATCTCTTTCAACATTAGTCTCTGTGCTATGATCTCTTTCAACACATCAACATTAGTCTCTGTGTCACGATCTCTTTCAACGCATCAACATTAGTCTCTGTGCTATGATCTCTTTCAACATTAGTCTCTGGGCCATGATATCTATCAACATTAGTCTCTGTGCTATGATCTCTATCAACATTAGTCTCTGTGCTATGATCTCTTTCAACATTAGTCTCTGTGTCACGATCTCTTTCAACACATCAACATTAGTCTCTGTGCTATGATCTCTTTCAACATTAGTCTCTGGGCCATGATATCTATCAACATTAGTCTCTGTGCTATGATCTCTTTCAACACATCAACATTAGTCTCTGTGCTATGATCTTATTCAACACATCAACATTAGTCTCTGTGCTATGATCTTATTCAACACATCAACATTAGTCTCTGTGCTATGATCTTATTCAACACATCAACATTAGTCTTTGTGCCATGATCTCTTTCAACATTAGTCTCTGTGCTATGATCTCTTTCAACATTAGTCTCTGTGCTATGATCTCATTCTACATTAGTCTCTGTGCTATGATCTCTTTCAACATTAGTCTCTGTTCCATGATCTCTTTCAACATTAGTCTCTGTGCTATGATCTCATTCAACATTAGTCTCTGTGCTATGATCTCATTCAACATTAGTCTCTGTGCTATGATCTCTTTCAACATTAGTCTCTGTGCTATGATCTCTTTCAACATTAGTCTCTGTGCTATGATCTCAATCAACATTAGTCTCTGTGCTATGATCTCAATCAACATTAGTCTCTGTGCCTCGATCTTATTCAACATTAGTCTCTGTGCTATGATCTCTTTCAACATTAGTCTCTGTGCCATGATCTCATTCAACATTAGTCTCTGTGCTATGATCTTATTCAACATTAGTCTCTGTGCTATGATCTCTTTCAACATTAGTCTCTGTGCCATGATCTCTTTCAACATTAGTCTCTGTGCCATGATCTTATTCAACACACCAACATTAGTCTTTGTGCTATGATCTCAATCAACATTAGTCTCTGTGCCATGATCTTATTCAACATTAGTCTCTGTGCTATGATCTCTTTCAACATTAGTCTCTGTGCTATGATCTCTTTCAACATTAGTCTCTGTGCCATGATCTTATTCAACACATCAACATTAGTCTCTGTGCTATGATCTCTTTCAACATTAGTCTCTGTGCTATGATCTCTTTCAACATTAGTCTCTGTGCCATGATCTTATTCAACACATCACCATTAGTCTCTGTGCTATGATCTCTTTCAATATTAGTCTCTGTGCCATGATCTTATTCAATACATCACCATTAGTCTCTGTGCTATGATCTCTTTCAACATTAGTCTCTGTGCCATGATCTTATTCAACACATCAACATTAGTCTCTGTGCTATGATCTCTTTCAACATTAGTCTCTGTGCCATGATCTTTTTCAACACATCACCATTAGTCTCTGTGCTATGATCTCTTTCAACATTAGTCTCTGTGCCATGATCTTATTCAACACATCAACATTAGTCTCTGTGCTATGATCTCTTTCAACATTAGTCTCTGTGCCATGATCTTTTTCAACACATCACCATTAGTCTCTGTGCTATGATCTCTTTCAACATTAGTCTCTGTGCCATGATCTTATTCAACACATCAACATTAGTCTCTGTGCTATGATCTCTTTCAACATTAGTCTCTGTGCCATGATCTTTTTCAACACATCACCATTAGTCTCTGTGCTATGATCTCTTTCAACATTAGTCTCTGTGCTATGATCTTATTCAACACATCAACATTATTCTCTGTGCTATGATCTCTTTCAACATTAGTCTCTGTGCTATGATCTCTTTCAACATTAGTCTCTGTGCCATGATCTTATTCAACACATCAACATTAGTCTCTGTGCTATGATCTCTTTCAACATTAGTCTCTGTGCTATGATCTCTTTCAACACATCAACATTAGTCTCTGTGCTATGATCTCTTTCAACATTAGTCTCTGTGCTATGATCTCTTTCAACATTAGTCTCTGTGCCATGATCTTATTCAACACATCAACATTAGTCTCTGTGCTATGATCTCTTTCAACATTAGTCTCTGTGCTATGATCTCTTTCAACACATCAACATTAGTCTCTGTGCTATGATCTTTTTCAACACATCACCATTAGTCTATGTGCTATGATCTCTTTCAACATTAGTCTCTGTGCTATGATCTCTTTCAACATTAGTCTCTGTGCTATGATCTCTTTCAACACATCAACATTAGTCTATGTGCTATGATCTCTTTCAACATTAGTCTCTGTGCTATGATCTCTTTCAACATTAGTCTCTGTGCTATGATCTCTTTCAACACATCAACATTAGTCATTTTAGCAGCTCATGTGATTTCTAGCTTTCTCCTGTAAATCAACATCTTTGTGACCTTCCGATATTGGACTATCTGCTTAGTTATTGTCAAAGAGAGAGAAAGAGAGAGAGAGAAACCTAACAACATGAGCGGTTTTGGCAGACAAAAAGATAGAGAGATAGAGCAAGAGAGAGAAAGAGAGCAAGAGAGAGAAAGAGAGAGATAAAGACAGATATATATATAACCTAACAACATTTAGTGTTTTAGAGAAAAGAAAGAGAGAGAGAGAGAGAGAGAGAAGAGAAAGGAATGAGCATAAATAGATAAAAAGAATTCGTGACAGCAGCTGTCGTTTTGACGAAGAAAACGCACCATAATATTTGTTTCAAACTGACTTGTTTTCTACTGTCATATGCTGTAACACTGCAAACACCAATATTTCAAGTCACTTGTAGGGATTGAAATTTGTTATGATTGTAACTCCAGCCCCATCTTTGCTGAGAGATATCTTAACTATAACACATCTTCAGTGATAACAAAATGTGCTGCGAGTTTAGGGATTATGACGTCAATTATTCTTCTCATTCGAACGATCCATATCAACCACTTGTTCACCATTCTTTGTGATCCCAGCATAAGAGCGATTGTACGTTGTGCTCACAAGCAGGTCAGCACATCCGAGTTCTGCTATACTTTTTATTCACTAGGTTAGCTTTCCTAGGCCCCTACCTCAGACGCATCTTACGACATGCCTTGTAGGTCGCAGTGTTACTATTATTTGCTCTCTTTGCGAGCACCGACAACACATATGATACAAATGATTCAAGTGCTGTTTTATCATAATAATAATAATTCTTCTCGTACCGTTATACGTTACATAGGGCCTGCAAGTAATTTCTCCATACCGCTCTATCCTGGGCAACTCGCTCAATCTCCTCCATGGAACTGAGACCGATATTTCTTGCCTCTCTCAGCAAAGTTCGCTTCAGGGTCTCCTTAGGTCGACCTCTCTTTCTTGAACCCTTTGCCGCCCACTTCAATGCCTGCTTTGATATTTTTTGATCATTTCTCCTCAAGGTGTGCCCAATATATCTCCATCTTCTCTTTCTTTTAACAGTTGTCACTAGTGGTTGACCAGACATGTCTCTGATTTCATCACTTCTCCTGAATTCGTTCCATTTTATATTCATTATTTTTCGCAGACATCTATTTTCAAATGCATTCAACTTGCGTTCTATAACTTTAGTCATTTTCCAACTCTCGCTGGCATATGTTAGGATTGATACAACATTTGAATTGAAAATTCGTAATTTAGTTTTAATACTATATAACTTGCAGTTCCATATTTTATTTAGACTTTTAAAAGCTGATGTTGCTTCGCCAATTCGTATCATAATTTCTTTTTAACATTTCCTGTGCAATCAAAATTGCTACCCAAATAGGTGAACTGCTCTGTTATTACAAGTTTCTGTAGCTATTTAAATTTCTTGTGATGAGGTAGCTGGCCTCACGCACAAGTCCTCCTCCTTTTCATCCGGGCTTGGAACCGGCATTGGCAGAGTTTTATCATGCGACCTCACAATACCATCGTCTTATGTTCTACCATTCTCCAAATACGATCAAAGTGTCTCCTTCATTTTGTTCACTTATTACTGGATCTCTGAGTATGTCGTCGGATACGATCGATGTGTTAAATCAACACAGCCAGCGCGTGCTCTAGAATTTGCGAAAACAAGGACACTACATTGGTCAGATACGATACTAAACGAATCACTTCATAAGCATCGGTTTCTAAGCAATATTGATCGTCATTTGCTCTAGAAAGTTACAGCCAATAAACCTGAGAAAATAAACTGGCTTTAACTAGTTAGTGTGCATATTTCATATTTACAAAAATTGCGTTGTAATTTTATTAATATCAATAGTACTTTTAAATCACACGTTTCTAATACAACTCACTGCTATGTTTGAGAACAACTGAAGAGTTACCTTAATGTTAAACTCATCCACCCAACACCACAACTTTCCGTACATTTTTTCAGTATTGTTGACACAAGTAGCTTTGAAATCAAGAATAAACTAAGTCATGCAAAGACAACATTTCAGTGAATAAAACTAGTTATATGCAACAGGTAGTTGATGGAAGTTAGAACGAGAGTTATTCAGTTCTACATAAAGCAGCTATAGTCTGTCCATTAATTCGTGAGCACGTTTGAAATTGATTTTCTCGAAAACTACCTGTTGGATCTCAGTGATTTTTGCATGCAGCCTTAGAATATCCATGACGCTAAAATAAAGCTAACCAGTAGTCCATAGATGCTACGGATTTTGCACATCGGCGAATTCTTTTGATCTTTTATGACAATTGCAAATACGGGGCTCAAATTTTAGATTTTACAGTATCCCTAGAATTTGTCCATGTCAATTTTATTCATAGGTGTATCTCCATATTAACTTGATAGGTCAAGTAATTAAGTGTGTTGCCCTTTATGTGCAATCGTGAACTTGGATACAATATGCAACAGTTAGTCCTCCCTTCGGTCACCATTAGACCCCAGGGTGTCTTAACTTCACCACAAATTGTATGATGGTAGACGCATTTGGATATGGAAATGTATATGTTGCTATTTCTCAGTCTGTAATAAAATATGATTTGTATCATCCCGAATCTGACGATTCCATGAGGTTGATAATTGTTACTGGCTGGACAAATTGTAATCCATCTCGGTGCCAGTACTCGTCTTCCTCTCGGAGCACATGTTCAACACTTCTTCCAGAACTGCATGTCTATCATTGAGAAGGACTCACGTGTCAGAACTTCAACATCACACATTTTAAACGTCCTGTTCTGTTCGGCAACTTGCCCTTTTACTTTAGCCCAAACAAGCTCTATCGGATTGAGGTGAGCATGATATGGAAGTAGTCGCAAAGACGCGTGGCCGTATTCCGCAATAATTTTGTCAATATGAAACACCTTTGTCTTATTTGTCATCCTCACCAGGTGCAACAACTCGGGTTTCAAATATGTATCATCGAAGCTGACATTTTCCTTAGCAAGCCAAGTCCTAATTTGATCTTTTGTATTTGATGCAGTTGGTACTTTGTCTTCCGCTGATACTGGGTTGTGATAGGATGCATTATCCATTACCAAGCATGATGGTCAGTTTAGAATTGGAAATAGATCTTTCTCCATCCAGTGCCTGAAAATATGTCCATTCATTTCTGTGTGGTAGTCCCTACCGTCGGTAATTTTTTATTGGAAAATAAGTCCAGCGTCATGGACAAGACCTTCTTCACTACTTCCTGCATGTGTTAGTATAATACGCTGGCCTTTGCTGCTTGGTATTTTTCTTTCTGTTCACCGTCTACTGATTGCCATTCTTTAGCATTGGTGTGGTGAGCATTGACCCAGGATTTGTCCAAATATACAATATCATAGCCTTGCCTCCGCCGCTCACGGATCTGCCTCAGGTATTTACTTCGGCAGCAATTAAATGTGGCTTTTCACAAATAATATTCCTGCCGCCTATAGTTTTCTGAAGGTGAAGCCGGCGGCTCTTACAATTTTTCATAGAGTACTTTTAGAAGTGTCTATGCTGCATTCTGATTGCAGTTTTAATTTCAGTTTCCTGAGAGTAACAAGTTGATTTGTCGCAAACATTTTCAAGAGCTCCTGTCTTATGACATCTATGTCAAAGTCGTCAATTGTTCTTTTCCTTCCTTGCTTGACATTAGTGCACTTTGTGTCCTGTTTAATCCATCGGGAAAAGGATTCTCTATTCAGACCAAGCGCCAGTTGCGTTCGTTTCTCAGGGTTATGAATATCGCAATATAGATGACCTCTCTTAGATTCCCTACGGAAGTGTTGGTATAG
The DNA here is from genome assembly GCA_020796225.1 of Arion vulgaris. NCBI lineage: Eukaryota > Metazoa > Mollusca > Gastropoda > Stylommatophora > Arionidae > Arion > Arion vulgaris. The sequence goes on from CM036753.1 coordinate 17,306,261, forward strand.
TAAAACTGTAACCTTCTGCATTGTTATAAATGTGCACTTCAGACTCATTATGAATGTGATATCAATGTCAGTTTTGATAAGCCAACAAATATGATACAATAGTTTCATACAAATAGCGAGATACGCCTATAACTATACAACGGTATCCCAATTATAACGTCATATGCTTTCCGCTTTCAAAGTCGACTGAGTTAGGTGCACGGGAATTCGTGAAACTCACGATATTTCAATGTTACCATAATGTATTTTTAGAACAACGCGTCTGTGTACCGTAAATCTGTTACTATTATGTACAATCCGGTGAGGTTGATTTTAATATAACCTGAAGAAGAAATATTTCAAACTACATCAAATTTTCTTGGAAAAAATATTTCTCTAGCGTCATGGATATTCTAAGGCTGCTTGCAAAAAATCACTGAGATCCAACAGGTAGTTTTCGGGAAAATCAATTTCAAACGTGCTCACGAATTAATGGACAGACTATAGTATTGACGTATGGGAAGTGAATCGTGGACAGTAAATAAACAAGCAGAAAGTTCTCTCAGGATCACATATATCTAGGTTTTACAGTAGAATGGTGAAAATTCGATTAATTGCTAAAAATTACCTAACCCTCATGTGATAAAAGAGGTCAATGCATAGCTTAAGCACATCAGAAAGAGATAATGATCATTTGCGGGCACATCGGGGGAAAAAATTAACTTAAAACACATGGTGACAACCAAAAAACCAATGGAGGACGATACAGAGAATGATAAAACCAATGGAGGAGGATACAGAGAATGATAAAACCAATGGGGGACGATACAGAGAATGATAAAACCAATGGGGGACGATACAGAGAATGATAAAACCAATGGAGGACGATACAGAGAATGATAAAACCAATGGAGGACGATACAGAGAATGATAAAACCAATGGAGGACGATACAGAGAATGATAAAACCAATGGAGGACGATACAGAGAATGATAAAACCAATGGAGGACGATACAGAGAATGATAAAACCAATGGAGGACGATACAGAGAATGATAAAACCAATGGAGGACGATACAAAGAATGATAAAACCAATGGGGACGATACAGAGAATGATAAAACCAATGGGGGACGATACAGAGAATGATAAAACCAATGGGGGACGATATAGAGAATGACAGAAAAAAGAAAATTATAGACAGGGTAATTCACGGCAGGTAAAAAAGGTGTCAACATTCATACTGATAGTCAGTACATAGAACAGTGTTGTCTTTCCTCTTCAACGTGTATTCACGCAGTCAGGCTGCAGTCATACAGCCTGTTATCAGGACCATCAAAGGTAGACTCATATCGTCTCATTTAAGAGGGAGAAGTATAGACAAAGGCGGACATCATAAATGCTTACTGTTTTACATATGGAAACAGAATCAGAGGCATTGCATCGTCTGATCGAAATGGAGCTCAAGTTTGAGCAAGCAGGTGGGTACTATCAGCGGTAGAGAGAGAGAGAGAAGAGAGAGAAGAGAGAGAGATATGTATAAACCAGCATCACTTTGGTACAGTCATGATCGTCTACGCCAGACTACATAACGAAATATGACGATTGTTTGCACATCGACCTTCCAGTGAGATAGATTGATCGCTGTGTTCTTCTTCTAATATTCAGAGACTCTAATAGCTACATCCTATTTGCATTTGTATTCTGATGATGACATTTAGCTTACGGAGTCTATTGAACTAAACTATTTTAACATTTAACCTTAGTGCACTTACAGTTGCAGTCTATTGAACTAAACTATTTTAACATTTAACCTTAGTACACTTACAGTTGCAGTCTATTGAACTAAACTATTTTAACATTTAACCTTAGTACACTTACAGTTGCAGTCTATTGAACTAAACTATTTTAACATTTAACCTTAGTACACTTACAGTTGCAGTCTATTGAACTAAACTATTTTAACATTTAACCTTAGTACACTTACAGTTGCAGTCTATTTAACTTCTTCTCTTTACTACCATTTCACTTTTTTGTAGACGTGTTGGGTGTAGTAATCTTGTCGTGCTTGTTCCATTGCACTTTGTCAGCTTTTATACATTTTCTTAAGACTGTTCTTGATGCCGTCGCTCCATCTTTTGTATGGTCTTCCTCGTGCTCTGTGCTCGTTATACTTATTATGTATGACTCTCTGTGGCAGTCGATACCAGGACATTCTTGTCAGGTGTCCAAACCATTTAATCTGTTATGAATTGTATGACTGGTTTCACATCCAGTCTTCTTCTGATTTCTTCTTTTCTAATTTTGTCTCTTATTGTCACACCTGCAACTCTTCTAAGACACCTCATCTCCGTCTTTAATATGTTCCGCTCATTAGCTGCTGTTATTGGCCATGTTTGACACTGATAACATAGTGGTGGCCAGAAAATCGTTTTTATCAGATTTGCTTTAGTTTTAGAGGTATCTCTTTATGTGACAACAATGATGTTAACTGCCCAGTACTTGGTCAGCTTTTGTGCATGGATTACCAATTGTCATATCGATATGTCTATTTAACTAAACTATTTTAAAGTTGCCACACAGCTGGACAGAATCGATGTAACTGTACTCAGGGCATTCATTTCTGCTAGGTCTCTTCTTTAAGTTAGCACGTCGCTAACAATTGTAAGAGATCTGTAGCGTATCTGTATAAATTCCAGACAGCGAAGTCCTCACAAGAGAAAAGATCCCAAGCGTCAACACCCTGTTGCAGAAGGCCCAACTGAGATGGGTCGGTCACGTTGCTCGAATGCCTGATAAACGCATCCCAAAACAGTTGATGTATGGCGAGCTTGAAGGGGGCAGACGTTTAGCTGGTGGACAGAAAAACGCTTTAAAGACACTCTTAAAGTGTCTCTGAAATGCTTCGATATAGACAATACGTGCTGGGAATCCTTGCGCAAGATCGCCAAATGTGGCGCTGTAACAACAAAGAGGAACCCGAATAGCTGAGAATCATCGTATTGTTGAGTCACAGAGAAAACGAGCAGCGCGAAAAGACAGAGCACACAACACGCACATGTCTAACCTTGATCATGTATGCCCCACCTGTGGTCGGGGATTCTGTTCTAGGATTGGGCTCTACAGTCACCTCCGCACACACCAGAGAGGTGCAACAGTACACGTCTGAGATTGTTGTCATCATCGCTTGCGATGGACGGCTATTATCTATTATCTGTATGAGTTTTGTTATTTCATTTAATTAACAATTGTATGAGATCTGTAACTCCCACAGATCCGTTATCTGTGGGAGTTTCATTATTTCATTTTATTAACAATTGTATGAGATCTGTATAATATCTGTGTGAGTTTTATTATTTCATTTCACTAACAATTGTATGAGATCTGTAGGGTATCTGTGTGAGTTTTATTATTTCATTTCACTAACAATTGTATGAGATCTGTAGGGTATCTGTAAGAGTTTTATTATTTCATTTCACGAACAATTGTATCAATCTCTGCAGTATCTGTCGGTTTTGTTTTAGTGATATCAGAAAGCAGACATCGTAATACAATCCATGCAATTAACCACGAGAGTGGCATACAAATCTACGTAAATCACACCACCACCAACCTCATAGGGACTTTACGACTATAGGGCTTTTTAAATAGAGTACTTGCTTTCTCTTTGTACTAAACCTTGTTAAACGTTATTATCGTAGCTATAGTTAGTGAAACAAATACATGTATAACTAGTATCCCTGTTTGATGAATATAGGGTTATCTCACTTGGATGAGCTTACAGTAGCTACAAGTGAATAGAGAAACACAACTTTCGAAAGGGGTCTCTGTAGCCTAGAGGTTAGGTGCTCGCCTCTTATGGCAAAGGTAGCAGGTTCGTTTCCTCGTGGAGCCATCTGGATAATTTTTCAGAGATTGCTGAACTCAGTGTAGGTGAGATCGAGTTCCTAGTCCTATTAGAGACGGATGATAAAACAAAGGTCCCGTGTTCAATTTGAGCACTTAAAAGAACCCTTGACAGTTCAAATCTAAAAGAGCAGGCTGGAAAGCCGCTGCCTGGACAAAATTTCATTAGAAAAAGATTAAAAATAAAATTCCTACAAAATTTCTTCACCCTCTTCAAAATTACATCGAGAACTCTCGTCAGTGCTACGGAGTTCGTGCACTGCAGCTGAGATCTTCATGTGTAAGAAAGAGATCGGAACACACACGGTTACTCCCCGAAGTGCAATGATGATCCTATCAATCAATCAATCAATCAATCAACAACTTTCGAAAACAAACCGGTAGCCAGTGTTGCCAGATCATTTATATAATTTCACTTCAACGATATTTCATAAATAGCAAACCACAAACTAATTTAGCATAAAAATAGCAGATAAATATAAAACAACTCCCGAGAATATCCTATCTCAGTCAGTCTTCTTCTTCTTCTTCTTTGCGTTCGTTCTTTACGACCAATTTTAATCACTCTTTGTGATATGTTTGATCTTTGCCAAGAACGTGTATACGTTGCACATTGGTTTGGTAGGCCCCTAAACGCACAGACTTCTACAAGTTTAGGACACATGCATCCGATTTCAGCTAAACCTCCTTAGTCGCCTCTTACGACATGCGTGGAAGGTAAATGTGGTTCTATTCTTTACACCCCAAATTTGGGCCTCGGTAACCACTCAGGCGTCTCAGTCAGTAAAATGTTATCAGGAATGGTCTTAAATTGGCGTCCATTTACTCAGAGAAATTCGAGCTAAACTTTTTTTATCTACAACAGTTCATCCATCTTTCTGTGAAAGAAGACCACAACTTAGATAACTAACTAGCAGACCTAACTAAGTATGAGTCTCTCGCACACTAAGCAATTTCTCCGACTCAGAGTTGTTGGGGTTTCGCAACCTAGCATATCACTACACGCCTAGAGTTGTTGGAGGTTTCTGGAGTCAGGAATGCGTCAACTTCCACTTAATTTAGAAAAATGGGTAACACTCTATCTACACAATTCCTAGGGGTTGAAAGAAGAAGAAGATGACATATAACCAAGTATGGCGGATAAATTAAAATTTGTCTTAAAATCTGCAACCAGCTACCGACAAAACTGGTCTCAAACTAGCCTAATTGGACTGGAAAAAACCACGTACCTGACAACGCAGCACGCATATAACACATTACTCGTGTTCTAATTGCAGCATAAAGTAAATCAATGTTTGCCGTTGATTACATAATTGAGTTGAAAGCACGCTGGTTATATCTGCTTCCAGCAGGCAACCACACATTAATTTCAGGCATACATTGCCATCTTGGGGGAAGTGTCTGTCAATGAGAAATCCATTTTGTGTCGCTTTCAATTTGTTCTCCAAGTCTCGGGTTTTTTACCAAATTAATCAGCTCTGTCAGATGTTTACTTGTCGACACCTTCTGGTGTTTATTTCTGCATAATTTTCTATGTTGATTTATTCATTCTGTCAGATGTTGATTTATTGATTCTGTCAGATGTTGATTTATTGATTCTGTCAAGTGTTGATTTATTGATTCTGTCAGATGTTGATTTATTGATTCTGTCAGATGTTGATTTATTGATTCTGTCAGATGTTGATTTATTTATTCTGTCAGTGTTGATTTATTGATTCTGTCAGATGTTGATTTATTCATTCTGTCAGATGTTGATTTATTGATTCTGTCAGATGTTGATTTATTGATTCTGCAGAGTGTTGATTTATTGTTCTGTCAGATGTTGATTTATTGATTCTGTCAGATGTTGATTTATTGATTCTGTCAGATGTTGATTTATTGTTACTGTCAGATGTTGATTTATTGATTCTGTCAGATGTTGATTTATTGATTCTGTCAGATGTTGATTTATTGATTCTGTCAGATGTTGATTTATTGATTCTGTCAGATGTTGATTTATTGATTCTGTCAGATGTTGATTTATTGTTACTGTCAGATGTTGATTTATTGATTCTGTCAGATGTTGATTTATTGTTACTGTCAGATGTTGATTTATTGATTCTGTCAGATGTTGATTTATTATTCTGCCCAATGTTGATTTATTGTTACGCAGATGTTGATTATTGATTCTGTCGATGTTGATTTATTGATTCGTCAAGATGTTGATTATTGATTTTCAGATGTTGATTTATTGTTCTGTCAGATGTTGATTATTGTTTCTGCAGATGTGTTTATTGATTCTGTCAGATGTTGATTTTTTATCCGTTTTATCTGTCAGATGTTGATTTATTGTTCTGTCAGATGTTGATTTATTGTTTCTGACAGATGTTGATTTATTGATTATGTCAAGTGTTGATTTATTTATTCTCACAGATGTTGATTTATTCATACTGTCAGATGTTGATTTATTGTTTCTGTCAGATGTTGATTTATTGATTCTGTCAGATGTTGATTTATTGATACTATCAGATGTTGATTTATTGATACTGTCAACCGCCCGAGTGGTTACCAGGGCCCAAATTTGGGGTGTAAAGAATAGAACCACTGTTACTGCCACGCATGTCGTAAGAGGCGACTACGGAGGTTTGGCTGAAATCGGATGTACATGTCCTAAATGTGTAGAAGTCTTATGCGTTTATGGGCCTACCAAACCAATGTGCAACGTATACACGTTCTTATCAAAGATCAAACATATCACAAAGAGTGATTAAAATTGATCGTAAAGAACGAACGCAAAGAAGAAGATACTGTCAACACACTTAAACTATAATGTAACATCAATAATAGAGAGACATCAGCAATACTTGATGTTATCACACACAGTAGTACGATAAACATGATTATTATCATGTCTGCATTTATCCTATTTAAGGCTAATTATAATAATATTATTGAATATGTTATTTTTACTGCCTTGTTATTTTTGAAGTATACATTTTTTTGGTGGACGACATTTTGCTTTGTAACCATCGGAGTAGCATTGCTCTTGGAGGCGCATGCGCAATGTTTTCATGGTTTTGCCACTTGGTGAGAATGAACCCGAATACACCAGTTGCAAGAGCGTATAACCTGAAAATGGAATCATAAAGGGGAAGGAAAGACCAAGGAAAATATGGACCGCTGGAGATACAGACACCTTAAAACTTCACAATACCACATCATATCAAGCGATAGAGCGTGCAATATCTCGGAAACCGACCAACAATCAGTTAAACATGCGTCGCTTTAACGGCAAAAAGCAGAGAAAGACAAAAGAAAAAAGAAAGATTGAATATGTCGTTTATTTGTTTTTCTGTTTTGATTTGTAACGCTGATTATCTTCGGTTTGTACCCATCTATTGATCAGCAGTATGCAGACATGTTGTCAACTTACAAAGAGATGCAAATTTCTGTACCAGTTGCCGATCGTCAGCGCGTGTACAGGCTGTCAACTCAGCACAAATGAGTTCGTTCTGGATGTAATACTGTCTGTTTCAATGACTTTTAACTTGTCTAAACTTATTAATTGTTTTTCTTTTATATCTATCAACAGACTACTCCATTTTGTTACTGGTGGAAAGTGGACATCTCTCCAATACCGACACCTATCAGGTAACATCTGTAACCGTCCAATATCTCTTCAATACTGTTATATAGATCTATATATAAATGTTTCCCAGATATATATATATACAGTGGCGGCTCGTGATAATTTTTGTTGGTGGGGCCAGACAAGAATTTTTCCGAAAATCATGATTTTGGGTTAGGTTATATTTTAATTTATAAAATAATAAATACACGTTTCACATTATTTTTGGTGGGGCCCGGCCCAACTAGTCCCTAACGACTAGCCGCCACTGTATGTATATATATATATATATGTATATAAACAAGTTAAAGACTTTATATATATGGAGAGATGTTAGCAGCAAATAGAAGAATAACTAACGAAATTAAACAATGATATAAAAACGCAAATCAAATCATAGAACAAATGGCAGCAATTTAAAAATGCAAATATGCCATTATGAACACAAAATGAGTATTTACAACAAGGTCTACTCTCGTGTTTTCATATTCAGTGACTCCATGAGTATGGGTTGTAAAGTCGAAACAGGAATGGTGAGATGAAACTGGGTGAGGTACTGGTACAGACAGGAATCAGAGAAGTCACCTTCATTTTTGTTACTGGACACGTAGGAGTCAGGGGTAATGTGTTACTGGACACTAGGAGTCAGGGTAATGTGTTACTGGACACGTAGGAGTCAGGGTAATGAATGAGCTGATAATATTGGCTGTCATGGCTACGATATCAGAGGGAGTTACAATGAACCGAAGTGACATTATTAACGCATTGAGAGCGTCTTTCCGAACGGAGAAGTTTCAGGGTTGTGAATCCCAGTCGCTGATCAGATTGAGAGAGATGGGTTCGGATATTGCTACAGCCGAAAAGAACGACATACCAAATATGCAGAGAGATTGATTGCTCAGCATTAAACTGACGTGATAGACCGCTGGATGCTGCTGGATTTGTTGAGACGGAGATCGGATCATCTATGGGTATGTCCGTAGTGCTATGATGATAGTTCTCATATAACTGATACAACAAGGTCTTCCTACCGACATTACCAGCGTCACATCTGGAAATTGACATCCAGTGACAGCAGAAAAACTGGTCATAACAAAAATGAAGTTGTCTACGGCAGAGCTCTAGGAGTATGAATGAAGACTTCTGGGAAAAGGTGGATACAGCAGCAGTACTAATCTTCATCAAGCAGCAACAAATTAAGTGCTTCGATCACATAAACATATTACCAAAAGACAGTGCATCTCAAAAGACAGTGCATCTCAAAAGACAGTGCTGTTCAAGTACATTACGTACAAGGCAAACTATTGTCTACACAACAGGTGGATTACAGCAATAACAGAAACAGTGAAAGGCAGCGTGCATGAAGTGCACACAAGAGCTCATTCTAGAAATCTTGTCTTATCCTGATGCTGCGAGGCAAAACAAGATTAGAGCGGATATGTATCAAATAAAATTATAATAGAAGACATCAGGCAAGTCACACTGTACTTGCCACATTGTGCAAGTGTATTCTCTCAAGTTGTTGAAAACTGAGTTTTTGATAACTCTCCGATTAAACAGTGAACGAGATGATAGAATTAAGAGACCCAAAGTTGACTAAATCACTATTTCAAATCCAAGTGGTGGCTCTGGTCACTGCATCACTGCAGTCTATCTATGTGAGTAAAGTTTAATGAAGGTAAGGCATACTCAGTTTCAAATATGCTATATTTTCTTTATCCCTTTCACCTCCAAGTAGTCATAGGTTTACAACCAAGGCATTTCAAGTTCTCATGTACTTGGTCGGGTTTTTTCTTTATCCCTTTCACTTCCAAGTAGTCATAGGTTTACAACCCAGGCATTGCAAGTTCGCATGTACTTGATCGGGTTTTTCTTTATCCCTTTCACCTCAAGTAGTCATAGGTTTACAACCCAGGCATTTCAAGTTCTCATGTACTTGGTCGGGTTTTTTCTTTATCCCTTTCACCTCCAAGTAGTCATAGGTTTACAACCCAGGCATTGCAAGTTCTCATGTACTTGATCGGGTTTTTTCTTTATCCCTTTCACCTCCAAGTAGTCATAGGTTTACAACCCAGGCATTTCAAGTTCTCATGTACTTGGTCGGGTTTTTTCTTTATCCCTTTCACCTCCAAGTAGTCATAGGTTTACAACCAAGGCATTTGCAAGTTCTCATGTACTTGGTCGGGTTTTTTCTTTATCCCTTTCACTTCCAAGTAGTCATAGGTTTACAACCCAGGCATTGCAAGTTCTCATGTACTTGGTCGGGTTTTTTCTTTATCCCTTTCACCTCCAAGTAGTCATAGGTTTACAACCCAGGCATTTCAAGTTCTCATGTACTTGGTCGGGTTTTTTCTTTATCCCTTTCACTTCCAAGTAGTCATAGGTTTACAACCAAGGCATTGCAAGTTCTCATGTACTTGGTCGGGTTTTTCTTTTATCCCTTTCACTTCCAAGTAGTCATAGGTTTACAACCCAGGCATTGCAAGTTCTCATGTACTTGGTCGGGTTTTTTCTTTATCCCTTTCACCTCCAAGTAGTCATAGGTTTACAACCAAGGCATTGCAAGTTCTCATGTACTTGGTCGGGTTTTTTCTTTATCCCTTTCACTTCCAAGTAGTCATAGGTTTACAACCCAGGCATTGCAAGTTCTCATGTACTTGGTCGGGTTTTTTCTTTATCCCTTTCACTTCCAAGTAGTCATAGGTTTACAACCAAGGCATTGCAAGTTCTCATGTACTTGGTCGGGTTTTTTCTTTATCCCTTTCACCTCCAAGTAGTCATAGGTTTACAACCAAGGCATTGCAAGTTCTCATGTACTTGGTCGGGTTTTTTCTTTATCCCTTTCACTTCCAAGTAGTCATAGGTTTACAACCCAGGCATTGCAAGTTCTCATGTACTTGGTCGGGTTTTTTCTTTATCCCTTTCACTTCCAAGTAGTCATAGGTTTACAACCAAGGCATTTGCAAGTTCTCATGTACTTGGTCGGGTATTTTCTTTATCCCTTTCACCTCCAAGTAGTCATAGGTTTACAACCAAGGCATTGCAAGTTCTCATGTACTTGGTCGGGTTTTTTAAAAAGCGAAGTATTTTTTAAAGGGTGAGGTAGCTAGTTCCACGCCAAACCTTCACTTTCGCTGTATACAGCATATGGAAGGTATTAGTGGCTCTATTTTTATCCCGAATTCGGGCCCCGGCAACCACACGGGCGTCACTTTGAATGGTCATCTTTGACTATCGGACAGGACAGACGTGTAGGTGCATTTTCTGAGATTCTCATCATCTGTATTGCGATCAGATCACAAATCGAACATGTATGCACCTACCCTTCTACCAATTCGAAGTAGTTCTCCTTCGATCCCTACCCGCTTAGCCAGACATTAGTCTGTTACCAGGCCACCACTTGAAGGTGGGGTAGGATCTTGATCTGTGCCAGCTCACTGACCCTGGCGCCACTGTATATCATTACATTATTGCGCCTGCGGCCCCAGTTTCAAATATTCAGTTTCAAAGATGCTATGCTAAAAATAAATGTGTTTGACCAAAAGGTACAGATATTGCAGTCTCGTACCAAATTGTGACACACCGTAACAAATGCCCTTTAAAAAATATTTTTAATTTAGATGAACAAGTCGGAATAAATAACCCAGTATTCTTAATGCATTGAGAGAGTTTTTACGAACAGAGGAGTTTTAGATTTGTGAATCCCAGTCTCTGAAAACATTGAGAGAGATGAATGTCGATATTGGTACAGCCCAAAAAGAATGACATACCAAATATGCAAAAAGATTGATTAATTAAAATCGCTGCTCTATTTGTTGAGGCAGAGATCGTAGTAATAATTACCATTATACATGTCCGGAATTCTATGATAATAGTCCTCATAAAAATGATAACCCAGCATATAAGCATTGTAGAGTTTCTTTGTTGATAAAATGAGTTTGAGAATAATAGTAACTAGACTTGAGGATAAGATAACCTACACATGCTGCTTTTTGGTAACTGAAACACATTGTGCAGGAGCAGTTAATGATTCAAAATGTGAAGTTCTTCTGTCCCTGGTTGAACTATTTCTTCCAGTTGTAAGTGTGTTGTTCATAGATCATTTTCCTTTCTATGTCTCCGCATACCTTCCCAACTCAACAGGTAAGTGTGTTGTTCATGTGTAATACCAAGTTTCTTAAAAGTGAGACAACTTGTATATTTTTTTAAAATGTTGACACGTTTTTCCTTGTTTATTACAACATGTATCACCATTTTTTCCCACCCCCATTTGGGCTTTGAAAACTACATTCCTTGTATGTGACATTTTACTGTTGTCTATTGTTTCCTTCCTGTTCTACACTGCCCTAAAAAGCAGTACTACCGGCAGTAATGACTTTTTAAAATTGTTTCCGAATATTTTCTGTTTGTTCTTTATCTATGTCCTTCTTACTTGACCACTCACTGCTTCAATAAACAATAACTTCACTTATATATTCCTATATCTATTGCAAATATTGTTAGATGATTGGTATATTATAGCAATTCTTGCCTTTATTTCTTTTGTGTCATTGATAATGGGAAGTGGATGGTATAATATTCTCATACATTTCTTTGTACACACCTTCAAATATTTCTACATCAGTTTTACCTATGTTATTTATTTGTAGTTTTCCAGTTCATTGGTGCCTTTCTGAACAAAATATAGACTTCAAATATAAAAGGAAATATTGCTTGATCTTCTTTCTTTTCTTTCACTAATCCTGTTTTTGCCGTACAGCATCAGGATAAAAATAGATTTATAGAACAGTCTCTTGTGTGCCCTTAGTACATGGTGTCTTTCACTGCTTGTTATTTCTGTGGTTCAGCTTTTGCCTCGTATTCACTCTATCTGAGTAGAATTGCCCTTTGATAGGCACTGTCTGTTGATAATCTTGTTATGAGATACATTTTGTGACTTGTGAGCTCATTGATTATGTCATAATCTTGTTACATGGCCAAAGCATTTAATTTGGTGTTTTTTAAATAAGTTTAGTACTGATGGTGTACTCACCTTTTTTCCTGATGTCTTGATTTCTAAACTGGTCTCTTCTTGATACTCCCAGCATTCTGCGTAGACACTTCGTCTCTATCATGATTTGTTTTCTTCTATCGTTTGATGTCAACATTCAGGTTTTGACACTGATATCATAATGACTAGAGAAAGATCATGTTGCACGATGTTCATTTAGTGTTCATGGTGACATGATTTCCTGGTAATCTTAGTTAAACCTATAGTCTATGTTCAAGCTTTAGTTAAACTTGTTGTTCATGTTCAAGCTTTTGTTAAACTTATTGTCCATGTCAAGCTTTAGTTAAACTTATTGTCCATGTCCAAGCTTTAGTTAAACTTATTGTCCATGTCCAAGCTTTAGTTAAACTTATTGTTCTGTCAAGCTTAGTTAAACATTATTGTTAACTTATTGTTCATGTCAAGCTTTAGTTAAACTCTATTGTCCATAAACTTATTTTATGTCTTCAAGTCTTAGTTAAACTCATTGATTTTGTTGTTGCGTGTCTTTAACAGGACATGGTGTTGGTTGCATTTGGACGACCAGGGTTTTATATGCTAACTGTTCTGCAGTTTCTTTATCCATTCATTGGTGAGTTGCTACAGGTCACTACATTGAGATACATTTTGTGACTTGTGAGCTCATTTATTATGTCAGAAGAATTGAACACTGAACACACAAAAAAGAACATACAAAACACATACAAAGATATAAATCTGAAGAACGTGAGATAGATTGATCCAGAAGGAAATCAGAATAAAAAAAAGCTGGCCAATGCTACAAATAAGAATGACAAAATTGAGATATTTTGGATGTGTAAAAAGGTATGAAGGGTTGGAAAAGACCATTATGGAAGGAAGCATCCGGCAAAAAGAAAGAGGAAGACCTCAGAGAAGATGGAGTCAGGATGTCACTGATAATTTTAGCATGAAGGCAGTAAAGGTGGGACATCAGGTCTTTGAGAGAGAGAGAAATTCTGAAAGACTGTTTGGATGACAAAGTTAGTCTCAGGATAGGCTATTAAATTATGAGATATGGCTGGGAGCAAAGGACCTATCCATTCGTTCTGATTAACATATAGTTGTAAATTGGTGAATCAGTTGCAGATCAGTACATGAAGAAAGATAGTTTTATAATGTACAACATCCACTTTTCCATCAAAAAGGTCTTTATATAGCAAAGGATACATTATGCAAATATGTGTTTAATAAAGGGTACAGGATAAAAATATTTATTTAACAGAGGATACAGGATACAAATAGATTGAAAAATAATGGTAAGGTATTTAATATTACACAGAATTATGAATCATAGGTTTCAGATAGTTTAGATAATGTTATAAAATATTGGTTTCAGTGTAATGAACATTTGATCAAATGCAGTGGCGACTCGTGATCATTTTTGTTGGTGTGGACAGACACAAAAGTTTCAGAAAAATCAGGGTTTTTTGGGTTAGGTTATATTTTAGTACTAATGTGGAGGTGTTAAATGAGGTCAAGACACAGAGAAAGCTTATCATCAATATAAGAAAGAGACAGTCATTATTTTTCGGATATGTGATGAGAAAGGGAGGTTTAGAACACATTGTAATAACTGGTAAAATCGAGGGAGATGAGACAGAGTAGGAGAGAGAAATAAAATTTTGGATAGTCTGACTTCATGGCATGGAAGAGCATCAACATCTGAGATGATAGCAAACAAAGAGACAGAGATTTGTGGAAATCCATGATCGCCTTTGCCAACTGGCACGGCACCTAATGATGATGATATATTTTAGTATTTACTATTATTTATATATTCAAAGAAGTTATCTCCCTTTTACTGCAGGGTGTTTGTTAAGTCCCACTACACTTTTTATATAGAACAAATGTGAAAAACAAAGTACCTGGCATCATCAACAAATTTACTTCATAGTAAATTGTAACGCAATATGCAGTGAAAAACTTGTCTACTGGAGTCATTCTTTTCACTCAAAACATAATGATGTTTTCAATGGAAGAAAATTTTTGGTTGAACAAGTGTTTTGGTGCCCTTAGTGGATCCAACATCTGTTATAATGAATATTTCATTGGTTTTTTCCAGTTTACCAAAAACAACAGTAGACCATAGCAGTAACGATTGTAAATAATTTCACTACTTTGTTTTAGCACATTTTTAAAATGACATCATATACTTCAAATTTCAAGTTGTAGTGAGACTTAAAAAAAACATCATGTAGAATAAATTTTATAAAGTAAGTCACTCCTTGTCAACTTGTACATTGTAGTACACAGGGGGTCTCTGTGGCTAAGTGGTTAAGCCCTTTGCCTTGTGAGTCAAAGGTCATGGGTTTGAGTCCGGACCGCGCCATTCTGTTCACGAGTGCAGTTTTTCCAGAGACCCTTAGGATTGTTGCTGGAGCTACGGAGTTCGTGCTTGTGCAATACTCTGTAGGTGGCGTATGTCTTCTGGGAGAGGGACCGAGCCGTATGGAGTAAAACCCGTGCATTGAAGTCAATCCTTCGGCTTTTAAGTACACAGATGTTGGTGATTACCTTAAACTATTCTATGATGGTTAGTTTAATTATTTCTAATATTTTCTATCATTCTTATATATCAGTTATTATTTATGCACCAGACTTTTCTTTTGCGCAATAACACCGCTTAACCACGGAAGAATTTCTCTACTGAGCGAATGAATATCACATATTTCTCTGTACTAAATAAGCAGTCAAGCAGAGGTCAGAGGTTGCTTTGTTAACAGATGGTCTAAATAGATCCCTTTTCTACTGGCCCTAAAAATAGTGTACTGGAAATGCACGAAATAAACTAATTAGGGAGGAGATACTCTGAATTTTAGACGATATGGTTTTTTAGCATTCTATATCACCTTTCAAAGCTAATCACTTTCAGCATTCTATACACTCAATAATCATAGAATTCATATCACCTTTCAAAGTAATCATTCACATTCTATATCACTTTCAATATTAATCACTTAGTGTTCTATATCACCTTTCAAAGCTAATCACTTTCAGCATTTATATCACCTTAAAGTAATCACTTTAGATTCTATACACCTAAGCTAATCACTTAGTGTTCTATATCTCAAGCTAATCATGTGTTCATATTAAGCACACTTTCAGCATTCTATATCCCTTCTAATCACTTTCACATTCTATCACCTTCAATAATCCATCTATATCACATTCAAGCAATCACTTTCATTTCACACATAATAATCCTAGCATATACCTTCAGTAATCTTTCAGTGTTCTATACATCAAGTAATCCTTAGTTTATCATTTCGTATCACTTAATCATATCATTCAAAGCTAATGTTTCAGTTCTATACTTTCAGCTAATCACTTCAGCTCATATATTCAAATCACTTTAGTCATCATTCAAGCTAATCATTTATTATCACATTAAAGCTAATATAACACTTCAGCATCTATATCACTTTCAGCTAATGTTCTAAGTAATAATTATGACAATTATTTAAAATACACATTACCATTTTCGATTGGCCACTGCTGAACCCTGTCTAATGTAATGAAGTGATTGAACTGAATGAAAATTAGTAATAGATTAATATCACATATTTTAGCACAGCTGTGAGAAGGATAGATTAAAGAGCTATATTTAGTTATTCAGTCATCTGTTACATTGAATTTTGTTAGATTGTAACTTCCATTCAGACATTCAGTTAGTTATTCAAATTATGTAAGCTGTATACATATTCATAAACTAATGCAACTAACAACTGACACCCTCATTAGCTTGTTCACATTCAGTAACCCACATAATTATTCTCTCTCTCCCTCCCTCTGTCTCTGTGTATATGACATATATATATATATGTATGTGTGTGTCATGCATATAACTAATTAGTCTACATTTACTGGGCTTGAATAGAGAATATCCAGAAAAAATTCAAAATCAACAAAAATTGGCTGATGCTACTAGTGTGATTAAGAAAATATAGGTATTTTAGACATATAAAAAACAAGAAGTGTCGAAGGCTGTTATTAAGGAGGCATCCTGGTATAGGAGAGAAGAAGAAAATCCCAGAGAAGATGGAATCTGGATGGGACTGATGATTTGAATACGATGGCTGAAGAGGTGGAACATCTGGTCTATGAGAAAGAGAAATTCAGGACTGTTAGGGTAACAAAGTTCTGTTCAGGACAAGCTATTTGATAATGATATATACTGACATGTATTAACAGTATCCGGCTGCATGTTGCTAGGGTTCACAAGGGGAGCAAAGAATAGTAACACTGCGATCTACAAGGCATGTTGTAAGAGGCGACTGAGGCAGTAGCCTAGGGAAGCTACCCTAGTAAATAAAAAGTTTAACAGAAATTGAATGTGCTGGCCACCAGAGTGGTTACCGGGCCCAAATTTGGGGTGTAAAGAATAGAACCACTGTTACCTGCCATGCATGTCGTAAGAGGGGACCAAGGAGGTTTGGCTGAAATTGGATGCACATGTCCTAAATGTGTAGAAGTCTATGGGTTTAGGGGCCTACCAAATCAATGTGCAACGTATACACGTTCTTGGCAAAGATCAAACATATCACAAAGAGTGATTAAAATTGATCGTAAGAACGAACGCAAAGAAGAAGAAGAAGAATGTGCTGGCCTACTTGTAGGTGCATAACTGGCACAAAGCATAATTGCTCTTAGGCTCAGATCACATACAAATCACAGAGTGGTTAACAAGTGGTTGATATGGAGCGATTGAAGAAGAAATTCACTCATTCACCAAGACAATTATTTACCAACACAATTATTCACTAACGAATTAATTACTCATACCCTACCGACACACTCTCATGTTTAATCACAATCTAGTGAACTTCTTTGCTTAATCAGTTATTCGCTTTATTATTCGCAATATACTTGCTTATGTTGTTCTTTGTACACTTACTAATCCATTTTCATTTTCACTCACCTGTTCGGCCCCCTGTTCCTGATTTGAATGTCTCACATTCCAGAAAAAAACTCACATGTTCACTGATTTGTTCAACATACATGTTACATTTGAATGTTCCTTTTTTAATATCCATCCCTCACATGTTGAATGCCATTTTGAATGTTCAACCAACTTCATGTTCACTCACTTATTAAGTGAAAGTTACAAATTTGTCTTTGAAAGTATCATAATTGTGCATAAATCTTTCCTTCTCTAACTCTTCACCTTCATCTTTATCATTATTCTCTTTGTCTTTTCCAGCCATGGTCAGTTACAATGTCATCATTGGAGATACAATCACCAAGGTCATTGGCTGGATGGCAGGGGAGAGTAAGTCCTCCATTATTGTGTTTATGTTGATGAATATATTTTGTTCTTCAGTAAGATAATATTGCAACTTACAACTTTAAGCAACAATAAAAAAATGAAAGTAATTCAGAGGCTTATAAATGTTTGTTTTTTTCAAAATAGAATGAGTGATCGTAATAGATGAACAATCAAACAAACAAGTTCTTAAAAAAAATATTATGGCACATCAAAAACTACTACAAAATATGATGCAAAAAATGTAGTGCCCGTGTGTGCCAGGGCCCAAGGGAAGTAAAGAATAGTACCACTGCAACCTACAATGCATGTCGTAAGAGGCACTGATATAGGCCCTAGGGATGCTACAATAGTAAATAAAAAGCAGCGCATAAATTGGATGTCCTGGCCTACTTGTAGGGGCATAACTGGCACAGCATACAATTGCTCAGACTCAGATCACATACAAATCACACAGAGTGGTTGACAAGTGGTCGATATAGAGGTTCAAAGAAGGAGAATTGAGTATCACAATATTGAATTAATTATCTGTTACAGAAGATACTTTAGTGGAAATTTCTGGGGAATAGAAAATGGGAACAGCCATTATTTCATGCAGAGAATCATTGTTCAGACCTGCTTATTTAAAGAGGTCCTCCAAGAACAGGATAGAGTGGAGAGACATTATCAGATGAATGTTACCATCAGTCTTCAGAATCATTATTTCTTAAGAGAGAGAGGATGTGTACATGATTCAAGCAATAGTGGTGAATCTATAACACTAACCAGACTGCAAGAGTTCCAAGTCAAATGTGGTGTAGCTAGACAAGAGTAATTTGCTGGTAGCCAAAGAAGAATAGTAAACCAACAAAGAACCAATGTTGTTAGTCGCCACAGACATCTCTGAAATCGGAGAAGGTCCGCCTCATGGCGGGGACACTTAATAAGGAAAGTACATCTTCACTCAAAATCAGCCAGAAGCGTAATACCAGGCGCTCTGACTACGCCTGAATTTATGCGGGGAATGCAGAAGAAGAAGTCGCCACAGGCTGAGACATACTGAGGAGGAGAGCAGAGCACTTATGGACTAATTGGTTCAATGTACAGTGACGCTGATCCAACGACTAAACTAAAACTAAATTACCATAATTATGTGCCATGTTGATAAGCATAACTTTATGACCTCATAAAATGACATTGGAACTGATACTCAGCATATACTTTAGTGAAGATCCATGATCCTCTACATCAGTTGACTTGACATATGATCATAACAATATTGACATATGTCTGCTGGAGCAAATCAACGAAACATACACTATGGAGATCAAGCTGCCTCAAGGGCTCTGTCATGGGTGGCTGAGCAACAAGTAACCCATACGATTATCATAGACTCGATGAATATGCTTCAAAGTATTGAATCTGGAAGTCTGCATGTGGAATGGGTGGACATCATAAGGAGATCACATCTCAAGAAAATGACTTGGCTGTGCACATCTGGACATGTTGGAGTTCAAGGTAATGAGCGTGCAGATTTTCTTGCAAACAATTCCCCAACTAAAGCTGGCAGAAGTATGGACAGAGGCGATATCATTAATGCGGTATGCTCTCATTTATGTGAAATGAGTGAGTCTCATACACTGAAACGTGTTTGAGAATTAGGCATTAAGTTTGGACATGCCAGACAGTGTCGTCTTCATGTTAGAGAGAGAAGATATACTAATCAGCTTCTTATGGGTATGGTGAGCAAATGGACTTTGGGATGGCTGCTGCAGCGAGGACAGAGCACGAATGGGAATGCCCAATGTGCTATGACATTGATCGCATAATATAACATAACATACACCGTGATTAATCTTTGTCTGTTATTTCTGTCAGATCCTTCACTGCTGCACTCGGTGCTAGGCAACCGTCAATTTATCATTCTCTTGGTCAACTTGCTAATTACCCTACCCCTGTCTTTGTACAAGGATATTGCCAAACTGGGAAAGGTTATACATGTCATTGTTATTATATTAGTTATTACTGATATCATATTACTTTCACTATTATTTTTGTTGGTAAGAAATAACTTTGCAAATATAGATATAGTTTAGAAGCAGAAAATATTTTTTAGACAGTTAATAAGGGTATTCATAATGTTGTGAGGGGAGATAATGCCACAAACGGACATGCTTCGGTCCAAAAGGGTCCAAAGGCGAAGGGTTGACTTCATTGAACCGGGTTTCCCCATATGGCTCCGTCCCTGTCGGCAGAGACGGCATGCCATCTGCCAAGAGTATTGAACAAAGAAGTAACTTCGTAGCGCTGACAACAATACTAGGGATCTCATGAAAAATTGCACATGTGTCTCGGTCCGGATTTGAACACACAGCCTTCAGTATGACAGGCAACCTATGTAACCACTTTGCCATTGAAACCCCCATGCTTCTTTACATCAGAGAAGTAGTCTGTATTTTAAGTTATCTTATAGAAGGAAAGAACATCTTGCAGAACAATTTGGGAAGACAAAGATACTAAAAAACTAAAAGCTAAAGGGATAAAGGATATCTATGAAAGAAAGTACTGGAAACTTGATATCATGTCAGAAAAATATGTCTAAGACTCTATAAACAGAAATATGGATAGAAAGATTTGGAGACATGTGAACGATGTACAATATGGCTCAGAGCTTCAGAATAAAGAAACTATTTTTGTGTTCAATAATGTTGCTGCAATAAACAGTGTATACTAAGTAATAAAGAACATGTTTTCATGCCATGTGGTATATTGTAGAATTTAATGTTAGACTAGTATTTTTCATATGAAGGGTGATGTTGTCAACATCATATCGGTCACTTCCCATTGTTTCTGTGGTACTAAATTGAGGCTGACTTGACTTGAGAGTTGTTTGCTGTCTATAAGGTCCCATGCTAGAAGATTCAACTGAGACCACTCATCTAGAAGGTCAGTTCACTAACCAGTAATCAATTGAGGTTCTGGTGAGCAGGGAAAACAGTTGAAAACACTTAAACATAACTTTTTAACAACAAATTTTTAGAGGCGTTTGTCTGCCATCTTGTTACATCAAATAGTACACTTGAGTTGTGTTTGATATCATATGTGTACACAATTTATCTTTGGTTGCAGACAAATAACACATATCTTGTTAGAACTATTAAGCAGGACATAGGGGTTGGAGATGTTTAGATCTCAGACTTGCATATTGGGATCTTGGGTTCTAAGGGTTAATCATGAAACAAATTGAATTACTCATCCATGAAAAAGCACAATGACACATTCAGCCATGACAGAAATATACAGATAACACTAAAATATGACACTAAGACAACACTAACATAAGACTAAAATATGACACTAAGACAACACTAACATAAGACTAATATATGACACTAAGACAACACTAACATAAGACTAACATATGCCACTAAGACAACACTAACATAAGACTAACATATGACACTAAGACAACACTAACATAAGACTAACATATGACACTAAGACAACACTAACATAAGACTAACATATGACACTAAGACAACACTAACATAAGACTAACATATGACACTAAGAATATTAACATAACACTAACATAAGACTAACATATGACACTAAGGTAATATTAACATAACACTAACATAAGACTAACATATGACACTAAGGTAATATTAACATAAGACTAACATATGACACTAAGACAACACTAACATAACACTAACATATTACACTAAGACAACACTAACATAAGACTAACATATGACACTAAGGTAACACTAACATAAGACTAACATTAGACTAACATATGACACTAAGGTAACACTAACATAAGACTAACATATGACACTAAGGTAACACTAACATTAGACTAACATATGACACTAAGGTAACACTAACATAAGACTAACATATGACACTAAGACAACACTAATATAAGACTAACATATGACACTAAGGTAACACTAACATAAGACTAACATATGACACTAAGACAACACTAACATAAGACTAACATATGACACTAAGACAACACTAACATAAAACTAACATATGACACTAAGGTAATATTAACATAACACTAACATAAGACTAACATATGACACTAAGGTAATATTAACATAAGACTAACATATGACACTAAGACAACACTAACATAACACTAACATATTACACTAAGACACCACTAACATAACACTAACATATTACACTAAGACAACACTAACATAAGACTAACATATGACACTAAGGTAACACTAACATAAGACTAACATTAGACTAACATATGACACTAAGGTAACACTAACATAAGACTAACATATGACACTAAGGTAACACTAACATAAGACTAACATTAGACTAACATATGACACTAAGGTAATATTAACATAAGACTAACATATGACACTAAGACAACACTAATATAAGACTAACATATGACACTAAGGTAATATTAACATAAGACTAACATATGACACTAAGACAACACTAATATAAGACTAACATATGACACTAAGGTAACACTAACATAAGACTAACATAAAACTTACATATGACACTAAGACAACACTAACATAAGACTAACATATGACACTAAGAGTAACACTAACATAAGACTAACATTAGACTAACATATGACACTAAGGTAACACTAACATAAGACTAACATATGATACTAAGGTACACTACTAACATAAGACTAACATAAGACTAACATATGACACTAAGGTAACACTAACATAAGACTAACATATGATACTAAGGTAACACTAACATTAGACTAACATATGATACTAAGGTAACACTAACATAACACTGTAACATATGACACTAAGTAACTACTAACATAAGACTAACATAAGACTAACATATGATACTAAGACAACATTTAATATAAGACTAACATATGACACTAAGGTAATATTAACATAACACTAACATAAGACTTACATATGACACTAAGACAACACTAACATAAGACTAACATATGACACTATGGTAATATTAACATAAAACTAACATATGACACTATGGTAACACTAACATAAGACTAACATAAGACTCACATAATACTAACATATGACACTAAGGTAACACTAACATTAGACTAACATACGACACTAAGGTAACACTAACATAAGACTAACATATGACACTATAATAACACTAACATTTGATTGAATGTTTCAGTGGGCCTTTCTATCTATCGTCCTCATATTTTTAATCATGATTGCTATCATCGTCAGACTGAGCACCTTCATAGGAAAAATGTAAGTTTCACAAAATTAACATTTGTTCTCTTTATCATTATTTATTTATTCAATGCAGTGTTACTGTTAACTTTATGACCAGCAGATCAGTCTCTTTCTGAAATAAAGCTAACATTTACAGCAGTTTTGTTTATAGAAGTTTCTAATCTCCAGAGGCTTAACTTTTCACGCTTTGCCGCACACTGCGCCATGGGAAGTCCGGACGCTTAAACGCACACTGCGCCATAGAGTTGCTTTACTATAAGAGTCTTTCTAGTTTTACTTCTTCTGTTTTACTTATAGTACTTTTTTAACCTTGTTATTCTGTTAGGTTGTCCAGTTTACTTCAATTTAGTATATAAAATATATATATGTTTTTATTGAAAGTAGTTGGGATCTGTATTTTTTTTTTTTTTTACTTCCTTGAATTAACTGCTTAAAATTTGAAATAAATGGCTGGAAAGAGTTAAATGGATCTACTGTCCTGGTCATGTGGTGGTGCTAATTGTCAATAACAGTTTTGTAGTCTTGTAGTTAACATTTAGTTCTCAGTTCTGTAGTCTTGTGTGTTAGCATTTAGTTCTTAGTTCTGTAGTCTTGTATGTTAACTTTTAGTTCTTAGTTCTGTAGTCTTGTGTGTTATTGCTTTAATCATTAGTTCTGCAGTCCTAGTATTAACTTTGTACCATGACTGATTTCAATGAACATTTGCTGAAGTCTAATGTTAATTTCTGAATTTTGAAATGAGTACATTAGCACTACCATTTGTCAGTAAGCAACCATATTGTCTATTATTTCATTTCTTTGTTGATCAGTTGCTACTACAGCTATTTGCTCTCTGCTGCATTCATGAACTTTCTTTTCTGGTACATTTATACCCTTTCTGTTCTACCACAAACTTTAGTTGGTGTTATATTTAACCATATCTGCAACTTAAGAACAACAACAGGCATTGATGTAAAACTGTTGTTATTAGTAGCAGCACTATTATCTCAAACCCTTATTCTTATGTGGAGAGCTGCAGTAGCTTAGGGGTTAATGCTCTCACTTCTTAGTTGCGTGGTCCATGGTTAGTTCCACCGTAGGAGTGGAATTTGTTTGTGACTATAGCATCTTTCATTTCAACCCATCTTCAATTGAGTACCAGAAAAACCCTGGGAAGTAAAGATGGCTGGCATGATGTTAACCACATCCCTCATCGTGTGTTGATGATCCATGAAATTACAAGTTTTGTTATTCTTATACACTCCATGAACTCCCATTTTTTAGTATATATTTATTTCTTAATTATATTTCTCTTGTTTTTCTCTCAATCTTTCCAACTATAAATTTTTTTTCTTGTCATAATTTGAGTCAGATTCTTCCTGTTACTATTATTTTATCACTCATTTTGACATAATACAATTCTACAGAGGTTAGATACTGTATGTAGACACCATAACTTGAATTTGATGGTGGCTTTAAATGCAGGTCCATAAGTATAGACATGTCCACCCATTCTTGGGCATAACCAGTGATTCATTCAGATTCCCTCATAAATCTGACTAGGTTTGAGCTGTTAAGTATTTAATGTATTAATTTTGTTGGATTTTGATAAAAGTGTCACTTCTTCTTTTGTCAGCACACTTTTACTGGGTTGTTAACCCAGTATCATGGTTTTATGTATTTGTCTTGTGCTTCTCTGGTGACTTGTGTGATAGTTTTCTTAGTCCTGGCAGAATTCAACTATGTTATCTATCCACCTTTTCTTCGGTCTTCCTCTCACCATCCTTCCTGATATTCTGTTGTGGAAAGCTTCATAGGCAGTTTGGTTTGCTCACATTCTTACTAAGTGGCCAAACCACTTCATTCTCTGTTTATCGCTATATAATTCATGCTTGTTCCAACCTTTCTCTGATGCTGGTATTCGTTACTCTCTCGATTCTTGTGTTGTTGGTGACTTTGCGGAGACATCTCATTTCACATGTTGCTATTTTCTGTGTATATCTCTTATTCATTGTCCATTTTTGGCATTGGTAACATAGAGTGGGTATGAAGATACTGTTGATCAACTGTTGTTTAGCTGTCAGGGAGATGCTTGGCTGTCTATGTAGTGGTGGTAATTGGTAGGTTATTGCATTGTGAGAAGTGTCACTGACCTCTGTAATTTCTGTAGAAGTGGTACTAACATCCAGAACTACTGTAGAAGTGGTACTGCGACCAACATTTTTGACTAACTATGGCAACACACCAGATGCAATTCCTCTTGCAAATGTAATAACAAACTAATTACTATTTTCCTCCCCAGTCCACCAACAGATGATGCCTGGCAGTTTGCTAATTACAATATTTCCCAAGCAGTGGGCATCATGGCTTTTGGTAAATTTCTTGAATCTAGTTTTTATATTTACAAACATTTCTAGTGTTTATTAATGTGCTTCAACTGCAGTGAAGATTTATAGAATATTTATACATTGTCAAACATGTCTAATTGAGGAGATAAAAGCTAGTTTATGTGTGATTAAATATAATTTAGAAACAGCAGTATTTGTGCATATAAATATTTATAATTCAAACAGCTCTATTTATGTTTGGTTAAATATTTATAGTTAAAAACCTTAGTTTTGAAGTGTTAAGTTTTTCAGTATTTAAAGTAGTTGCCAGTAAAATATTTTCAGTATCAAACAGCTCTAATTTTGGTGTTAAAATATTTTCCCAGTATCAAACAGCTCTAATTTTGGTGGTTAAAGTATTTTCCCAGTATCAAACAGCTCTAGTTTTGGCAGGGTTAAAGTATTTTCCCAGGATCAAACAGCTCTAGTTTTGGCCATTAAAGTATTTTCCCAGTATCAAACAGCTCTAGTTTTGGCCAGTTAAAGTATTTTCCCAGTATCAAACAGCTCTAGTTTTGGCCAGTTAAAGTATTTTCCCAGTATCAAACAGCTCTAGTTTTTGTGCCAGTTAAGAAAGTATTTTAGTAGTATAAAGGTATAGTTTACAAGTTTTATAAAGTATTATAACAGTAACAAACAATTACAACTTTGAAAAAAACATGTTACATAACTATTGTCTTAATGGGTTGTTTCACACCAGGTCTATGAATAAACTGTAGACACTAACTGTATACAATGCCAAAATAATGGTATAGAAGCCATTTCCATATGTCTCATCTGTAATATGTCTAGGGTTATATACATCACGATAATGCTAGCAATATATAAATGTGAGTATGGTTTATTCTCCAGCTTACATGTGTCACCACAGTATGTTCCTTATTCATGCATCCTTGGAGAATCCTACAAAGAAGCGCTGGGGTATGGTCACACATTTCAGTGTCTTGTTTGCAATGGTCATGCTGCTGGTTCTGGGAATCACAGGCTATGCTGCTTTTACTGGAATGACAGAAGGTGGGAGAGCATATATTGACTCCAGGTTATGACAAAGTTGATGTTGATAGCATTGATGTCAATGTTGATCTTCTGAAATTCACATACATAGATCATGTAGGCTGATAGTCTTTGCTTGTTCATATAAAATGTACAAATTATACGCATACAAAGCTGTTAGGTTTTGATTTGTTCTGTGTCTTAGAGGGAACATCCTTAAAAATCTTTTTTGTCTTTAAAATGAACAAATATTCATTTTCTCTGAGACTTAATTTTTAATAGAGTTTTGGAGCCTTGTTCATTTGTAATTGTGAGAGGAAGTTCAAACTGACAGTGAACAGTTATTTTACCTTATATAAGGGACAATTTTGGACAGTAAGACTGAATAGACAATCTGTAAATTCATCTAAAATTACTGATGATCACAGAAGAAGATCACTTTCCGTACTCATATTGATACCACAAATAAACCTCCTTTTTGGGCTCCGACTTGCAGACTACATTAAAACATGCCATCACCTCAGTTTATCATTATCAAAGATGTTGACCTGCACTATATTTGCATGTATTTCTTTGCCCTTGTGTTACCAGGGTTCACAAAAGGAGAAAATAATAGTAAAACTGCGACCTACGAGGCATGTTGTAAGAGACAACTAAGGTAGAAGCCTAGGGAAGCTAACCTAGTAAATAAAAAGTGTTGCAGCAATCAGATGGGCTGGCCTATTTGTAGGTGCATAATTGTCACAAGGTACAGTTGCTCTTAGGCTCAGATCACATACAAATTACAAATAGTAGTTTAACAAGTAGTCGATATGGAGCATTCGAAGAAGAAGAAGTATGTAATAGTTGATTTCAAAGACAAATTTAACATGCATGATCTGTGATGTGACAAAATAATTTCTTTCTTGTCTCCTACTTGTTAGGTATTTTAGAGTTTTACTTTGAAAACTGGAAATTATTATTGCTTGGGTGGGCAGATCTTCTTGTAATCTCCAAAATATGTGATGACTTAATTGAAATTTGCTTGATGATACTTTTTTTTAACAGGAGTGTCACCAACTTTTCATAGAGATAGTATTTTATCTTAGCAATGACAATTAAAAATTATTTCTCATGGTTCATAAATTATTTGTAAAGTTGTTTTTTTTAACAAACAATCTTACCAAGCAACATCATGAAAGGAAAATAGTCTTACCAAGCAACATCATGATAGGAAAATAGTCTTACCAAGCAGCAACATGAAATGAAAAAGTCTTACCAATCAACAACATGAAATGAAAATAGTCTTACCAAGCAGCAACATGAAAGGAAAATAGTCTTATCAAACAGCAACATGAAAGGAAAATAGTCTTACCAATCAACAACATGAAATGAAAATAGTCCTAGCAAGTAATATTAACTGATTCCGACGTGGAACTCTCAAGTGTAACTATTTGTTATCTGCCTGGACCACGCGTCGCTCAAAAGACGATTACTATTTTGTTGAGTTTTTATTATTTTTGTTCCAATTGAAAATTTATATTAACCGAAAAATAATTAGAAGTGATGTGTAAGCGATAACAAATACATAGCAGCATAGCTTATGCTAGAATTCGAATTGAAATGGAGTTTATCAATCATTTTACCCTGTGACCGTAAAAACTAGCGATTTTTATGAATGTTCATGATGCTACTTTGTGAACCATACACTCCTTCACTATTTTCTTAATGTTTGTGTATTCATAAATGGATTACATATATAAAGAGAGCAGTTAGACTGATTTATTCCACATAATGTTCATCAAGGCCCTTGAAAAGTCGGATTTTCGTTCTCACAATTTCAATTAGTTTTTTTAATACATGCTAATATTTTTCAAGCATAATCAACACATCATATTTTTGGACACAATAAATATTTTTTGAAAGTACATTCATTTATCTTTTATTTGATATATAATAAGTTAAACTTTAAATCATATTTACAAACAATATTTTAGTTTAGCTAAAGTATGTGTGCAATATTTTGGAAACTAAAAAATAATTCCGTCCAGAGGAGAAAAACCTGGTAGTGAATCAGTTAAGACATGATATCATGCAAAACAAATACTCAAGTTTATTGTGTTATATCTAGTTTTTCAGTTTATAGACTGAACAGTTAAAGATGAAAAACTTCTGCAAGCAATAAAAATTGAGTCAGTTCTGTTAGCATATAACTAATTCTGGTAGAGAAACTCAACACAGTATTACCAACATTCAGCAGTCCTGTCTCAAGATCCCTGTCTCAAAATTCCTGTCTTGTTTTTAAATGCCTGGACATGCAGAGATAAAAGGAAATAAAAGGGCAGATAAGCTGACAGGAGCAACATCGATTGCAAGTGTGAAAGTAAGGACATCATAAATGCCCTCTACTCTACATATGTGCAAAAAGAATCAGATACACATTGAACCACCAGATTGAAATGGAGGCTAAATGGGGACAAGCTCATAAAAGCTGTTTGCAGAGTAGAGAGAGAAGATGTACCAGTCAATACCTCATAAGTGCAGTGAGCGAGGGAATATTACGATATCTGCTACAGTAAAGGAGGGAGCATTTAAAGGTTTACCCAGTTTGAGATCATAAGAACTGAAGTAAACACAAATTTACAAGCAGGTTTGTTTGATGATAGAATTGTTAAGTATAAACTCCTGAACAGTCAGCTTCACAAGAATCACCTTCAATACATTATATCAGAGAAAAAAAACCAAAATATCATTAATAAAGAAATATTTCTTAGACATGAAATAAACTTAATTTGAAAAATATTATTTGTTATCATGCCTCACATGTTATCTATCTCTATCTATCTCACAGGTGATCTGTTGGAAAACTACTGCCGTTATGATATCTTAATGAATGTATGCCGTCTAGGCTTTGCCATCACAATTATGTTGACATATCCAGTGGAATGTTTTGTAACTAGAGAAGTAAGTTATTTATAGACATTACTATGTGATCAGTCTCTAATGTTCAATATTGTCGATTTTAATTTGAGTTGATTGAAGTATTTCTGTAACCATATCAACTGGTACAAAGATATATACAAAGTACTTGCACAAACAATTATAACAGACAGCAAGTAGATAATTTAACTCAAAATAACATAATTCTGTGGACGAGCAAGCAGATAATTTAACTCAAAATAACATAATTCTGTGGGCGTCTGTGACTTAGCAGTAGTGAGCTCAATTACAACTCAAGGGTACAAGGTTCAAACTCAGCGGTTGGCAGTTTGGAAGCAAATTTGTGCTAGTGGATTGTCATGACCAGTAGAAATAGATCTCACCATTCAGAAAGCAACGGCAAACTACTAACTGTATAAGTGGCGCCTAGAAAATCAACAACTCGTTTATTGTGGTTGATGGCTACATCCGGTAAAGGATATGCCACGATTTTCATTTTTAACCTAAACCTTTTCTGTGGGTGTTAGTTTTTAAAGATAAAAATATTCTTCTTGTTCTTGGTTCACTCTCAGATATCAATTTGAATATTTAAAAAGAAAGAATTGCTCAGACTTATGCTATTGATATCTACAAAATACAGGGTGTTCAAGATAATTGCAGCCCATTGACAATTCGAAAGTTGCCAGGTACACATTGAGTTGTGTTTATTTACTATTTAAACCGGTTCTGACTAGCTCGTCCTACGTCACATTGGTTCATCGCTCCTTCCCTCACTACAATTACACACCGTCACACAACCTTGACTTATACTATGTCATAACTGAACCTTCCCATTTCCATACATGTATGCCAGATTATCTCCATTCACAGGCTGCTTTTAAGTTGAACACCCTGTAATATTTCCCTGTAATGTTTGTAGGGATGGCCATTTCATTTTTTTATGTTCATCATTCTCATAACAAATCTTCATAAGTCACTTTATCAATGCTAAAACTACACTTATCTATAACTATGCATATCTTTAGCATGCTGAAAGATGGTATATATATGTTGTACGTCTACTCTCCAACATCTTGAGGACAGTGTTAGGATGTACAAGAACATGGACAGGATGACGCCAAAACTCCCTTCTCCCCAATGAAGATGGAACATGTAGCTCTAACAAACATTAATACCCAGAAATGGAAATAAGACATGTGCCCATTATACAGTTAGGGACCAAATTCTTCAGATATTTTATGCAGAATGTGACTGCCACTGTGGATCACACTCCCTCACCGGTGCTATGGAGTTTGTGCACTGCCCGTGAGATCCTTCTGTGCAAGAAAGAGATCGGAACACCCATGGCTACTCACCTAAGTGCAGTGATGATGGTCCAATCAATCAATCAATCAATCATTCAATCAATTAATCAAACACTTTATTTATAAAGGCAACACATTTATTTGTTTTAATTTTTGAACATGATAGACTGATTTCAGAAGAAGCAGAAGAGGTATCCTATGGATTGTGAAAAGGGCAATGGGTCATGTATACCCTGTGGAAAACACAGTAGAGTGTCACTAGGCAAGCATTTGAGTGGAACCCTCAAGGGAAATGGAAAAGGGGATGTCTAAACACAACTAGAGAGGGAGTCTTCTTGAAGACTTGAAACATACTAGACAGGAAAGTCATAAAAACAACCACAGACCAAAAAAAGGGGGAAACAACTGTTGAGGCCTTATTATGCTCCACAAGAAACAGAAAGGAATAAGAATGGTCTGTGCTGAATTTGAAAAATTTGAATATATATTTTTTTAAACCATGAGCTTAGAAATATAATAAAAAGTACACAGCTAATAACAAAAAGAAGCACTCAATTTGTAAATGTCCATTGAATATTTGTAGTCATTGAGCTGACTTTTCTTCTTTGCGTTCATTCTTTATGATCAATTTTAATCACTCTTTGTGATATGTTTTATCTTTGCCAAGAACGTGTATACGTTGCACATTGGTTTGGTAGGACCCTAAATGCATAGACTTCTATATGTTAGGACACATGCATTCGATTTCAGCCAAACCTCCTTAGTCGCCTCTTATGACATGCGTGGCAGGTAACAGTGGTTCTATTCTTTACACCCCAAATTTGGGCCCCGTAACCACTCAGGCGGTCATTGAGCTGACTCTTCTTCTACATACTCTTGCACTCAGTTCTGCTCATATAATATGTTTAAAAAAAAATATAACTGGCAAAAGTTTGAGATGTGTCTATATATTTTGTTTCAGGTGATAGAGAATGCAGTTTTTCCATTGAATTCAGAGCCTCCTTTGTGGAGGCATATCAGCGTAACTATAGTCATTGTTGCTCTCACAGCTGCTATCTCTATGGCAACAGACTGTCTTGGTTTTGTATTAGAAGTCAATGTAAGTTTCATGTGATCACAATTCATATCTGATGATTAATCTTTTGTCATATTATTCTCCACACAACATCCATGACATTACATATTTCATTTGTTATACATTTCTTACTTTGAGTCACACTTTTTTAAAACAGATAAATTCGATTTGTGGGTGTCAGTTTTGAAATGTTTCATCTTCTTTTCCACTGTGCTATTATTTTTCCTTCAGTACCATTGTTTTTTCTACAGGGATATAATTTTTTTCTACTTTGCAATAGCTTCTCTAACTCTGTCATCATTTTCTTACTGTCATCATTTTCTTACTGTGTCATCATTTTCTTACTATGTCATCATTTCTTCAATGTCATCATTTTCTCACTGTGTCATCATTTTTCCTACTGTGCATCATTTCCTATGTCATCATTTTTCCTACTGTGTCATCATTTTCCTACGTGTCATCATTTTTCTTACTGTGTCATCATTTTCCTGCTGTGTCATCGTTTTCCTACTGTGTCATCATTTTTCCTGCTGTGTCATCGTTTTTCTTACTGTGTCATTATATTTCCTACTTTGTCTTAATTTGTCCTACTGTGTCATCATTTTTCCAACTGTGTCATCCCTTTTCCTACTTTGCAATAGTTTATCACGCAATGTCATCATTTTTCCCACTGTATCATCATTTTTTTCCTACTGTACCATCATTTTTCCGACTGTGTCATTTTTCCTACTGTGCCATAGTTACTCTTACAATGTCATTATTTTTAATACTTTGCAATAGTTTCTTGCACAATGTCATCATTTTTCTTACTGTGCCATTAACTCTTTCCACGCTTTAAGCCGCACACTGCGCCACGCGGAAGTCCATTGCATGCTATTAGCAGCACACTGCGCCCTTTCCTTATAAGAAGTCTTTCTAGTTTTACTTCTACTGTTTTACTTATACTATTTTTTAACCTTGTTATTCTATTGGGTTGCCCAGTTTTCTTAAATTTAGTATATAATAATATATATATTTTTATTTATTGATGAATAGTTGGGATTTTTTTTTAAACCTCCTTGAATTAACTGCTTAAACATTGAGGAAATAACCTGTGTGGAAAGAGTAAATTTTCCCACTGTGCCATTAACTCTTTCCACGCTTTAAGCCGCATACTACGCCACAGCAGAAGTCCGTTGCCCGCCATACGCCGCACACTGCGCCATAGAGTTGCTTCCCTTATAAAAAGTCTTTCTTGTATTACTTCTACTGTTTTACTTATACTACTTTATAACCTTGTTATTCTATTGGGTTGTCCAGTTTTCTTCAATTTTGTATATAATAATATATATATGTTTATTTATTGATGAGTAGTTGGGTTTGTTTTATTTTTAAAAATTGTTTTTTTACTTCCTTGAATTAACTGCTTAAAAATTGAGGAAATAACTGTGGTGGAAAGAGTTAATTTTCCTACTGTGCCATAATTTTTCTTACTGTGCCATTAATTTTCCTACTGTGCCATCATTTTTCCTAGTGTGCCATAGTTACTCTTACAATGCCATCATTTGTACTGTCTCTGTTATAATATCTAAGTTGCAATATCTAAATTATAATACCTCTGCTGTGATATCTAAGTTGTAAAACAGTTGCTGTAATATCTGTGTTGCCATATTTCTACTATGATATCCTCACCCAAGCTGTATTTTTTATTCTTTCTGTTATGTTCTGCATTTTAAATTACAGCAACAAACATTTCTCATTATCATCAAGAGAGTTATAAGAAGACATTTGTGATAGGACAAAGTATTACATTTTGTGATAGTCTTTTTTATTCATAGTTTATTATGTAAAACTGTTACCCAATTTTAATATGTTGCAGGGTGTCATGGCAGCGCTCCGCTATGCTATATTCCCTTCTGCGTGTGTCATAAGGCTGAGGCAGGAACCGGTGTTCTCTAGACGAAACATTGCAGCCATTATACTCATGACTTTTGGTATTATTGTGGCTGTAATTGGCTTTATAATGGCCATTATAAATATGACTCAGGGTCCTACATGCAGTCATGGTAAAGAACCTATCTACTGTATAGCAGAAGGCAACATGACGGAACTTGTGACCTCTATCTCAGTTACAACAGTAGGATTCACTCAACAAGATGGACTATGATCTTCTGTCAGCACACACCTCTGACTATAAGTTATCCTAATTTTGTTGTTTTGCTCCAGATATCTGTAGATGAGAACAATTATCTGAACTACAAATTGTTCTAATTTTGTTGTTTTGATCCAGATATCTGTAGATGAGAACAATTATCTGAACTACAAATTGTTTTAATTTTGTTGTTTTGATCCAGATATCTGTAGATGAGAACAATTATCTGAACTACAAATTGTTATAATTTTGTTGTTTTGATCCAGATATCTGTAGATGAGAACAATTATCTGAACTACAAATTGTTTTAATTTTGTTGCTTTGCTCCAGATATCTGTAGATGAGAACAATTATCTGAACTACAAATTGTTCTAATTTTGTTGTTTTGATCCAGATATCTGTAGATGAGAACGATTATCTGAACTACAAATTGTTCTAATTTTGTTGTTTTGATCCAGATATCTGTAGATGAGAACAATTATCTGAACTACAAATTGTTTTAATTTTGTTGTTTTGATCCAGATATCTGTAGATGAGAACAATTATCTGAACTACAAATTGTTCTAATTTTGTTGTTTTGATCCAGATATCTGTAGATGAGAACAATTATCTGAACTACAAATTGTTCTAATTTTGTTGTTTTGATCCAGATATCTGTAGATGAGAACAATTATCTGAACTACAAATTGTTCTAATTTTGTTGTTTTGATCCAGATATCTGTAGATGAGAACAATTATCTGAACTACAAATTGTTCTAATTTTGTTGTTTTGATCCAGATATCTGTAGATGAGAACAATTATCTGAACTACAAATTGTTCTAATTTTGTTGTTTTGCTCCAGATATCTGTAGATAAGAACAATTATCTGAACTACAAATTGTTCTAATTTTGTTGTTTTGCTCCAGATATCTGTAGATAAGAACAATTATCTGAACTACAAATTGTTCTAATTTTGTTGTTTTGCTCCAGATATCTGTAGATGAGAACAATTATCTGAACTACAAATTGTTCTAATTTTGTTGTTTTGATCCAGATATCTGTAGATGAGAACAATTATCTGAACTACAAATTGTTCTAATTTTGTTGTTTTGCTCCAGATATCTGTAGCTGAGAACAATTATCTGAACTACAAATTGTTCTAATTTTGTTGTTTTGCTCCAGATATCTGTAGCTGAGAACAATTATCTGAACTACAAATTGTTCTAATTTTGTTGTTTTGCTCCAGATATCTGTAGATGAGAACAATCACCTGAATTACAAATTGTTCTAATTTTGTTGTTTTGCTCCAGATATCTGTAGATGAGAACAATCATTTCATAAGTGTTTGTAAAATATCAACTTAACTATAAATTGTAGAGCTCATATCATTTGTATAAATTTGTCATGATACACAATAGAGAAGTTAGTGGAATTTATTACTGGGAATAAAAACAGACAGATATTGATGAAAATCTGTGTAATAAAATCAAAATGTACAATTCCAAAGAAATAATTGAACAAGAAACATATTTTTATATAACTAATTGTTAGTTTATTTTGTGGATTTATAAAAGAAATGTGAATATATAAGACAGAAAAGTGTTTTAAATTATCTTATTATTATCAACATATAGAAGTAATTATTGGACAATAGACAGACATGAACTATTATGGAAGCCATGTAGATGTGGTTTTACAGGATAATGTTACAAATTTCATGACCTGCTAAAAGAAATAATCTAAATGTGCCGAGAGATGTCAATAAAGAAAGGAACCTTCTGACAAACATACAAAGAATTGTGTTTTGAGCATGTAATGCGAAGACCTGTAAGAAATGACCAAAGAATCACAAAGAATGCATTGAATTTGGAAGCATAGAGATCAAGAAAAAAAGGATGCTCTTGGTAAACTCTGAAACAAATATTACTGAGAGAGGTGAGAAATATCAGGCCCACTTCTATAGAAGAGAATGAATGAATTGTCCA
This sequence comes from Arion vulgaris, assembly GCA_020796225.1. NCBI lineage: Eukaryota > Metazoa > Mollusca > Gastropoda > Stylommatophora > Arionidae > Arion > Arion vulgaris. The sequence goes on from CM036753.1 coordinate 17,342,045, forward strand.
GGATTGAAGAGTATGTAGAAATTGCTTGGCAAAACACGTAATCACAAAGTACTGTAGTTTTACAAATTACAAAAACAATGACAAAATACAGGAACGTTTTGACCAACAAGGCCTTTATCAAGCAAACGAACAACAGGAGTGACAAATTAAAAAAACAAATGGACGACCAAATACAAACGTTTCTAATGAAAATCTGGGAATAAAAACGAATAACGAAATAAATGTAACACAAAAACACACATAAAAACTAGAAATAGAACGGAAGAGAAACAATGAAAAATCTAGTAAATATATAACTTGAATATATGCAACATATACCCATATAGATTACAAGGCATGGGTAGAGAAAGTACTAAGAAGCATAGGAATGTAATACGTTGAGCACACATGGTCGCAAGGTACCATACAAAGAAATCAACTGATTCTCCAGAGAAAATCGACTGCGATCATCCGAGGAAAATGATCGGATGGCTGTGACCTGGACATCGCGAGCTCCTAAATGGCCAGTATCATTGAAATGGATGGCTACAGGGGTCACAGAGCATTGGCTGAAATTGCTTGCAGGCTGTATAACAGAACAAGAAGAATATAATAATGGATAAAGATTAATTAGAACATGGGAAAATTAACAGAGAAGAGAAACAGAAGACAGCAGAAAAAGAAGATACTAAACATTCTAACATCATATCATGAAAGAATGTAATCATTGGTGCTGACTATCAATGCTGGAGACAGAATTGTGGAGATCCGTGATCGCCAGTGCCAGCAGGTACATCACCTCTTGATGATGATGATAATTATCAATACTATTCAGAGATTGAGTAATATGAAATAATTTCTGTTGAAGATTATGTTTTTTTCTGATGAAAACTTGGATAATTTGTTTAGTTTAGTTTAGTTTAGTTGTAGGATCATCATCATCATCACTGCACATTGAACCAATTACTCCATAAGTGCACTGATCTCCTCTTCAGTATGTCTCTCAGTGTGTGGTGACTAATGACACCAGTTCTATGTTGATTTACTATTATTCCTGACTTCTAGTATTGTGCTCTTGCCTAGCTACACCACATTTGACTTGATATTCTTGCACTTTTGTGAAGTAAATGAGGGACCATTATTTTGAATGAACTCAGAACAAGATGTGAAGGCTTTTTCTTATAGTGATAATGTGGACATCTTTGAAAACAAATACACAACTCTGGAGTGGAAAAGTTGGATTAGAACAGGGTTTATAGTCGCTAAAACTCAAATCACTGTAATAAGAACAAATCAAAGGGTAATATAGTACAGTACTAATTTTAGTGAAAACATGTTATTTATAGCTCCCATGCTAGGAACATTGCTATTAGATTGACTGATTCGTTACTTAATTTTTTTTAAACCTCTGAACTGAATTATTTTAGACCTAAAATAACCAAAACTTAGACCTAGACAAGTAATCCCATATAGTAATACTTAGACCTAGAAAAACACTGAAGGTTAACATCTGTGACACTAGTTTCTTCATAGTTCTGGTCCTGGACAAATATATACAGGCAGAATCATGTTAATACTGATGTTGGAGTCAATATAACAGTTTGTTTATTGTTGCCAGTATGCCTTTTCATAGAGAAATTCAGTTTAATTGTGCTTAACTTTGTAAATACTATAGAACTAGATATGGTTTGCAATATATCAAATGTCTTAAGTGTTTATTTCAGCTCTCTAGATCAATATAATTGCATATTGGACAAGTTCATACATGTTTCATCCACCAATGTGGCATCAATTTTAATGTTTTCTTTCATTATACCCAAGGGATGCTGGTTGACACAACTTCTCACTACCTCGCAGACAGCACTAACATGTTTGTCCACACTTAATCACCATTTTAGTCAGGTGGCTTAATGCTTCTTATTCTATTTCCACATATGTATAGCATAGAACAATTATAATTTCCAGCCTGTTCATACATCTCCAGCTTGCAATGAGCAATGAGGAGGTTCCAACTAGTTTATATGCCCTTTCATTTCTCTTCAAATCTATATGCACAGATGTGTAAAGCCAAAACAGTTTCTTAAGGCAGAATTGCTGAGTTCTGTTTACCAATTTAGGGGTGTGAATCCTGTCTTCATTGATTCTCCAAAGTGCACTCCTCAAGTCTTGTTACTATCCATACTATCTATACATCACGTTTATTTTCTTGATAAAACTATTATCCCAGAAACAGCAATTATCTCCATTGTCAAGTTTAAAGTGATGGAATGAAATTCACAACATGTCTTCTTTAATCTTCTTCCGTTCATCTATGCTATGTGAGTCTATTCATCTATGCTATGTGAGTCTATTCATCTATGCTATGTGAGTCTATTCATCTATGCTATGTGAGTCTATTCATCTATGCTATGTGAGTCTATTCATCTATGCTATGTAGCTATTCATCTATGCTATGAGTCTATTCATCTATGCTATGTGAGCCTATCCAGATAGCACTACCTCAATCATTGAACCATCCAAATTTATAGCAACGTTATTTGATGAGTGTATATCTCTGTGGCTAAGTAGTTAAGCCACTGCCTTGTGAGTCAAAGGTATATCTCTGTGGCTAAGTAGTTAAGCCACTGCCTTGTGAGTCAAAGGTATATCTCTGTGGCTAAGTAGTTAAGCCACTGCCTTGTGAGTCAAAGGTTGTGGGTTCAAATCCAGACAGCTCCTTTCTGTTCATGAGTGCATTTTCCCAGAGACCCCTAGGATTGTTGTCGGAGCTATGGAGTTTGTGTATATGCACTACTCTTGGCAGGTGGCATGCCATTTCTGCGGAGAGAGACCGAGCCACATGGGGTAAAACCTGGTGCAATGAAGTCAATTCTTTGGCTTTAAAACTCCCTTTAAACCTATCATTAGAATCTTTATCTCTGTATTTGTATCTGTCTAGAGTCATTCTCTGCACTACCTGCCCAAGGTGGCTCTCCCCTCCATATGTTCATGCAACTTTGTTGGAATGCTAGTCCATTCATTATCTGGATAATATGATTAACTCTTAGTGGGCCAGGGCAAAAGTCACGTTTTTACAATCGCTTTCACGTTTTGATAACCAAACGCCACTTAGCGTGGCGGAATGTAAAACGCGTCCACTTCAAACACCACTTAGCGTGGCGCTTGGTCCACTAAGAGTTAAGTAGACAGACTTTTGAGATAGCATCCTCCATTTTATCATCGTTTTTATCAATAGTTGTTCTTCAGGGTAATTTTTTTCATTTGCTTGAATTCAGGCACAGTCATGACACTGAATAGGGTGCCTCTGACATATTTTTGTGTGAAAACTTGCTTTCCTTATCACCAGTGTCCTCACCATTCGGATGAGCATAACTTTGACTTTAGAGGTACTTATAACTATGATGATGATTCCAAATATTCCTTAACTCATACATTCAAGAATCTGTTATGAAATGGGTGTACTGGAGAATCGTCCATTATAGGATTTAAATACTTATACATTTGGTTGATTAAACCCAATACACCAGCATTGTGTCACATAGATTTTCTACATTGTGTCACATAGATTTTCTACATTGTGTCACATAGATTTTCTACATTGTGTCACATAGATTTTCTACATTGTGTCACATAGATTTTCTATATTGTGTCACATAGATTTTCTACATTGTGTCACATAGACTTTCTACATTGTGTCACATAGATTTTCTACATTGTGTCACATAGACTTTCTACATTGTGTCACATAGATTTTCTACATTGTGTCACATAGACTTTCTACATTGTGTCACATAGACTTTCTACATTGTGTCACATAGACTTTCTACATTGTGTCACATAGACTTTCTACATTGTGTCACATAGACTTTCTACATTGTGTCACATAGACTTTCTACATTGTGTCACATAGACTTTCTACATTGTGTCACATAGATTTTCTACATTGTGTCACATAGATTTTCTACATTGTGTCACATAGATTTTCTACATTGTGTCACATAGATTTTCTACATTGTGTCACATAGATTTTCTACATTGTGTCACATAGACTTTCTACATTGTGTCACATAGACTTTCTACATTGTGTCACATAGACTTTCTACATTGTGTCACATAGACTTTCTACATTGTGTCACATAGATTTTCTACATTGTGTCACATAGATTTTCTACATTGTGTCACATAGATTTTCTACATTGTGTCACATAGATTTTCTACATTGTGTCACATAGACTTTCTACATTGTGTCACATAGATTTTCTACATTGTGTCACATAGATTTTCTACATTGTGTCACATAGACTTTCTACATTGTGTCACATAGATTTTCTACATTGTGTCACATAGACTTTCTACATTGTGTCACATAGACTTTCTACATTGTGTCACATAGACTTTCTACATTGTGTCACATAAACTTTCTACATTGTGTCACATAGACTTTCTACATTGTGTCACATAGACTTTCTACATTGTGTCACATAGACTTTCTACATTGTGTCACATAGACTTTCTACATTGTGTCACATAGATTTTCTACATTGTGTCACATAGATTTTCTACATTGTGTCACATAGATTTTCTACATTGTGTCACATAGATTTTCTACATTGTGTCACATAGATTTTCTACATTGTGTCATATAGACTTTCTACATTGTGTCACATAGACTTTCTACATTGTGTCACATAGACTTTCTACATTGTGTCACATAGACTTTCTACATTGTGTCACATAGATTTTCTACATTGTGTCACATAGATTTTCTACATTGTGTCACATAGATTTTCTACATTGTGTCACATAGACTTTCTACATTGTGTCACATAGATTTTCTACATTGTGTCACATAGATTTTCTACATTGTGTACATAGACTTTCTACATTGTGTCACATAGACTTTCTACATTGTGTCACATAGACTTTCTACATTGTGTCACATAGACTTTCTACATTGTGTCACATAGACTTTCTACATTGTGTCACATAGATTTTCTACATTGTGTCACATAGATTTTCTACATTGTGTCACATAGATTTTCTACATTGTGTCACATAGATTTTCTACATTGTGTCACATAGATTTTCTACATTGTGTCACATAGATTTTCTACATTGTGTCACATAGATTTTCTACATTGTGTCACATAGATTTTCTACATTGTGTCACATAGACTTTCTACATTGTGTCACATAGACTTTCTACATAAAGATTTATATATTTATTTAAAAATACATCTGGATATTTATATATATATAAATAAGAGAAATATTTATACTTGTTTAAAGGAGTATTGAACTGTTGCCCACAATGCAAAGTAATGTAAAGGATCAAGCAAAAATGTCTAGGCTGGACACACAAGTAACATCAGTCCTAATGTACAGTATATCAACAAAAATGAAAGTCCAAGAATATAAACAAACTTTTGAGAAAATTCAATTTTTTAATGCAACAAATGTGTATGATGGAACTTAGCTTTAAGTAGATGTATTTCGAAACAATATTTCTACATAATTTACAATTTCATTACCTAAAGCGCTACATTATGTGTCTCTGCAGGTATTTTTTTATGTGATCAACTGCTACAGGATCAACTGCTACACTATGTGGTGCAGCCTCTACAAGGAGTTAACGTATAAATATTTGACATAACTAATTGTCAAAAAGTATGAAGATTCCTATCGGGAGATCAAATCTGACGAACATTCTTCAGCCGTTCCTTATTCAAAATAATCGCTGCAATTATCAGATGAGGAGATTGTCTTTTCTCCAAGCATTATTTAAATGGTGAAAATTGAGAACATGCTGCAATAGCAGGCAAAAATGCAATAGAAAAAAAGGGACTATGAAGACAAATAAGAAATGGATATTTCAATAACATAATATAGAATACCAAATAAATATATCTGGAGACAAATGACAAGCTTGCATCAGTTTGCATGGCACTTGATAATGGTGATCATCTTAAAAGAAACATGTTTTTTCTTCTTCAAGAAATGGTATGACAAGGATACTAATGGAAAAGAAATGTTGGTGAGCTGAAAGCTTTAGAAAAGATGCTGGCATTGGATAAGGCATACATTAAGAATACCAGCTTATGGTATAACAATGTGAGTTTAGTCATGAATCCACAGGGAAAGAGAAATGAAGATACAGAAAACAAAAACCCCCAACTCAGGTAGAAAATAGAAGAGAGCTGTAAACAAGGTGATTGAGATGACAATGAATGATTTGGAAAAGATATGACACAAAAGGAAAGAATGGTGTATGTTTGTTGAGGATTAGCTTGACCTATACACAGCTGAATGAATAATATATGAGTATATATTAAACAAATTTTCTGGATTTTTTTCAGACTATAGGGTATGCAGTGCCTGTCACTTCAGATTTCTAGGTCCTAGTGTGCAGGAGGGCCAATCCTTTCCTCATGTGTGAATGTGGATTTAAACCCACAACCCTCGTCCCATATAACAAGAATATATAAATCAGATATGACAAGTTTGTAAATATAAGAACTGATGTTACAGAATATGTTCACTCACTGGTTCTCTAATGTGCTGGGAATCCCTTGCGAAAGATCGCCAAATGTTGCGCTGTAACAACAAAAGAGGAACCCGCATAGCTGAGAATCATCGTGGTGTTGAGGCACAGAGAAAATGAGCTGCGTGAAAAGACAGAACACACAACACACACATGTCTAACTTTGATCATGTATGCCCCATCTGTGGTAGGGGATTCTGTTCTAGGATTGGACTCTACAGTCACCTCTGCACATATCAGAGAGGTGCAGTAGCATACTTCTGAGATTGTTGTCATCATCGCTTGCGATGGACGGCTATTATAAGTGTAAGACCATGCTCTGAGCTTGTTACTTTAAGACCATTCTAACATGGGATCAAAAGTCAGGAGGTGAAATGAATAATTATTAGTTTTTCTTGACAACATTCAATGTTTGTTACCAATTATGTTAGACTTATTGTATCTGCTGATACTATTGATACATGTTTTTATTTTGTAATCAGGTACATTTCATGTTGACTTGTATCTCTGTTTGTATTACAATTTCTCTCATGATATGTCTCGGATGTCAACTACATTACCAATTGTTTGAATTACAAATCTGATTTGTAAGTTTGATCAAAATTGTTGTTAGACATACTTAAATCAAAGAATGAAGCAGAGAAATTGTGATGTTTTTATATATTTTTGGGATCTTGTTTTATATTGAAAAATAAGTGAAGACAGTAGAGACTGATCATAAAAGTAAAAGAAGAATTTGACAAATTAAATATTTATTATTGAACAACTTCAATACACTTTGGAGCAGATCCATAGGTGCCCAGTTTCCCCCAGCAAACAACAAAGGACACACACGTTATGTTTCCACTGACACCTTGATTAAACATACTTCTATTTGTAACCATCAGGTGTCCAGTCCTACTCCTGCAATGTTTAATTAAACATACTCCTAATTGTAACTATCAGGTGCCCAGTTCTACTCATGCAATGTTTGATTACAATCACAATATAAAGTTGTTATCAATTTTTGTGTTCTCATTCAACGGGAGATCACTAAAAGCAGGTGGCCCATAAAAAACAACAGTATGTCCTCCTTATCCATCTCCAACACCCTGACTATATGTTCTTTTGATGCAAACCTGTCTAGTTTAGTTTAGTATAGTCGACAGATCATTATCGCTGCACATGGAACCAATTAGTCCTAAGTGCTCCAATCTCTTCTCAAGATATCCTTCAGCGTGTAGTCACTGCAGATGACAGTTTTTCTGTGGGTTTATTATTTTTCTTTGGCTCGCAGCATAACACTCATCTGATTTCTGCCCCTTTGATCTGATGTTCTTGCAGTCTGATCAAGGCTGCAGATACAACCTCATCATTTGAATTGCTTACTCACCCTGCCTCCCTGATGGAATTCAGAATATGAACCTAGTTCATGGCTGTCTGCTTTCCACAGTAGCCTTGTCCACAAGCTTATCAATCCATATTTGTCCCCTTTACACCTGCATGCCATGAAACAAAAATAAAACTGAATTTTGTCCATCTTGACCTCCTCAAAGTAAACCTTTGAACCCAGCCCATCTCATTCTTCCTGCTCGTACTCATTATCACTGAGACATTATACATGGATAAAAAGTCTGTGACTTTTACATGATAAAATCTGAACATCCATGACAGAAGATTCTTATATGTTCCTGAAAATTGATATTATCTATAGATGACATCATTTCTACTGAAACCAACCTTCTTGTATTGACATTTTTTCCAAGGACTAATTAGAGAATATTTTATTTATCGACTGACATTCAAATTGAGTGTAATTTGTTCCATTAAATTCTATCTATAGAACTTACTGACATCTACATCTATATGTCCAGAAATGAAGTTTGGCTAGTAAGATAATCATCATGTTTTATTTGTCTTTTTAATATTTCATTGTTAACACTTTATTTAAGAAAGCCTATTGGCTGGTTGTTGTTAACTTTTCTTTAAGAAAGCCGATTGGCTGGTTGATGTCAACACTTTTTTCAAGAAAGCCTATTGGCTGGTTGGTTTCTTGTGAATAGTATTAGATTTATCAAGTGCTGTTATATCTGTGGTCATATGTGATTTTTAAGCAAATAAATATTCTATGGATGTGCCATTATTATTATAAATGTCAGATGTAAATGTAATAAATACTTTACAATAACTAGATATATTAGTTGATGTGTTCTTTGTTCGTTTGCAGGTGTAGATATAGCAGTAATATATACTACTGGAAAGACAGACAAGAAATGAGGACATCAGAAGCAGAGTGGGCATAACTTCATGCATCGAATGAAAGACAACAAATGCAGTGGTTTGGACATTTAATAAGAATGAAATACAACCAACCACCAATAACAGCATACAATAAAAGAGATTGGGTACTAGAGCTAAGGGAAGACCAAGAAAAACGATGGATAGACAATATCAAGACCACACCACATAAACACGGATATAACACAACAAGGGCAACTCATTTGGCCCTAGAATGCATATTAAAGCTCTCATCCCTACGCTTAACAGCAAGAGTGGACAGCCAACTACATCTTCCACCTGGGAATAGACAATATACTACTACCTTTGGTCTACAATGTTTAGCTTCTCAGATCTTGATTACCTCCCAATCATCTCACTTCCAGAACAGATAGCTATCAATGCCCATAGACTGCACATTTTTGTTCCCACCATTTTACAATGTTCATCTCCTCACCATGCATTTAATTTGTTGATTATTCTCGCAGGAATTTTAGTGACAAAATTAGGATCATCTCTAAAATATTTACTATTTTTTTATCCATTTACTAAATATGGAAATTAGAGGATGTGGACTTCACAGATGATCTTGCCTTGCTCTCACACAGGCTACATGATATGCAGGAAAAAGTCGATGCTCTGGCAGAAACGGAACAATGGGTCTGTCTTAAAACCAACCAAGGCTAGACAAAAATACTGCGAAGCAACAACGAACAGCAAGACCCAATATTGATTGAGGGAAGGGATGTAGAAGATATTGGTGAATTTGTCTACCCTGGAAACAATATCAGTCAATCGAGGGTACAGATGCCAGGACATTAATGCCAGGATTAGGAATGTCCGACAAACCATTGCTTTGCTCCACACAGTGTGGAAATCTACTGCCATCTCCATGAAAACAAATCTCTGGATATCCAGCTCAAATGTGAAATCTGTGTTGCTGTATGGCTTGAAAACATGGCGAGTCACCAAATTAACTACAAATAAGATTCAGACCTTTGTCAACAGATGTTTTCAGCGGACTATCAGACTGAGATGGTATGACATAGTTGCAAACACAGACCTGTGGATAAGAACAAGACGGGAACCCATGATGACTCAGGTTAAGAGGATAAATGGCGATGGGTCAGGCATACCCTACTGAAGTCACAGGTGAGTGTCACAAGACAAGTACTTGAGTGGAACCCACAAGGAAAAAGGAAAAGAGGACACCCTAAACAGAATGGAGACGAACTATTCTTGAGGAACTCAAGGGTGCTCAACTATCCTGGGAGACCATATAAAAAACAGCCAGAGAACAGGAAAAGTAGCTAACAACTGTTGAGGCTCTATGCTCCACGAGGAGCGGAGAGAATAGATCATACTAAATATGGCTGGTATTCTTTAAAACATGTTTGGTTAACCTGTCACTGTCAAACATTTAGAAACATTACTTGGTTTTCTCTTGACATTAGTCTCTTCATGTAGCATGTCTTTTACAAAACATCACTCTCTTCAAAGCATACCTGACAGACTATTAATCTCTAGCCAGTTCTCCTATCACTTCCATCATTATGTTTAAGGTTTCCTTAATTTCTTATTGTTACTGCTGTCTAGGTCATACCCTGCATCATTATCCAGGAACTATGATCTCTGTTATTGCTCACGCTAAACCATTTAATGTGACCAAACTATTTCCGTTTCCAACACATGATATTGTTTATGAGTTAATGTTTCTTCAATTTCAAGTCTTCTAGGATATCTACATCTTTCTTCTTGTTTATTCAATGTCCATGGTCACATCCATATCTTCTTCACAAATCTCTGGTGACGCGATAAGTTTACTGTGGACCACAAACTGGACAGTCAGTTTCAGGTCTGGCAGGTTTCCACACAGTTTAGTTTACTGTGGACCACAAGCTGGGCAGTCAGCTTTAGGTCTGGCAGGTTTCCACACAGCTTAGTTTACTGTGGACCACAAACTAGGCAGTCAGCTTCAGGTCTGGCATGTTTCCCCAAAGCTTAGTTTACTGTGGACCACAAACTGGGCAGTCAGCTTCAGGTCTGGCAGGTTTCCCTAAGCTTAGTTTACTGTGGACCACAAACTGGGCAGTATATTATGTGACGGTAATATAGCATAGACACAGATAGATGGTAATTTAATATAGACAGTGGTAGATGATAAGCTAACTTACAAACAGGTAGATGGTAATATAACATAGACAAAGATAGATGGTATGTAACATAGACAAAGATAGATGGTATGTAACATAGACAAAGATAGATGGTAATATAACATAGACAAAGATAGATGGTATATAACATAGACAAAGATAGATGGTAATATAACATAGACAAAGATAGATGGTAATATAACATAGACAAAGATAGATGGTAATATAACATAGACAAAGATAGATGGTAGTGTAAATGACAAGATAGATGGTAATATAACATAGACAAAGATAGATGGTATGTAACATAGACAAAGATAGATGGTAATATAACATAGACAAAGATAGATGGTATGTAACATAGACAAAGATAGATGGTATGTAACATAGACAAAGATAGATGGTATTAACATAGAAAAGATAGATGGTAATATACATGACAAGATAGATGGTATGTAACATAGACAAAGTAGATGGTAATATCATAGACAAGATAGATGGTAATTAACATGACAAAGATAGATGGTATAAACTAGACAAAGATAGATGGTATGTAACATAACAAAGATAGATGGTATGTAACATAGACAAAGATAGATGGTAATATAACATAGACAAAGATAGATGGTATGTAACATAGACAAAGATAGATGGTAATATAACATAGACAAAGATAGATGGTAATATAACATAGACAAAGATAGATGGTATGTAACATAGACAAAGATAGATGGTAATATAACATAGACAAAGATAATGGTATGATAACATAGACAAGATGATGGTATGTAACATAGACAAAGAAAAGATGGTATATAACATAGACAAAGATAGATGGTAATATAACATAGACAAAGATAGATGGTATATAACATAGACAAAGATAGATGGTAATATAACATAGACAAAGATAGATGGTAATATAACATAGACAAAGATATAAGGTAATATAACATAGACAAAGATAGATGGTAATATAACATAGACAAAGATAGATGGTAATATAACATAGACAAAGATAGATGGTAATATAACATAGACAAAGATAGATGGTAATATAACATAGACAAAGATAGATGGTATATAACATAGACAAAGATAGATGGTATGTAACATAGACAAAGATAGATGGTAATATAACATAGACAAAGATAGATGGTAATATAACATAGACAAAGATAGATGGTATATAACATAGACAAAGATAGATGGTATGTAACATAGACAAAGATAGATGGTAATATAACATAGACAAAGATAGATGGTATATAACATAGACAAAGATAGATGGTATATAACATAGACAAAGATAGATGGTAATATAACATAGACAAAGATAGATGGTATATATCTGGCCTGATTTCCTGGTTATGCAATACTTTCTACTATATAATTAATAATAATAGTCCTCCATCACAAGCGAGAACAGCAAAAGCCTCAGGCGTGTGCTGTTGCAACTCTCTGGTATGTGCGGGGGTGTAGAATCTAATCACGAAGCACAATCCTAACAACAAGTGTGGCATACAAGATCAGGTTTGAATATGTGGGCGTTTTGTGTTCTATCTTTTCTCGCAGCTCGTTTTCTCTACACCTGAGAAATAAAATCTAACTACTACGTTGAGTTAGATTTGTAGCTCACACAGTAACTACACGGAGCTCTGTGTGAGATCCAAACGACACGGACTCTGTGTGAGATCCAAACTACACGGACCTCTGTGTGAGATCCAAAACTACACGGACCTCTGTGTGAGATCCAAACTAACGGATCTCTGTTGAGACCCAAAACACACGGACCTCTGTGTGAGATCCAAACTACACGGACCTCAGTGAGATCCAAACTACACGGACCTCTTTGTGAGATCCAAAACTACACGTGACCTCTGTGTGAGATCCAAAAGACAGTGAAGTTTATACAAAAAGACAACATTGAATATATATAATAATTCAAGCAAACGAAAGGAAGGAAGGAAGGACTACTACAAAATTGATACTCATCTTTCTTTCAGATAAAATAATATTTGAAATGTGAGGAATGGACATTAATTATAACTCTCGTAAAATAACCTCGCTTTGATACATTGCTCAAACATAGGCAAAGGTATTTGTGAGCTAAAGTTAGCAATAACAAAACATAAATGTGCTTCTATTCTAAGATTGTTTTTGCTTCTTCCCAACGGCAAGTTCTGATTTCTCACGTCTGTCAGGAAATTCAAGTGTCTTGTGTTTCCAGATTGGTTTCTTATTTTCTGCAGACAAAAAAACTCTATAGATCCAGGATTGGTTGCGAGTTTGATGTGACTCATAACTTTCTCTTTTTATTTATTATAGTTCGTTCACTCCCACTCCCTCCTCACTCCTCACTCACTCACTCACTCACTCACTCACTCCTCACTCACTCACCCCTCACTCACTCTCACTCACTCCATTCACTCACTCACTCACTCATTCACTCACTCACTCACTCACTCACTCACTCACTCACTCACTCACTCACTCACTCACTCACTCACTCACTCACTCACTCACTCACTCATTCACTCACTCAATCACTCACTCACTCACTCACTCACTCACTCACTCACTCACTCACCAATCACTCACTCACTCACTCACCACTCCTCACACAATCACACACTCACCCACTCCCTCACACAATCACTCACTCACTCAATCACTCATTCACTCACTCATTACTCACTCATATACAAAACCACACATATAACAGTCATTCACTTGCCATTAATATATTCGCTCGCTACACTAAACATTTCCCCACTTCCTCACTCACCCACTCACTCCCTCCCCCACTCCCTCACCCACTTCCTCACACGCTCACTCACTCACTCTGACTGACTCACTCACTCTCACTCACTCACTCCCTCATTCACTCACTCTCACTCACTTACTCACTCATTACTAACTCATGTACCAAACCACACACATAACACTAATTCACATGCCATTAATTCATTCGCTCTCTTCACACACAACCATTTTCCCCACTCCCTCATACACTTGCTCATTCACTCACTTGCCTACTCACTCACTCCCCCATTCACTCCCTCCCTCGTTCACTTACTCACTTGCTCACCCACTCACTAACTCCCCCACTCTCTTGCTCACTCAATCAATCACTCCCTTATTACACGAGCGTTATTTACATTTCTTGTAATCTCCGCCTGAGTGTGCTCCTAGTCTTATCTCTTCAACCTTTGGAAAACTGGTTACATTTCTCAATATTCTGAAAAACTTGTTAGTTTTCAATATTTTGGAAAACGTGTTACAGTTTTCAATATTTTGGAAAACGTGTTGCGAGCAACTGTTACACTATCTTCCTTTCGATATTCACTCATTGTTGTATCTTTATATTTATACGCATTAATTGTTTTATTTTTATATCGATACTCATTGTCTTACCTTCATATCGATACTCAGTTGTTTTATTTTTATATCGATACTCATTGTTTTACTTTTATATCCATACTCATTGTTTTACCTTTATATCGATATGCTGTTTTACCTTCATATCGATATGCTGTTTTACCTTCATATCGATATCGTTTTTCCTTCATATCGATATGTGTTGTTTACCTTCATATCGATATGCTGTTGTTTACTTTCATATCGATACTTAGTTGATTTACTTTCATATCGATACTCAGTTTTACCTTCATATCGTAATTTTTATTTTATCGATATTATTGTTATACCGTCATGTCGATACTCAGTTGCTTTACCTTCATATCGATACTCAGTTGTTTTATTTTATATCAATACTCATTGTTTTACCTTCATATCGATACTCAGTTACTGTTTTGTTTAATCCATACTCACTCATTGTTTAATGTTTATATCGATACTCATTGTTTTATCTTGATATCGATACTCACTCATTGTTTTGTCATCATTTTTATACTCACTCATTCTTTTTTATCTTACTATCGATACTCACTCTTTGTTTTTATTTTACTATCGATACTCACTCTTGTTTTATCTCCAAAGTAATGCTCACTTCTTGACTGAATCCAATGAATATCTGCGCGTGCGTGTCGTAATAAATGGCAATAATTTTATATCTCGTCTCCATGCCAGCATGTCGCTAGCAGCGATCAATATGCTTGTCTCTGCTTCCTATTCTTATTCTTTCTATCTGTCTTCTCTATTCCACTGTTCACTCATATTTCTCATATCAAGTAATCACATATCAGGACACATTAGTGTGCTTGCACATACAAAAACATTGTCTACACAGATTCAATACAAATTTCATCCAACAATTAATGTCAATAGTAAACAATACAACACTGTTATCACTATATCCAGGGACCGTTGTCTTGACAACATGATTGTGTCTGTTTGTTCAGCAGACGTGATTGTGTCTGATTACCTTGTTCATGTCGCTTTTTTTCTTGTTTCCAACTCTGCATAATTTTATTATTTGTAGATTTAGTTCATGTTCTTGTGTCTGCATGTATATACACAAATATGGACTCGTTCGTCCGGGTAAGAGTATCTTTTACGGGAACAAGCTGGCGGACAAGAAAAGAGCAGCAATGCGACCACAATTTCAGTTCAATGATGTGAGTAAATGCAAATTGAAAGTACAGGACATGGTGTTCATAGTCTTGTAGGACACGTTCTACGATTGAACTAAAATGAACATGCACACCAAAGCTTAATTTTGCCGAAGGAAAGCAACAAAAATCATAAGAAACTGAGAAAATATTGAAAGATGCCTATGATAACTTGAGACACAAACGAGTCTGGTCAGGTACTTGGCCAAGATTTCATTCTTGTGGACCGTTGGTAGATTGAACTGATAACACTTGCGTCGAGTCGTTAAGCGCACAGTAGATGCATTATTATGCAAAATGTAACTGTAAATACTTGAATTATATATGTTATATCCTGAGTTGTCTCTACACGCCAGATAATTTCATTAATCCAGACGTTAATGATTACGTTTCACTTGTTGCTTAAGCCAACGCAATGATTTTAGTTTCATACTGCTTAAGTCAGATGCAATATATAGTTTCACTTCGCTAATGTCGATCAATGATATAGTTCATTTTCCTTAAGCCAGGCGCAATGATATAGTTTAACTTCTGCTTAAGCCAGAGCAATGATATAGTTTAACTTCTGCTTAAGCCAGACGCAATGATATAGTTTAACTTCTGCTTAAGCCAGACGCAATGATATAGTTTCACTTCTGCTTAAGCCAGACGCAATGATATAGTTTCACTTCTGCTTAAGCCAGACGCAATGATATATTTTCACTTCTGCTTAGGCGAGACCAATGCCATAGTTTCGTCCTTGGAATGGATGGACAGCATTCGGAGATCACATCTCAAGAAAATGACTTGACTGTACACCGATGGACATGCTGGTCTGCAGGGTAACGAGCGTGCTGACTTTCTTGCAAACAATGCCCCGATTTAGGCAGGGAGAAGTATGGACAGAGCCGATGTCATAAATGCGGTACGCTCTCATTTATGTGATATGTGCGAGTCTCAGACAATGGAACGAGTTCGAGAATTAGGAGGTAAGTTTGGACATGCCAGACAGTGTCGTCTTCGTGTAAGAGAGAGAAAGTATACTAATCAACTTCTCATGGGTACAGTGAGCAAATGGATGTCTGCTACAGCGGAGGACAGAGCATGCATGCAAATGCGCAATGTACCATAACGCCGATCGCATAACATAACATAACATAGTTTCATCTTATCTTATCTTATCTTAACCACATTTGCCGTGAAGCGTTGTGGGGAGAGTTTTCTATCTCGTGCCAGGTGTGTTGCGCTTGACGTTGTCAGTCCATGCTTTCGCAGGGACTCTGAGATGTTATCTATCCATCGTGTTCTTGGCCTGCCTCGTGCTCTGCGCCCTGAGTGTCGATTATTATAGGCACGTGATGGTAGTAAATGTGGTTCCATTCTCATTAAATGGCCGAACCACTTTAATCTTTGCTTCTCGATGTATTGTATGCATGGTATAGTACCAACGATGCTTCTGATATTCTCGTTTTTCACTCTATCTCGCCTTGTAACGTTGACAGCTTTTCGTAGACATCTCATTTCACATGTTGTAAGCTTTCTTTCTTGTGTCTTAGTCAGGGGCTATGTTTGGCACTGATAGTAGAGTTGGAATAAATATGCAGTTTATCAGTTGTCGTTTGACTGCCATGTTAATGCTTGGATGTTTTAATAGTGGTGACAGTTGGTATGTCACTGCATTTGACTTCTGGCATCTAGTCTCGATTTCTCTGTCCATCTTTCCATCTGCTGTGAATATACTCCCGAGATATTTGAATTCTGGAGTCTGTTGTATTTTGACATTATTCACGTGTATATTTTAGTTGACCTGTTGACCTACTTATTGTCATGACTTCTGTTTTGTTAATTTGCATGTCATATTTTTCGCATGTCGCTTGCAGTACATTTATGTGTTGTTGAAGTTTGTGTTCGTTGTTGTAAATTATACTGTGATCATCTGCAAAGAGTCGTTCGTTGATTAAATTGTAGTTGTTATCGAGGTTGTTATCTGTCTTGGTTTCTTGCGTTATCCTGTCTATGTAAATATTGAAAAGTATAGGCGAAAGCACACATCCCTGCCTTACTCCCGATGATAATTCAAATTCGTCTGTCAGGTCGTCACTTGTTCGTACTACGCTTGAGCATTTTTGGTATATCGCTCTAATATTGTCTAATAGTTGGCCATGAATTCCGTATTCACTTAGTATGGCCCATAGTTTGTTTCTGTTTATTCTATTAAAGGCCTTTTCTTGGTCTATGAATGCTAAGTTGAGCTGTTTGTCATATTCTATGGTATTTTCGCTGAGTTGCCTTAGTGTAAACAGGGCATCGATGCAACTCTTTCCTTTTCTGAACCCAAATTGAGCGATGTTCAGCTGTGTCTCTATTATAGGTTTGATTCTAGATTCAAAATTTTAGCATATAATTTCCCAACATGATTTAATAATGATATGCCTCTGTATGTATTGCATTCTCTTTTGTTGCCCTTTTTTTCCATATTGGTATTATGATGGCTTTATTCCAATTTTTGGGGACTTCTCTTTCTGTCCAGGCTGACTTGAAGATTATATGTATCCATTTTATTCCTGTTTCTCCGCATGCCTTGATTGCTTCATTGGTTATACCGTCTATGCCTACTGTCTTGTCACGTGGACTCTTCTTCACAACTTCTTCTATTTCTTGGATGAGTATATTTGGTTCTTCTATACTTGTGTTATTTTTAAATCTATTTGTAATTGGTGTTGGTGGTTGGTTAAGTAGTTCTTGGAAGTATTTTTTCCATCTGTTCTTCCTTCCGTTTGTATTAAATATCGGTGTACCATTTTTATCCCTTTAAAAATGTCAGTGGGGTTGAAACTTTCGTCTATTATCCTCATGGAATTGACACTTTTGAAAAAATTTCGTGGCTGTTCTTTGCATAGTAATGACAGGTGTTCTCCGTATTTTTCCCATGATTCTGTCTTTGATTTTTTGATTACTTGTTTACTATGCCTTCTCGCTGTTCTGTATGCTGTGTAATCTTCTTGGCTTTTGGATTTTATCCATTTTTTAAAACATTTCTTCTTTGCTTTTATTGATTCTTTGATTTTGTTGTTCCACCATGCAGTTTTTTGTTTGAATGTTTGTCTGAACTGTTTCTTGCCACATAGTGTGTTTAATGGTTTCATCATTGCTGTTTTAAATGTTTCCCATTCTTGCCACATAGTGTGTTGAATGTTTTCATCATTGCTGTTTTAAATGTTTCCCATTCTTGCCACATAGTGTGTTGAATGTTTTCATCATTGCTGTTTTAAATGTTTCCCATTCTTGCCACATAGTGTTTTCATAGTGTTTTCATCATTGATGTTTTAAATGTTTCCCATTCTTGATGTACATTGCTTATACTTGATGGCAGCGCTGTAAATATATTTGTCATCACGTTGTTCTATCGTTTTGTATGTCCTCTTCCTCTAATTTTTTCAAGTTGGTGACGAAAATTGGATTTCTCTTTCTCTTTTTAGTTATTTTGGCCTTGAATTGTGTTAGTATGACTGGTCGTGAACTGTGTCTATATCTATATTCGGTTTGGTTCTTGCATCTATTATATTCCTCTTTTGTCTTTGTCTAACGAGTATATAGTCGATTTGAGATGACTGGTCTATGTTGTTCCATTTGTACCATGTTTATAGTTTCATCGAATTCTTTTTAAGCGGGACCAAGGATATAGTTTCATTTTATTCTGTTCTGGTTGATAAATGTGAAGATTGCAATTTAATCAACTGTTTAACTTTGCAGTTATGTCTGAATGTTGTCCAAGTTGATACTATTGATCTGCTCTCAATGATCTCTGGAACAGCCATCAGACCATTATTTATTGCCGCACTTATAACTTCCCCTTTTCAATCGAACTATCACATAATTGATATGCCAGGAAGTTGTGTTCCATTATAACTGTGATAAATCATACAAAATAATAAAAATTGAATTATAAAAACGAAATATTTTAGCGCATAGACCTGGCATCATGAAGGTAATTTTATGTTGCTTACTTGTCTGTAGAGCGGGTTGCTAGGGAGAGTTGGCAATAGTAATGTATGGAGAGCTGTTTGGTCGCTTATAGGATTCCCCAAGTGGCGTCTATGTACTTCAGCGGAACAACGACCAGTTTATAGTTTATCGATAAAATTGTTACAGTGTTTGCCTATCGTTTAATTTGTTAGCGATCTCGTGCCAGAGTATGGGGGTGGGGAGGGGGTGTCCTATGTCGTGTCTTTTTGTTGGAGATGAGGTGTATGCAACAGCTAAACGCCAATATTTGTATGTGTGTATGTATGTAAGTATGTGTGTGTGTGTATGTAATGTATGTATGTATGTATGTGTGTGTATGTATGTATGTATGTTGTGTGTATGTATGAACAAACTACAACAAAACCTACAACAACAACCAACAACAACAACCAACAATAAAAACGTACAACAACAACACCACCCAACAACAACACAACACAACAACAACAACAACAAAAACAACAACAACACAACAACACAACAACACAACAACACAACACACACACAACAGCACAACAACACACACAACAACACAACACCACCCCACAACAACACAACAACAACACACAACAACAACACACAACACAACAACACACAACCACAACACACACACACACAACAACAACAACAACAACAACAACAACAACAACAACAACAACAACAACAACAACGACACGACGACGAACGACAACAACAAGCAACAACAACAATCAGCAACACAACAACAACAACCAGCAACAACAACACAACACGACCAACAACAACAACCAACAGACAACAACAAACCAACACAACAACGACAACACAAGCAACCACAACAAACAAACCAGCAACAAAACCTACACACAACCAACACAAAACCTGCAACAACACCAACAAAACCAACAATGAACCAACAACAAAAACTACAACAAAAACCTACACAAAAACAAACTCAACAAAAACCTCAACAAAAACCTACAACAACAAACCTACAACAAAACCTACAACAAAAACCTACAACCTACAAAAACCAACAATAATAAAACCAACAACAACAAAACATACAACAAAACCTACAACAAAAAAACAAGAAAACCTACAACAAAACCTACAACACTAAAAACAATGATTCTGTTTTCAAATGAATTCAAAGTATTTACATAAAACGATGACGATTGGCAAATCAAAATTGACATCAAGAAATGTAATGAAACTAAACGAAATACCCGGAAATGGAATTTCTTTATAAACTACTCTTTCTTTCTACTGTACGTTAGGTTAGTTGCAAACAAATTAAATTGTAGTTGAAGATTTCAAAGATGCTCATAATTATCGTTAATATGGCGGTGGTGATGGTTATGGAGAGTATGTTATGGAATAGCCTCAACGTTGATCACAAGATAATATTTGACCGTTCAGTTACACTTGGCACCGTAATAATGACGTGATATCAAGACTAATATTTGACGTTAGTTACATTGACACCAATAATGAGTTGTTTCACAAGACTAATATTTGACCGTTCAGTTACACTGACACCGTAATAATGACGTTGATCACAAGACAATATTTGACCGTTCAGTTACCTTGACACCGTAATAATGACGTTGATCACAAGACTAATATTTGACCGTTCAGTTACACTTGACACCGTAATAATGACGTTGATCACAAGACTAATATTTGACCGTTCAGTTACACTTGACACCGTAATAATGACGTTGATCACAAGACTAATATTTGACCGTTCAGTTACACTTGACACCGTAATAATGACGTTGATCACAAGACTAATATTTGACCGTTCAGTTACACTTGACACCGTAATAATGACGTTGATCACAAGACTAATATTTGACCGTTCAGTTACACTTGGCACGTAATAGTTTCAGTACTTAACTAATGTAGTAACATGACAATAGAATAGTCGACGTTAGGCTTTGGTACCACAACAAATGTAAGTAACATGACAATAGAATAGTCAGACGTTAGGGCTTTCTTTGGTACCACAACAAATGTAAGTAACATGACAATAGAATAGTCAGACGTTAGGCTTTCTTGCAACACATCAGGCTTTTGGTTCTCATCAACTTTGTCAGTAATATTCCCTGTGTTGGCAGCGCCGGATTAGCCTATCTGGTAGAAGTAGCAAATGCTACGGACCCGCAGCTTCTAGGGGGCCCCGCGCTTCTAGGGGGCCCAGCACCTATGTGACAGATGAAAATGGAAAAATAACCAGATGTTATATCAAAAACACGCAAGCTGTCTGAATTTTAAATGTCGTGTGTGATGGTGCTGAATCCAATGAAATCGAAGTAGAAAATACGGAAGACGTGTCCCACTGTGTAGTAGATGAAGGCAGTGCTATAGAAGAATCATCATTATCAATATTACCATTAAGATCAGAAACTCTTCACGATTTAGCCACATTTTTCACAAGACAAACTGAAGTCGAATGTACAGCAAGTTCTCCCAATTTAACCATATCATCTTCAAGCCACAGAGAGGCAGAAAGCACAGCACATGCTTCTAATGTAGCAACATCTTCTACAAGCCAAAAACACAACGAACGTAAAATGTACTCCGACGATATTGGTGAATGGCCAAACAACTTCAATCGAGATTATTGGATTGTGAAAGAAGTAGCGATGTGCAACATATGAACAGTGATTTCATGTCTTAAAAAAAAAAAACATACGATAAAGAAAACAATCCACGATTTTGTCGAAAGTCGTTTTCACATACACACATACACCAACAAACAAAACTCATGTGAGAGATTGGTTGTGTTATACAGAAACTAAAGGACAACTGTTCTGTTTTGTTTGCAAAGTTATTGATTTAGGCTGTACCATAGAGTGACTGGTGTATTTGGAATACTCCGGCAGTTAAAATCTATTACAGAGAAAGAGATCTTGAAAAGAACTCCAAATATTGTCAGCTCTTACCAAGAGGATTTGGAAGAAAGCCTAGGCGACGAACTTATGCAGTTCACTGAACTTCTTAAAACTAATGTAGCTGCTGCTATTAGCAACGAAAAGCATGAGGCTCTTGAACTGCAATTTTATAAACTTATAATGGAAAATTCATTAGAGTCGTGTTTCCCAAATGTAGAAATAGTCTTACGAATTTATTTGTCTTTAATGATTACTAACTGCAGCGGAGAACGTTCTTTTTCAAAATTAAAGTGTATAAAAAGTGAGTTAAGAAACATGATGGGACAAGATCGTCTAAATAACCTCACCTTAATGAACATTGAATGTAATTTACTTAAAGGAATTGATTTGTCTAGTGCTATCTCTAAATTTGCTCACATTAAAACGAGACAAGTTTGTTTGTAAAAGTTGTGTATTATTTTATTATCATACAAAAACCTAGGGCTAAAATTTGCTACTGGCCCCGCGCTAGCCTAATCCGGCACTGTGTGTTGGACTCTTCTTCAGTGTATATATACGACGCTTTTAGCATAGGGTGGTCGACAACGATTTTTTTCTCTCCATTTTTCTACATTAAGTCATTCAGACAGGGACTAAAGAGTATTGCTCAATACAATCTTTCTATACATTACAGTTCTTTCAGACAGGGACTAAAAGAGTATTGCTCAATTCTTCTCATTACAGTTCTTTCAGACAGACTAAAGCATTGCTCAATACAATCTTCTATCATTCATTCAGACAGATAAGTATTGCTCAATACAATCTTTCCAACATTATGCTTACAAACATGGACGCTGACATCAAACGATAGAAGAAAAAACTAGCTACAACAGAGATAAAGTGTCTACGCAGAATGCTGGGAGTATCAAGAAGAGATCGGTTTAGAAATGAAGACATCAGGAAAAACGTGAGTACAACATCAGTAGTGCACTTCATCAAGAAACAACAAATTAAATAGTTCGACCACATAAGCAGATTACCAACAGACAGCAAGCCTCAAAGAGAAATGCTACTCCAATACAGTGCCTACAAAGCAAAAGATCGTTCACGTAAAAGATGGACCTCAGTAATATTAGAGGTGGTGAAAAACACTATTTATGAAGCGCACACAAAAACGCGTTCTAGAAATCGTTTGTCCTGACGCTATGAGACAAAACAGGATAGTAAAAGCGGACGGATTGATAAGCACCAGACTGGTCTAGACCAACATTTTTCCTGACCTATAAATATCCTCTGTCTAAGAGAAAGCGGACGGATCTGATAATGACCAGACTGGTCTATGACCGTAGACATTGTTTCCACTATAAATATCCTCTGTCTAAAGTCAGAGAAAGCGGACGGATCTGATAATGACCAGACTGGTCTATGACCGTAGACATTGTTTCCACTATAAATATCCTCTGTCTAAAGTCAGAGAAAGCGGACGGATCTGATAATGACCAGACTGGTCTATGACCGTAGACATTGTTTCCACTATAAATATCCTCTGTCTAAAGTCAGAGAAAGCGGACGGATCTGATAATGACCAGACTGGTCTATGACCGTAGACATTGTTTCCAATATAAATATCCTCTGTCTAAAGTCACATGTTTGAAACAATAACTGTTCAAAACCCTGTCATCTGTTACCACATCCAATCCACCCCCTGTTTCCATGAGTTCAAATTACGCTGATCAGGGTTAAACAAGTATGTACACATGTATGTACATATAGTAAAATTGAGTAATATCATAATAACGTGCATGTACATATTAAAGTTGAATAATAACTTGATGCATTTATGTGTACATATAGTCAAGTTTAGTTAGAATCAAATACATAAGTGTGTACGCACAGTACAGCCCAGTAACGATATACCAAACATCTATGTACAAAGTTAGGTAGAAACATGATGCTGATGTATGTACACATATTACAACTGGCATCTGAGGGTTGGTACGGTGCTCGCCTCTCGTTTATAAAGTACTAGGTTCATTTCCATCAGGAAGGGTTCGTGATATATTCGAATGATCCCCGATCTTAACATGAGATCGATTTCCTATTCCTATCGGAGATGGACGATAAAACGTCGGTCTCGTGTACAAGTTGCGCACATAAAAGTATATTTGACAGTTACATATGGATAAAAGTTGGATGAAATGCCGTTGTCTAAAAGAAATCTTAAAAATAAAATAAAATTATTACATATGTCACTATTCTCAAAATTGCATCGCGAACCTTCGCCGGTGCTTCGAAGCTCGTGCACTGCGCTGCGATCTTTCTAAGTAATAAAGAGGTAGGTTCACACGTGGATATTGTTATTCCCCAAAAGTGCAATGATGATGGCGCAATCAATCAATCAATCAATCAATCAACCAATCAGCCAATCAATCAATCAACCAATCAGCCAATCAATCAATCAACCAATCCCATCAATCAATCAATCAACATCAACAATCAACGAACAAATAAAGTGCACACGATCAGTTGTCATGTCCTGGTGACCGTGAAAGTACATTTTTTCCGGATAACAGAAAAAGTATGCATTTAAGCAAACAAAAAATCATTGGAACTTCTTTAAGATCTCACCGGATTGAAGAAAGCTAGTTTATAGCGTATCATGAAAACTGATGTGTATGTTACAATTATTTTTTGGTAGAGGCGGGAACTGACAACTCAGTCATTGACCACATGACTATGGACAATCAGTCACTGACCACAAACTAATATCAGAACTATGACACTCAGTCCCTGACCACAAATTAATATTAGAACTATGAACACTCAGTCACTGACTACAAACTAATATGAAACTATGAACACTCAGTCACTGATCACAAACTAATATTAAACTATGAACACTCAGTTACTGACCACAAACTAATATCAAACTATGAACACTCAGTCACTGACTACAAACTAATATCAGAACTATGAACACTCAGTCACTGACCACAAACTAATATGAAAAATATGAACACTCAGTCACTGACGCAAACTAATATCAGAACTATGAACACTCAGTCACTGACCACAAACTAATATGAAACTATGAACACTCAGCCACTGACCGCAAACTAATATCAGAACTATGAACACTCAGTCACTGACCACAAATTAATATCAGAATATGAACACTCAGTCACTGACCACAAACTAATATCAGAACTATGAACACTCAGTCACTACCACAAATAATATCAGAACTATGAACACTCAGTCACGCCCACAAATTAATATCAGAATATGAACACTCAGTCACTGACCACAAACTAATATCAGAACTATGAACACTCAGTCACTGACTACAAACTAATATTAGAACTATGAACACTCAGTCACGCCGACAAATTAACAGAAATGATACATCATACTGACAAACTATACAGAACTAATGTACACTAGTCACGAACAAACTAATATCAGAACTATGAATCACCATTCGACAAATGCTATATCAGAACTTGACACTAGTCAATGAAAACAATATAGAACTAACGTCACTATCAACTAAATAAACTATGAACAGTCGCACAAATAATATAAACTACACAGTACTGCCAAATAAATAAACTATGAACATATGCAAATATCGAATTGAACACTGTCCTACAATTAATATAACTGAACACATCACTGATACAACAAATCAAACTATGAACACCAGTCACAATTAAATAAATAAACACTCAGTCACTGCCAAACAACAGAACAACTCAGTCCCTAATATCAAACTATGAACACATACTGACCACAAATAATACAGAAAACACTCATCACAACCAATTAAATCAGAACTAGAACACCCATCTGTCCACACAATCAGAACTGACCTCAGTCTGA
This sequence comes from Arion vulgaris, assembly GCA_020796225.1. NCBI lineage: Eukaryota > Metazoa > Mollusca > Gastropoda > Stylommatophora > Arionidae > Arion > Arion vulgaris. The sequence continues at coordinate 17,368,293 of CM036753.1, forward strand.
CACACTAATCAGAACTTGAACTATACTGCACAAATGAACTGAACCGTCACTGACCACACAATTACATTATTCAGTAATAGATTAGTTATAGAACATTTCAACTGATCAATTGAAAATGTCATTCATTTGGCAATTGATGGATTGATCTTTAGATTACATCGGGGGTAGTTCAATCTTCGGAATGCAATTTCTGGATGTGAGAGACCGTTCAGGCCAAACACACGAAGGCAATCATGTGCAGATTGAAATCAAGTCTTATTTGTACCAGCTTGGCTAACCAGATGTTTTTACGATAACCGGCTCGTACAAGTAACGTACATCAACCGAATAACACAACGGCACTGATGTTAAACATACATGGACACAAATAGAAATTGTTCATATTATACATGGACACAAATAGAAATTGTTCATATTATACATGGACACAAACAGAAATTGTTCATATTATCATCATCATCAGGTGCCGTCTGCACATCGAAGGTTGGCTGCAATGAATCTCCAGCATCCTCTGTCTTTCGCCTTGTGTTGCACTCTGCCAGACTGTATCCTGTCCATTTCTTAAAGTTTCCCTCCCACTTATCTCTCGGTCTTCCTCTTGCTCTTTTCCCCTCAACTTTCCCATCTAGTAAATGTTTTATCATGGTGTCATGCCTTTTATGTGCCCAAAATACTTTACTTGTCTGAATTTTATTTCTCTTAATAATTGTTTCTTCATGCCTAGTTTTCCTAAAACTTGTTTATTTGTCTGTTTTTCTGTCCATGAAACTCTGCTTATTCTTCTATATATCCACATCTCAAATGCATCAATTCTGTCTTCTAACTGCTTGTTCATTGTCCATGTTTCCGAGCCATACATTAATATAGATATATATATAGCATTTGATCATTCTAATTTTTAGCCTGTTTGTGATTTGTTTGGATGTCAGTAACTTTCTCATACTATTGAAATTATCCTTGGCCATTCCTATTCTCTTTTTAATTTCAGTTATACATCTGCCATCATCTGTTATCATCTGACCGAGATAGGAGTAGCTTTTTGTTCATATTATACATGGACACAAATAGAAATTGTTCATATTATACATGGACACAAACAGAAATTGTTCATATTATACATGGACACAAATAGAAATTGTTCATATTATACATGGACATAAATAGAAATTGTTCATATTATACATGGACACAAACAGAAATTGTTCATATTATACATGGACACAAACAGAAATTGTTCATATGATACATGGACACAAATAGAAATTGTTCATATTATACATGGACACAAACAGAAATTGTTCATATTATACATGGACATAAATAGAAATTGTTCATATTATACATGGACAAACACAAAAATTGCGCATATTATACATGGACAAACACAAAAATTGCGCATATTATACATGGACAAACACCAAAATCGTGCATATTATACATGGACAAACACAGAAATTGCGCATACTATTACTTACATACGCTTATACATATTGATTTATATTGAAACTAGCACCAGAACAAGACCTACCACAACATATTGACAACTTGCACCACAACTGTATAAATCATGACATGAAAATTAATACCACTAAAACCGAAATAATGAATTTAGAAAGAAAACAAAATAAACTAAACATTCATGTCAATGCTACTTAATAAGAATGCAACCAAACTCACTGTTTGCAGATTCTACAACAGAACATCCGGAAATAAAACGAGAGGAAGAACACTAAAAAATGGATAGATGGTATAACAGAATCATGTCAAAAAGCAAAAATAACTGTCACCCAAGTCACTAGAGCAGTGGAGGACAAAAACAGAAAACTACGATACGAGGCAACAACCCGGTAACAGTGTGACGACAAAAGAAGAAGAAGAAACCACTAGAGCTGTGAAGGACAAGAACAGAAAACTACGATACGAGGCAACAACCCGGTAACAGTGTGACGACAAAAGAAGAAGAAGAAACCACTAGAGCTGTGAAGGACAAGAACAGAAAACTACGATACGAGGCAACAACCCGGTAACAGTGTGACGACAAAAGAAGAAGATTGCACAAGATTTAAATGTAACACAACCAACACTGATGCCGTCGCTATAATTATGAATTGTTATAAAAATAAATAATGGAGCTATAACAACTAACAGCAGAAGACAGAGATAGAGAAGGACCTCCTATAACAACTAACAGAAGAAGACAGAGACAGAGAAGGACAGAGAAAGACACTTGTTGGACAGTGACTTTATGGCACAAAGCTGAGCGTCAACATCTGAGATGATAGCAAACACCAGGGACAGTTATTTGGTGATTCATTACTGCCTACGCCAGCCTGCACGTCACATGATGATGATAACAACTAACACGTCAACATTAACATTGTTTTCCTTGTCTCTTCGCCCTTCGTTCTAAATGTCTTCACTTCAATCTCGAGAAGTTTTATCTACTGTCTCTTCGCTCTCAATGTCTTCACTTCAATCTCGGAGACGTTTTCTCTACTGTCTCTTCGCTCTCAATGTCTTCACTTCAATCTCGGAGACGTTTTCTCTACTGTCTCTTCGCTCTCAATGTCTTCACTTCAATCTCGTAGACGTTTTCTCTACTGTCTCTTCGCTCTCAATGTCTTCACTCAACTCGAGACGTTTCTCACTGTCTCTTCGTTCTCACGGTCTTCACTTCAATCTCGAGACGTTTTCTCTACTGTCTCTTCGCTCTCAATGTCTTCACTTCAATCTCGTAGACGTTTTCTCTACTGTCTCTTCGTTCTCAATGTCTTCACTTCAATCTCGAGACGTTTTCTACTGTCTCTTCGTTCTCAATGTCTTCACTTCAATCTCGTAGACGTTTTCTCTACTGTCTCTTCGCTCTCAATGTCTTCACTTCAATCTGGCAGAAGTTTGCTCTACTGTCTCTTCGCTCTCAATGTCTTCACTTCAATCTGGCAGAAGTTTTCTCTACTGTCTCTTCGCTCTCAATGTCTTCACTTCAATCTCGTAGACGTTTTCTCTACTGTCTCTTCGCTCTCAATGTCTTCACTTCAATCTCGTAGACGTTTTCTCTACTGTCTCTTCGCTCTCAATGTCTTCACTTCAATCTCGTAGACGTTTTCTCTACTGTCTCTTCGCTCTCAATGTCTTCACTTCAATCTCGAGACGTTTTCTTACTGTCTCTTCGCTCTCAATGTCTTCACTTCAATCTCGTAGACGTTTTCTCTACTGTCTCTTCGCTCTCAATGTCTTCACTCATCTCGAGAGTTTTCTACTGTCTCTTAATGTCACTTCATCTCAGAGTTCAGAATTCTATATTAGCCATCTCTGCAACAATATATATATATATATATATGTGCACGAGCAGTTGCGTCTAAGTTGCAGAGATGGCTAATATATTAAGAAAATTTCTGAAAACTTCTACAAGATTGAAGTGAAGACATTGAGAGCGAAGAGACAGTAACAAACTTCTGTGATATACAATTCAAGTAAATGCTTTCACAATTCTATTCAGGAATCGATATGCATTAATCCTCGTCCCAAAACACACACACACGCACGCACACATACATGCGAGAGCATGCATACACGCATTTATGCTCTCACGCACGCACGCACGCATGAACGCTCGCATGTTTATTTAAATGAAAGAAGGTAATGGAATTGAAATAAAGAAAACTAACATGAATAGCAGAATCTAAAAGGAAATACACTCCAAATGAAAATATGATATATTCAGAATCTCATATATGACATTGGTCGGGCTGAGAGAGAGAGAGAGAGAGAGAGAAAGAGAAAGAGAGAGAGAGAGATACACAATGTATGGCACAAGGGTGTTGGAATTTAAAAAATATAATATAATATGTATCGAATTATAAATAATAAATTATCATACAATGTCATATATTATCATAAAATATCATATATTATCACACAATGTCATATATTTCAGTTTCAATTTCAGTTTGGAATATCTTCATTGCACTCCGGACATGTCCATAGGTGCTCCGATCTCCTTCGCAATATCTCCAACACCATCCAGCGACTGACCGTACCAGTTATATTTTGATTGATGAGCCTACTCGTATACCTGTTGTACTGTTCTTTCCTTGCCACACCAATCTTCAAACCCAGTTCTCGCAATCTAGTAGTTGACGTGGATTGGTTTAGATGAAGGTTTCTCTGCGGTCACGCTCTATGAGGGCGTTCACGATGTCAGCTCTGTCCATTGGCTAGCCCTCTGATATGGCGGCAGAGCCAGCCAGCCTGTCTGCTCTCTCATTGCCAACATCATATATTATCATACAATACAATATCATACAATCAGGTAGTAGCATTTCCCTTGCGGAACATCGCGTTCATCACATCCCGCCTGAAAAGCTCCTTGTCTCTTGTAAGTTCTATGGCCTCTTCTAGTGTCATATTCAAGGTTTCTTTGATGTCATACTGCCACCTTTGTCTTATTCGTCCCCTGCCTCGTACTTCAGGAACCATGCCTTCCATTACCTTTCTCTTCAAACCGCTGTGACGTTTAATGTGACCAAAATATTTCATCTTCCGGAACATGATGTTATGAACACGATATGAGCAAATGCTCCTTGATATTCAGGTCCTGTATGATGTCTTTGTTTCGTCCCTTCTCTATCCAGGATGTTCTAAGAACTTTTCTATAGCCCCTTGTTTCAAAAGCTTCGATTTTGTTTTTTGTTTGTGTTATGGTCTACGATTCGTATCCACATCAACATTCCACATGGAATATACATGTTCTCAAAGTCTTACTTTTGTTTCTTTGCTTGTGTCGTGCCATAATTTACTCATGCTGACCAGCCTCTGGAAAGCCATGACTAGTCTTCTTCTAACTTCTTTCGTACAATCTCCATTGTTGGTAATTATAGAGCCAAGATATTCAAAATCTGTGACGTTCTCAATGTTTTCAATACTGATGGTAATTTTGGGTTGAGATTTTGATGTGTTGGTGGAAATAATTTTAGTTTTCTTTGTATTCAGAAAAAGGTTATGATCTTCGTTGTGTTTTTTTGACAGACTGAATTAGATGTCACAAACCGGTGACACTATATGAGAAGAAAACTGTGTCATCTGAGTACCTTAGTTCTGGAATCTTCTCTTCAATGTCGTTCTCTGCACTAGATTTGCGATCTTCCTTCCGATTGATTCACTAGTAAAGCAGCTAGTTTGTCTGCCATGATTATCAGCCACGCCATACAGTTTGTCTTCTGCGTTCTCACTAGATTGGGATTTTGGATTCACTAGTAAAGAGTAGTTCAGCTGTCTGCCTATAGATTATCGCCTACGCCATACAGTTTGTCTTCTGGTCTCACTAGATTGGGATTTTTGATTCACTAGTAAAGGTAGCGTCTGCTATAGATTATCAGCATCCTCATTCACATTTGTGCCGTCTTTCAGCAGAAGTTTTGTCGTGGGTGTGTGGACCACCTCTTCTTCTCAAGTCTGAAATGGTGGCAGTCTAGGATATAATTCCTAGATTTCTGCTTCCCATTTGTGCGACTCTTTCAGCAGTAAGTTTTGGCCACTCGTGATGGTGGGTAGACATTCTTCTGCGTGCTAACTCGGCAGATTTGTCGACCGTGAATTCGTTATCATTCTCGGAGATCGTTCCGGTTCGCCTTACGGCCTGGGTTCATTTCTACATTGTTGTTAGCATTCTAGCGGTCACGTGCATCCGATTTCAGCCAAACCTCCTTAGTTACCTCTTACGACATGCGTGGCAGGTAACAGTGGCTTTATTCTTTACACCTCAAATATGGGCCTCAGTAACTATTCAGGCGAGTTCTGGAATCATATTTCAGACAATTGTATCTGGGTAAAAAAAAACCCACTATCAAACAATATCAAACAATATCATACACACTTGGGTCATACACAGACATGTATACAAAACAGACACTTGGGGCATACATAGACATATATATAAAACAGACACTTGGGTCATACATAGACATATATACCAAACAGACACTTGGGTCATACATAGACATATATACCAAACAGACACATAATGCCTACTAAAACAGGAAGTTTAATGTATAAATACACTCTCGTACAAATATTGTATAGGATCATCTTCATGTAAAACACATTCTTACAATAACGCCTAAAATTATGTTTTAGATATCACTTTCACACCCAAACACCCACACACACACGCACAAACTGTGCAACAACTAAACAAAACAACAGAAAAATCCTGGAAACATCCTAATAGGGCGAAACGTTGCTGTTTATCGTCACTGTTTCTGTATTTTGTAAAACTATAGTACTTTGTTTGTACGTGTTTCACTGGAAACATCCTGGATATTAATAATTCCTCTCGAACCATTATACGTTACATAGGGCCTGCAAATAATTTCTCCACACCACTCTATCCTGGGCAACTCGCTCAATCTCCTCCATGGAACTGAGACCGATATTTCCTGCGTCTCTCAGCAAAGTTCGTTTCAGGGTCTCATTAGGTCGACCTCTCTTTCTTGAACCCTTTGCATCCCACTTCAATGCCTGCTTTGATATCCTGGATATTACTAACAAATTAATGAAACCATATATACACTCCCGTCCCAATCTACTTCTCACACAGTCCCGTACATGCATCCACTTCTCACTCAACCAAATACACACACATATACACACAGCTGAAGCATGGTATATGAGACACATTAACACACAGATTAGCACACACACATACATTAGCGCACACACACATATACACATTAGCACATACACACTCATTAGCACATAAACACACAAAATTAGCCCATAAACACACACATTAGCACACACACACACACACATTAGCACACACACATCAGCAGATACAAGTCAAACAACCAGACATACAAAGTTTCTGTAAAACTGTGTACATCACAAGAGAAAGACACAAGTCTCGCGGGATCTTAAGAACACCATGGCTACCAACTTTGATTTATTGACAGGGACGAATTATCGATCTGTGGTCATGAACCAATGAGGCAGAAAGTCTACGGTGTCTGGTTGTACGTGGTGACTGTCCGCCTCGACGTGATTCATAGTCCCTCGAATATTAATGGCATCATTACTACAGAGGTCATACAGTTTTATCAAACAAAATCCATCTACAGAGTGTTTGTCAACATTTACAGCAGTGTTTGTCAACATCTACAGCAGTGTTTGTCAACATCTACAGCAGTGTTTGTCAACATTTACAGCAGTGTTTTCCTTCTAACAGTGTTTTCACATCTACAGCAGTGTTTGTCAACATCTACAGCAGTGTTTGTCAACATCTACAGCAGTGTTTGTCAACATCTACAGCAGTGTTTTCATATCTCAGCATTTATCAGCAGTCTCAGTTTTTCAACATCTACAGAGTGTTTGTCAACATTTACAGCAGTGTTTGTCAACATCTACAGCAGTGTTTGTCAACATCTACAGCAGTGTTTGTCAACATTTACAGCAGTGTTTCTTCTCAACATCTACAGCAGTGTTTGTCAACATCTACAGCAGTGTTTGTCACATACACATATCTCCAGTCAGTGTTTGTCAACATTACAGCAGTGTTTGTCAACATCTACAGCAGTGTTTTACTTCTTCAACAGCTTTTCAGCAGTGTTTGTCAACATCTACAGCAGTGTTTGTCAACATTTACAGCAGTGTTTGTCAACATCTACAGCAGTGTTTGTCAACATCTACAGCAGTGTTTGTCAACATCTACAGCAGTGTTTGTCAACATCTACAGCAGTGTTTCTTCTCAACATCTACAGCAGTGTTTGTCAACATTTACAGCAGTGTTTGTCAACATCTACAGCAGTGTTTGTCAACATCTACAGCAGTGTTTGTCAACATCTACAGCAGTGTTTGTCAACATCTACAGCAGTGTTTGTCAACATCTACAGCAGTGTTTGTCAACATCTACAGCAGTGTTTGTCAACATCTACAGCAGTGTTTGTCAACATCTACAGCAGTGTTTGTCAACATCTACAGCAGTGTTTGTCAACATCTACAGCAGTGTTTCTTCTCAACATCTACAGCAGTGTTTGTCAACATCTACAGCAGTGTTTGTCAACATCTACAGCAGTGTTTGTCAACATTTACAGCAGTGTTTCTTCTCAACAGCTACAGCAGTGTTTGTCAACAGCTACAGCAGTGTGTCTTCTCAACAGCTACAGCAGTGTTTGTCAACATCTACAGCAGTGTTTGTCAACATCTACAGCAGTGTTTCTTCTCAACAGCTACAGCAGTGTGTCTTCTCAACAGCTATCGCAGAGACACTCAACATTATTTGATCATGCACCATCTCAACGTCTCAAATAATCCCCCTCCTCTACTTATCTTCATAGTTGGACTACTTATACCAATTGACACTGCGCAAATACGATGTTGTCCTGCCATCTTATTTTGTGCAATCTGTGCAGACAACGTTTGTGGAAGTGGTCTAGTTTTATTGCGTGTATGCTATACATCAAGTTATTGACAAGTTCAGAAAGATCCTACGAATACCATGGACAGAAAAAAGGAAGAACACTGTTGTCCTGAAAGAACTGAATTTTCAAGACAATTGGTTGATAAGCAACATACTATACAGACAAATTAGATACTTTGGTCACATCAATCGTCACGATGGACTGGGGAGAACAATTTTAGAGGGCAGGGTCCCAGGAGGTAGAGACAGACCAAGAAGAAGATGGCTACAGGACATTAAACAAACCATGAATATAAGCATCGACGAAGTGGGTGAACTGGCTAGAGACAGAGTGAATTTCAGATGCGTTGCAAAGAGAGCAACGTAATATAAAGCACACACACAATGATGATGATGCTATACACCAGTTACGTCTCCATAGCGTACAGTAAGGGGCTTTGCATTATGATCGGTTAACATTCAGATTTGAGAAATTAGAGTTCTAAAAAACGTCATTGGTACAGTTAAGACAAGAAGTCAAACTTTGGTCATGCTCAACAAATCTGGAAAGCAACACGACTAAATATTAAAACAAAACAAAATATATAGAAGCAGGGTCCTGGGGGTGATATTATATGGTAGTGAGTGCTAGAAAATGACCCACACTATAATAAACAAACTGGAGACTTTAAAAAAAAAGAATAATGCAAATTTTCTGGCCAAATAAAATAGCAATTGAGCTTTAGAAACGAACAAACTGTGCATAAGTGGAGACCATCATTTAAAGAAGAAGAAGGTGGAGATAGATTGGCTTTGTGAGTCGCATATGTATGTAAGAGCATTGGCTAGGGCAGCTCTCCGATGAACAGCGGATGGGAAGAGAAGGTCTGGGCGTCTTAAGAAAATATAAAGAACTGTGGAAAGATAGTTGAAAGATTGTAGCATGACGTGGACAATAATTAATAGAAAGGCGACAGAACGGCAGCAATGGAAATCTTGCGTGGAAGCTTTTAAGAGGATATAGATAGATCAATTAAAGGGTGCAATATTCAATTGAATCAACCATCCTTTACACCAAGTTTATATCTGGTAGTACGACGAAGTCATTGTTTGCACCGAAGTTTATTCAGTTCTTGTTCGCTTGTTTCTTAACTTTCGTTTACTTTGTTTAGTGCGTGGTGTATGTTTTTTCGAGTTATATAACATACATCATATCTCTATCATATGCATAGTTATGTTATATGTGGACTTCACTATCTGTGCAACTTCTTACGCAATAGATGTAATAATCTCGATAGAAAAATAAATCTCTAAAATACATCTACAAAATAGAAATTCTTAGAAATTCTAATAATATCAAACATAGAGCAGGAAAACAAAACTAAACTAAGTCGGACAAACACAAAAAATATTGCAGAAGAAGATATGCTGCAATAATGTAACGAGAACTTGAATAAACAACACATCGAAGAATAATATATACCTGTCTAGTGTTACTTTGTTGAATAATATATACCTGTCTAGTGTTTCTTTGTTGAATAATATATACCTGTCTAGTGTTTCTTTGTTGAATAATATATACCTGTCTAGTGTTTCTTTGTTGAATAATATATACCTGTCTAGTGTTTCTTTGTTGGATAATATATACCTGTCTAGTGTTTCTTTGTTGAATAATATATACCTGTCTAGTGTTTCTTTGTTGGATAATATATACCTGTCTAGTGTTTCTTTGTTGAATAATATATACCTGTCTAGTGTTTCTTTGTTGGATAATATATACCTGTCTAGTGTTTCTTTGTTGAATAATATATACCTGTCTAGTGTTTCTTTGTTGAATAATATATACCTGTCTAGTGTTTCTTTGTTGGATAATATATACCTGTCTAGTGTTTCTTTGTTGAATAATATATACCTGTCTAGTGTTTCTTTGTTGAATAATATATACCTGTCTAGTGTTTCTTTGTTGAATAATATATACCTGTCTAGTGTTTCTTTGTTGAATAATATATACCTGTCTAGTGTTTCTTTGTTGGATAATATATACCTGTCTAGTGTTTCTTTGTTGAATAATATATACCTGTCTAGTGTTTCTTTGTTGGATAATATATACCTGTCTAGTGTTTCTTTGTTGAATAATATATACCTGTCTAGTGTTTCTTTGTTGAATAATATATACCTGTCTAGTGTTTCTTTGTTGAATAATATATACCTGTCTAGTGTTTCTTTGTTGAATAATATATACCTGTCTAGTGTTTCTTTGTTGAATAATATATACCTGTCTAGTGTTTCTTTGTTGAATAATATATACCTGTCTAGTGTTTCTTTGTTGGATAATATATACCTGTCTAGTGTTTCTTTGTTGAATAATATATACCTGTCTAGTGTTTCTTTGTTGGATAATATATACCTGTCTAGTGTTTCTTTGTTGGATAATATATACCTGTCTAGTGTTTCTTTGTTGAATAATATATACCTGTCTAGTGTTTCTTTGTTGGATAATATATACCTGTCTAGTGTTTCTTTGTTGAATAATATATACCTGTCTAGTGTTTCTTTGTTGGATAATATATACCTGTCTAGTGTTTCTTTGTTGAATAATATATACCTGTCTAGTGTTTCTTTGTTGGATAATATATACCTGTCTAGTGTTTCTTTGTTGGATAATATATACCTGTCTAGTGTTTCTTTGTTGGATAATATATACCTGTCTAGTGTTTCTTTGTTGAATAATATATACCTGTCTAGTGTTTCTTTGTTGAATAATATATACCTGTCTAGTGTTTCTTTGTTGAATAATATATACCTGTCTAGTGTTTCTTTGTTGGATAATATATACCTGTCTAGTGTTTCTTTGTTGGATAATATATACCTGTCTAGTGTTTCTTTGTTGAATAATATATACCTGTCTAGTGTTTCTTTGTTGAATAATATATACCTGTCTAGTGTTTCTTTGTTGAATAATATATACCTGTCTAGTGTTTCTTTGTTGGATAATATATACCTGTCTAGTGTTTCTTTGTTGGATAATATTTCTGATTTATACCAGAATAATACAAGTCGTCGGTGTAGGATAAACACATTCATATTTATATACAAGAGAATGAAGATTCATCAAACAAGAACAAAGACGAACAAATGAAACCATAACGATGTGTTGTTGAGAAAATAGTTAAAGTAATAGAGCCCATTTTAATACCATGAGGTATAGTTTATTCAGGAGTGACCAGGAATCAGATTGACCATATGTGCATAAATACACAATTTAGAACATCATTGCTGGATGTCCGTGCATACAGAGGGCAGATGTAGGAAGTGATCATAATTTATGCATAGGTAAATTGAAACTGAAATTGAAAATTCCCCATACTAAAAAAGAACAACTGCGAATAGACAGTCAAAGGCTACAAAATAAAGAAGTAAAAGAGGAATATCAGCCTGAACTTAAGAATAGGTTCGAGTTACTCAATGGTGAAAATGAACAGAACATTGAAGACAAATGGACTAAGATAAAGGACACACTATTGGGGCAGCAAATAGTAGCGCAGGATTAAAGACAAAAGACAGAAAACCCTGGATAAGCGATGACACCTGGAAATGTATTCAAGAAAGAAGAAAGATGAAACTAGCGATATTTAATACTAAGGATGCAACAGATGAAATTCAAGCTAAAGAGAAATATAGACTAAAAGACAAGAAAGTGAAAAGAGCAGCTAGAAGAGATAAAAGAGCATGTGTCAATCGACTGGCTGAAGAAGGGGAAAAGGCAGCTAAGACTGAAAACAGTAAAATGCTATACAATACACTAAACCAACTTACTGGAACTTTTGCTTCAAAGGGTGGCCCAATCAAGAGTAAAGATGGTAAAGTTCTAACATCAGATACCAAGCAGAAGAAAAGATGGGCAGAACATTTTGAAGAAATATTAAATAGACCTGATCCACCAGTACTACTCAAGTTTGACGAAGAGGCAAGAAACAGCTCCTACCAATTAACGAAGAAATGATAAGTGTAGCTGAGGTCAAGGAGGCAATCCATTCCTTGATAAACAATAAGGCAGCGGGTGATGACAACATTACTGCAGAAATGCTCAAAGCGGCTGATGATACAACTATTAGCCAGGTGCAAGAACTATTTAATAAAGTATGGGAAGAAGAAACTGTCCCAGATCAATGGAAAAAAAGTGAATAATTGTTAAGATCCCCAAGAAAGGTGATCTCAAAGATTGCAACAACTGGAGAGGATCACCCTATTATCAGTAATGACCAAGACTTTCTGCAAAATCATTCTTAATAGAATCAAAGGAGCAGTGGACACAACCCTGGAGAGAAGAACAAGCTGGTTTTAGATCTGGGAGAAGCTGCTTAGACCAAATAATTACTCTACGACTAGTTTTTGAGGAACATATTGAGAAGCAACAACCACTCATACTAAATTTCATCGATTTTAAAAAGCCTTTGATAGTCTACACAGAATCTCTCTGTGGAATATTTTGAGATACTATGGAATACCAGACAAAATAATAAACATTATTAAGAGCCTCTATGATGGTTCACAGTGTGCAGTTCGCACTGATGGTGGACACAGCGACTGGTTTATGGTTGAAACCGGAGGAAAGCAAGGCTGTTTTCTATCTCTGCTATTGTTTGGAGTGGCCATTGACTGGGTGATGCGAAAATGTTGCAGAGGCGAAACTGGCATCGATTGGGTAGAAAATAGTCAACTAGAAGATTTGGAATTTGCAGATGATATTGCCTTGTTAAGTAGAACCAACCAAGATATGCAAAGAAAAACAGACAACTTGTCATCTATAGCATCAAAAGTTGGACTGCAGATAAGCTATGAAAAAACAAATATAATGAAGACACCTATGGCAAGTAATGCAGATATCACACTGGAATCTAAAATGATAAAAATGACAGAGCAGTTCACCTATTTAGGTAGCAACTTTGATTGCACAGGAAATGTTAAAAAGAAATTATGATACGAATTGGCAAAGCAACATCAGCTTTTAAAAGTCTAAATAAAATATGGAACTGCAAGTTATATAGTATTAAAACTATATTACGAATTTTAAATTCAAATGTTGTATCAATCCTAACATATGCCAGCGAGAGTTGGAAAATGACTAAAGATATAGAAAGCAAGTTGAATGCATTTGAAAATAGATGTCTGCGAAAAATAATGAATATAAAATGGAACGAATTCAGAAGTGATGAAATCAGAGACATGTCTGGTCAACCACTAGTGACAACTGTTATAAGAAAGAGAAGATGGAGATATGTTGGGCACACCTTGAGGAGAAATGATCAACGAATATCAAAGCAGGCATTGAAGTGGGATGCAAAGGGTTCAAGAAGAGAGGTCGACCTAGGGAGACCTGAAAGAACTTTGCTGAGTGAGGCAAGAAATATCGGTGTCAGTTCCATGGAGGAGATTGAGCGAGTTTCCCAGGATAGAGCGTTATGGAGAAATTACTTGCAGGCCCTATGTAAAGTATAACGGTACGAGAGGAATTATTATTATTATAGTTTATTTAGTTTAGTCGTCGGGTCATCATCACTGCACATGAAACCAATTAGTCCTTTAGTGCTTCGATTTCCTCCTTAGTATATTTATCAGCGTGTGACAACTAACGACACCGGTTCTTGTTGTTTACTATTCTTCCTTGAGTAACCAGTGCTCTTGTCTAGCTACATCCCGTGTGACTTATGTATTCTTGCTGCCTAGTTAGAGTTGTAGATTCATCACTATGTGGTATAGTGCTCTTGTCTAGCTACATCCCGTGTGACTTATGTATTCTTGCTGCCTAGTTAGAGTTGTAGATTCATCACTATGTGGTATAGTGCTCTTGTCTAGCTACATCCCGTGTGACTTATGTATTCTTGCTGCCTAGTTAGAGTTGTAGATTCATCACTATGTGGTATAGTGCTCTTGTCTAGCTACATCCCGTGTGACTTATGTATTCTTGCTGTCTAGTTAGAGTTGTAGATTCATCACTATGTGGTATAGTGCTCTTGTCTAGCTACATCCCGTGTGACTTATGTATTCTTGCTGTCTAGTTAGAGTTGTAGATTCATCACTATGTGGTATAGTGCTCTTGTCTAGCTACATCCCGTGTGACTTATGTATTCTTGCTGTCTAGTTAGAGTTGTAGATTCATCACTATGTGGTATAGTGCTCTTGTCTAGCTACATCCCGTGTGACTTATGTATTCTTGCTGTCTAGTTAGAGTTGTAGATTCATCACTATGTGGTATAGTGCTCTTGTCTAGCTACATCCCGTGTGACTTATGTATTCTTGCTGTCTAGTTAGAGTTGTAGATTCATCACTATGTGGTATAGTGCTCTTGTCTAGCTACATCCCGTGTGACTTATGTATTCTTGCTGTCTAGTTAGAGTTGTAGATTCATCACTTTGTGGTATAGTGCTCTTGTCTAGCTACATCCCGTGTGACTTATGTATTCTTGCTGTCTAGTTAGAGTTGTAGATTCATCACTATGTGGTATAGTGCTCTTGTCTAGCTACATCCCGTGTGACTTATGTATTCTTGCTGCCTAGTTAGAGTTGTAGATTCATCACTATGTGGTATAGTGCTCTTGTCTAGCTACATCCCGTGTGACTTATGTATTCTTGCTGTCTAGTTAGAGTTGTAGATTCATCACTATGTGGTATAGTGCTCTTGTCTAGCTACATCCCGTGTGACTTATGTATTCTTGCTGTCTAGTTAGAGTTGTAGATTCATCACTATGTGGTATAGTGCTCTTGTCTAGCTACATCCCGTGTGACTTATGTATTCTTGCTGTCTAGTTAGAGTTGTAGATTCATCACTATGTGGTATAGTGCTCTTGTCTAGCTACATCCCGTGTGACTTATGTATTCTTGCTGTCTAGTTAGAGTTGTAGATTCATCACTATGTGGTATAGTGCTCTTGTCTAGCTACATCACGTGTGACTTATGTATTCTTGCTGCCTAGTTAGAGTTGTAGATTCATCACTATGTGGTATAGTGCTCTTGTCTAGCTACATCCCGTGTGACTTATGTATTCTTGCTGTCTAGTTAGAGTTGTAGATTCATCACTATGTGGTATAGTGCTCTTGTCTAGCTACATCCCGTGTGACTTATGTATTCTTGCTGTCTAGTTAGAGTTGTAGATTCATCACTATGTGGTATAGTGCTCTTGTCTAGCTACATCCCGTGTGACTTATGTATTCTTGCTGCCTAGTTAGAGTTGTAGATTCATCACTATGTGGTATAGTGCTCTTGTCTAGCTACATCCCGTGTGACTTATGTATTCTTGCTGTCTAGTTAGAGTTGTAGATTCATCACTATGTGGTATAGTGCTCTTGTCTAGCTACATCCCGTGTGACTTATGTATTCTTGCTGCCTAGTTAGAGTTGTAGATTCATCACTATGTGGTATAGTGCTCTTGTCTAGCTACATCCCGTGTGACTTATGTATTCTTGCTGCCTAGTTAGAGTTGTAGATTCATCACTGTGTGGTATAGTGCTCTTGTCTAGCTACATCCCGTGTGACTTATGTATTCTTGCTGCCTAGTTAGAGTTGTAGATTCATCACTATGTGGTATAGTGCTCTTGTCTAGCTACATCCCGTGTGACTTATGTATTCTTGCTGCCTAGTTAGAGTTGTAGATTCATCACTATGTGGTATAGTGCTCTTGTCTAGCTACATCCCGTGTGACTTATGTATTCTTGCTGTCTAGTTAGAGTTGTAGATTCATCACTGTGTGGTATAGTGCTCTTGTCTAGCTACATCCCGTGTGACTTATGTATTCTTGCTGCCTAGTTAGAGTTGTAGATTCATCACTATGTGGTATAGTGCTCTTGTCTAGCTACATCCCGTGTGACTTATGTATTCTTGCTGTCTAGTTAGAGTTGTAGATTCATCACTATGTGGTATAGTGCTCTTGTCTAGCTACATCCCGTGTGACTTATGTATTCTTGCTGCCTAGTTAGAGTTGTAGATTCATCACTATGTGGTATAGTGCTCTTGTCTAGCTACATCCCGTGTGACTTATGTATTCTTGCTGTCTAGTTAGAGTTGTAGATTCATCACTGTGTGGTATAGTGCTCTTGTCTAGCTACATCCCGTGTGACTTATGTATTCTTGCTGCCTAGTTAGAGTTGTAGATTCATCACTATGTGGTATAGTGCTCTTGTCTAGCTACATCCCGTGTGACTTATGTATTCTTGCTGCCTAGTTAGAGTTGTAGATTCATCACTATGTGGTATAGTGCTCTTGTCTAGCTACATCCCGTGTGACTTATGTATTCTTGCTACCTAGTTAGAGTTGTAGATTCATCACTATGTGGTATAGTGCTCTTGTCTAGCTACATCCCGTGTGACTTATGTATTCTTGCTGCCTAGTTAGAGTTGTAGATTCATCACTATGTGGTATAGTGCTCTTGTCTAGCTACATCACGTGTGACTTATGTATTCTTGCTGTCTAGTTAGAGTTGTAGATTCATCACTATGTGGTATAGTGCTCTTGTCTAGCTACATCCCGTGTGACTTATGTATTCTTGCTGTCTAGTTAGAGTTGTAGATTCATCACTATGTGGTATAGTGCTCTTGTCTAGCTACATCCCGTGTGACTTATGTATTCTTGCTGCCTAGTTAGAGTTGTAGATTCATCACTATGTGGTATAGTGCTCTTGTCTAGCTACATCCCGTGTGACTTATGTATTCTTGCTACCTAGTTAGAGTTGTAGATTCATCACTATGTGGTATAGTGCTCTTGTCTAGCTACATCCCGTGTGACTTATGTATTCTTGCTGCCTAGTTAGAGTTGTAGATTCATCACTATGTGGTATAGTGCTCTTGTCTAGCTACATCACGTGTGACTTATGTATTCTTGCTGTCTAGTTAGAGTTGTAGATTCATCACTATGTGGTATAGTGCTCTTGTCTAGCTACATCCCGTGTGACTTATGTATTCTTGCTACCTAGTTAGAGTTGTAGATTCATCACTATGTGGTATAGTGCTCTTGTCTAGCTACATCCCGTGTGACTTATGTATTCTTGCTGCCTAGTTAGAGTTGTAGATTCATCACTATGTGGTATAGTGCTCTTGTCTAGCTACATCACGTGTGACTTATGTATTCTTGCTGTCTAGTTAGAGTTGTAGATTCATCACTATGTGGTATAGTGCTCTTGTCTAGCTACATCACGTGTGACTTATGTATTCTTGCTGCCTAGTTAGAGTTGTAGATTCATCACTATGTGGTATAGTGCTCTTGTCTAGCTACATCCCGTGTGACTTATGTATTCTTGCTGCCTAGTTAGAGTTGTAGATTCATCACTATGTGGTATAGTGCTCTTGTCTAGCTACATCCCGTGTGACTTATGTATTCTTGCTGCCTAGTTAGAGTTGTAGATTCATCACTATGTGGTATAGTGAGGAATACATTGTACGTTGCTATGGTTAATGTTGCTAAATCAAACAGCTGCGAAACATAAATACAACTCCGAATAACTCTCATTGTTTATTTATCAGTTATTTACTTGTTTAATTATGGCAATCTGAATTTGAGACTTCCCACAAGGATTATCTACCTTCATCTGACGTTGGAGTCTTCATCCACGACCTTCTTTATTATAGAGTCGATCGTGCTTCATCCTTATGTTCCATGTCAGAAATATGTGGTGCAGGGGCAGCTCGTCATTAAGTGCCAGTAGGCCGGCCCACCAAAAATATTATTTAATATCCAACTCTCGTTAGTATCAAGCTGTTGCTGAACAGAATCATATGTACGTTAGTATCAAGCTGTTGCTGAACAGAATCATATGTACGTTAGTATCAAGCTGTTGCTGAACAGAATCATATGTACGTTAGTATCAAGCTGTTGCTGAACAGAATCATATGTACGTTAGTATCAAGCTGTTGCTGAACAGAATCATATGTACGTTAGTATCAAGCTGTTGCTGAACAGAATCATATGTACGTTAGTATCAAGCTGTTGCTGAACAGAATCATATGTACGTTAGTATCAAGCTGTTGCTGAACAGAATCATATGTACGTTAGTATCAAGCTGTTGCTGAACAGAATCATATGTACGTTAGTATCAAGCTGTTGCTGAACAGAATCATATGTACGTTAGTATCAAGCTGTTGCTGAACAGAATCATATGTACGTTAGTATCAAGCTGTTGCTGAACAGAATCATATGTACGTTAGTATCAAGCTGTTGCTGAACAGAATCATATGTACGTTAGTATCAAGCTGTTGCTGAACAGAATCATATGTACGTTAGTATCAAGCTGTTGCTGAACAGAATCATATGTACGTTAGTATCAAGCTGTTGCTAAACAGAATCATATGTACGTTTTCTGAACGGGATAATAACTCCGGAAAAGACATATAATAGTAAATACTCCAAAATCCACGATTTGTTTCAAATTTTTGCCGGGACCCACCAAGAAAAATGACCACGAGCCGCCACTGATGTCGTGAACATATTCTTTCGTTGTGTGTCTTCAAGCTTCCTTTCGACATCTTTCCTTTTTTTCTTCCAAGTCCAAGTGATGGCCGTTCTACCATGTATACTAGAGTAAATTCTAATAACATATCCTACTATTTCCATCTTCTCTTCTTTTTAAGTATGCTCTCCAATCTTGATTGACTGAAGCCCAGAAGTAGTTTACTGTTTGTTGTTTTGTTTGACTTGTCATTTGTTTTGTTATCTGTACAAACATGACTGGTGAAAGATGAACAGACAACTGACATTTTCTCGACTGCAAAATAAGGCTGCAACATAGTCACTAAGCATTCTTGGTATATATATATATATATATATATATATATATATATATATATATATATATATATATATATATAAAACACACAGACAGTACATCGAGAAGTAAAGAATCAAATGGTTCGGCCATTTAATGAGAATGGAACCACATTTACTACCAGCACGTGCCTACAATAATCGACACTCAAGGTGCAGAGCAGGAGGCAGGCCAAGAACACGATGGATAGATAACATCTCAGAGTCTCTGCGAAGCATAGACTGACAACGTCAAGCACAACACACCTGGCACAAGTTAGAAAACACTTGTACCGAAACATTAACAGACTGAAGGGAACTTGTACTGAAACATTAAAAGACTGACGTGAAATTGTACTGAATCAACTTTAGACTATGCTGATCTTGTAGAAAACTACTAAAATACTGAATTGTATGGTATCCCGTTTATACAGTAGCAACTATAAGATAGATAAAGAATCGACCAAACTGGCAACAGTACTCACTTTCACTCTGTCTTTAGTCTGATTACCTCTCTCTTGTGGCCGCCCCTGGTCTGAATAGCCTGGGGATGAACATTTAAGTCAGACAATCTCAAATCATTACTCACCAGAAAGTCTATTTCCCCCTAAATCATCAACAATACACGCAAGCAGTTAATCGAATAAGTATAAGTCTACACACGCGCGTGCATCAACAGATTTCATGAGTATCAAAGCGCGTGTTGTTAGTTACCGATGTTAGTAAACCTCACTTCGACCAGATTATAGTTTAGTCAAATAAAGAATCTTCCACCAACTCTCTGATCATATCAGAATGTTTGTCATGTTTAAACATATCTGAACAATTGTCTGAATGAATGATTGAAATGGGCATTATTATACTTTGGTGAATTACCTTGTGTTTTCCATTTGTTTCTTACACAGGAAAGTTTCATCGACAATGTGTGAACTCTGTAGAAATGTCTCATCTACAATGTGTGAACTCTGTAGAAATGTCTCATCTACAATGTGTGAACTCTGTAGAAATGTCTCATCGACAATGTGTGAACTCTGTAGAAATGTCTCATCGACAATGTGTGAACTCTGTAGAAATGTCTCATCGACAATGTGTGAACTCTGTAGAAATGTCTCATCGACAATGTGTGAACTCTATAGAAATGTCTCATCGACAATGTGTGAACTGTAGAAATGTCTCATCGACAATGTGTGAACTCTGTAGAAATGTCTCATCGACAATGTGTGAACTCTGTAGAAATGTCTCATCGACAATGTGTGAACTCTGTAGAAATGTCTCATCGACAATGTGTGAACTCTGTAGAAATGTCTCATCGACAATGTGTGAACTCTGTAGTAGAAATGTCTCATCGACAATGTGTGAACTCTGTAGAAATGTCTTATCGACAATGTGTGAACTCTGTAGTAGAAATGTCTCATCGACAATGTGTGAACTCTGTAGAAAAGATGAGTGGTACACATAATTTTTAGAATAGTAAAACATGTTACCAGAATATCTGTTTTAACTCCATACAGACTATTACCAATCATAGAGATATACAAATATGCGCTAATCCTACCACTAGCCGCTATATGAGCTTGTCACAAATATCACTTTCTTTCTGTATGTACTAAACCTTTCAAGTTTTTATCACAGATAAAAATAGTAAACAGAAAAAACAACTAAATTTAAATATCATATCGAATAAAATTTATATATATTAAGATCCTGCATTAAGGTCAGAGATCTCGGGGAAATAGCCATATTCTCTGCATCGGAAGAGAACAGAATACTTTTGGAGAATGAAGCAACATTGCACCTCGATACCACAAAGGTCACCATTAAGATAATTATCACAAAATCGGAATATCTGTTTCTTCAAAGCATCTAACAAAGGGTCAAGGACCAAGGATCGAGCATAATCAACTTACTATCCCCAGACCACGGATTGATCCAAGTCTACACTATACGGATAACATGTTTACCTATTTCGTATGGAGTATTAGTTAAACATTTGGTATAACATATCTCAAACTCTAGAACACTGCAATCAAAGTTCACTGTGACGTACGGCCAATGTTACCAGTTTCATTTATTGCATACTAAACATCAGTGGCGGCCGTGATCATTTGTGTTGGGGGAGGGAGGAAGGAGGGGGAGATAAATCGTATCGGAAAAATCATGATTTTTGGTTAGGTTATATTTTAGTATTTAATATTATTTGTCTATTCTGGGAAGCTATCCTCTCCCTTTACTAGAAATGGTTATTGGTTACTAAACTGACGTCATGAAGTTTTGCATTGACGTTTTGATGGGGCCGGGCTCCACTGGCCCTTAATGACCAGCCGCCCCTGTTAAACATATCTGAACAATTATTACAAGAACATGTCTACTACATTCTGTCCGCTTAAAATATGTTATGCGCTGGCTACAACTACGTTTTATGCAATAAGTATAGCTTAATATTGGTGAACATATAATTGCTATTAGTTTCTGTTTCATCTCTCCATGTATTACTTCATGTTGATTGCTCATCGGGTGAAAGATTAAACATCCGATTGTGTCTGTTGTCGGTGACATATCTCGCACATGTTAATGATGTTCGTTTCTCTGAATTACTACCACAACTACTGTGTGAATGCTCTAACTCTGACACTTTAAGTTAACAAAGATCGAGCGTATCTGGGAAAAGGAAGGGGCGGGGAGGGGGGAGGAGGTTAGTTGGAAAATTGGCGAGGGGTGATGGTGTTGCACTACAGCTTATGGACACCAGTTCTGTCACAATCTTAAAAATAAAAGTAAAACTACAAAAAAATGTCTCCTCGGTGTTCGGTGCTAAAGAAGAACACATGATATATGCGAATCTATTTCAACCGGATGTCTTCGAAAATAGATTTAATAGTAGATTGAACAAATAAAATAGATTAATTAAAGAGACCGCACATAATTGATGGCTATTTGATAGTCATTTCTCATCAAATTGTAAAACAACGCAATAATGAAACATGCGCTATTTAAAACTGAACATTTTCTCTTGGATAGTTTTAATCTGTAAATGTTAGTTTAGAAACGACTAGTCAAAGTATATTAATATATATAAACATCTCACATTCTGGTATACTATGCGTTTAACTGTTAAACTGGTCAAAGTACATTAATATTTATAAACATCTCCCATCCTGATATACTATGCGTTTAACTGTCACCACTGGTCAAAAGACACGACTTTGTTCAGATTACTAAGTCGTCCACTTCAGTATCGCATTTTGTCCCGTATGCGAGTGATTTCTATTTTCTTCTCGTCTAGAAACTCTATAAATAGATTATAATCTAGTGGTCTAAAATTTGGTCAGTTCGAGGTTACATCATAGGTTTACTGTACTATAACATAGTTCAATGTTACATCATAGGTTTACTGTACTATAACATAGTTTAATGTTACATCATAGGTTTACTGTACCATAACATAGTTCGAGGTTACATCATAGGTTTACTGTACTATAACATAGTTCAATGTTACATCATAGGTTTACTGTACCATAACATAGTTCAAGGTTACATCATAGGTTTACTGTACCATAACATAGTTCAATGTTACATCATAGGTTTACTGTACTATAACATAGTTCAATGTTACATCATAGGTTTACTGTACCATAACATAGTTCAAGGTTACATCATAGGTTTACTGTACCATAACATAGTTCGAGGTTACATCATAGGTTTACTGTACTATAACATAGTTCAATGTTACATCATAGGTTTACTGTACCATAACATAGTTCAATGTTACATCATAGGTTTACTGTACTATAACATAGTTCAATGTTACATCATAGGTTTACTGTACCATAACAACAATCACACCACTAGAAACTGTGTATTATCTCCCGGCATGATGAACATAAGTCAGCATTTGTGATAGAAAGATTTTGGAGGCAACACAATTGTTTATGAAGTCAACGACTCTCTGATATTAAAAACCTGTTGTACGCATTTTGTTCTTCAATTCATCATCATCATCAAGTAGCTTATCCCTTCTAGAACTTGGCTCCCAGGACAGCAGTCCTGAAAAACTCTGTCCTGTGCCCGGCGTCAGCAGCAGTTATTCTCAGATCGTCAATGACATCTTGCACCCATCGTCTTCTAGGTCTTCCTCTCATTTTTCGTCCAAGCACTATTCCCTACAAAGTTATCTTTATTAACTACTACAGAAATATATTGATCTAATTAATACGATGTGTTATGTTATGTTATGTTATGCGATCGACGTCATGGCACATTGGGCATTCCCATTTGTGCTCTGTCCTCCGTTGCAGCAGCCATCCCAAAGTCCATTTGCTCACAGTACCCATGAGAAGTTGATTACTATATCTTCTCTCTACCACGAAGAAACTTAACGCCTAATTCTCGAACTCGTTCCAGTGTCTGAGACCCGCCCATGTCACATAATAGAGAGCGTACCGCATTGATGATATCGGCTCTGTCCATGCTTCTGCCCACTTGAGTCGGGCACTGTTTGCAAGAGAGTCAGCACGCTCGTTACCCCGCACTCCAGCATGTCCAGGCGTGTACAGCCAAGTCATTTTCTTGAGATGTGATCTCCGAATGATGTCCACCCATTCCACACGCATACTTCCAGATGCAATCAGTTGAAGCATATTCATCCAGTCTGATATGATGATCGTTTACCACTGTCTGTGGTATTTATGTGGTCCATCTTTTGCGTAGACGGCATTTTGATTTATATCCATTGTATCAGAGTAGCATTGTTCTTTTAGGGACACTGTTGGTAATCTGCTTATGTGTACGAGCCATTTAATTTGTTGTTTCTTGGTGAAGTTCAGTACTGATGTTGTTGTACCCACTGTTTTTCTCGATGTCTCTATTTCGAAGTCGTTCTCTTCTTGAAACTTCCATCACTCTACGCAGACACTTCATCCCTGTCGTGACTAGTTTTTTCTATCGTTAGACGTCAAAGTATAGGATAGCACTAATATCATAATGGTGGAAGGAAGATTGCACTGTACAATGCTCTTTTAGTGTTCACGGTGACAGTGTTTGCATTTCAAAATTGGTGACATTTGTCATATGATTTGATTTGCTTTACTGCATCTATGTTGAATTTTGCTATTTATTCTGACATTTTCTGAAAATATTATCCCCAGGTATGTAAAGTCTTTAACTTGCTTTAATTGATGTTTGTCGATGGAGATATTGGTAGTGCTATCCTCTCTTGCGAATGACATTACTTTGATTTTGCCAATGTTTATTTTCAATATCATAGTCATAGACATTCACATATTTGTTTTGTGTTTTTGAAAATATGTCTGCTCGTGCTCTTTTTGTTTGTTTGTAGTTTTTATTTTACTGAGAAAATATTTGCTTTAAGTTACACCATCTCGCCACGTCAGCAGCCATCACTTCATTTTTTCAATGATATTTTCACTTCATATTTCTTCTTCAAATTAAGTGTAGTATTGTTACTTTTGCATTTATATTTCTCATGCATTTAACTCAATCCGTACCACTAACCACTATAGGGGTATACAAGTGTGTGCCAATTACATCACCAGCCATTACAGCGACATTTTTAGATAGAACACATTTTTTTTTCTATTTGTACTAAACCTTCCAAGTTGTTATCGTAGCTGTAAATAGTAAAATATATATTTATAAATAGTATGTATATACAGTTTATAGAGTTTACAGTTTACGGTTTATAAATAGTATGGATATACAGTACAGAGGACGACCTAAAGAGACCGTGAAATGAACTGTGCTGAGAGAGGCAGGAAATATCGGTCTCGGTTCCATGGAGGAGATTGAGCAAGTTGCCCAGGATAGAGCGGTATGGAGAAATTACTTGCAGGCCCTATGTAACGTATAATGGTACGAGAGGAATTATTATTATTATTATTCTTATGTATATACATTAACAATCTCAATTCTATATCAGCTTTTCTAATAATATCAACAGTTCTAATAATATCAGCTGTTCTAATAATATCAGCTTTTCTCATAATATCAGATGTTCTAATAATATCAGCTGTTCTAATAATATCAGCTGTTCTAATAATATCAGCTGTTCTAATAATATCAGCTGTTCTAATAATATCAGCTGTTCTAATAATATCAACTGATCTAATAATATCAGCTTTTCTAATAATATCAACTGTTCTAATAATATCTGCTGTTCTAATAATATCAACTGTTCTAATAATATCAACTGTTCTAATAATATCAACTGTTCTAATAATATCAGCTGTTCTAATAATATCAAATGTTCTAATAATATCAACTGTTCCAATAATATCAACTGTTCTAATAGATAGCTGGGGCAGCAGGTACAGGGGAACACAGTCAAATAAAATATAAATAAAAGTAGACATGTTTGGAAGTGCTAAAAACTATGGAAGGTCAACACACATATTTCGTAATATCATAAAAGTAGACATGTTTGAAGTGCTAAAACTATGGAATGTCAACACACATATTTCGTAATATCATAAAAGTAGACATGTTTGGAAGTGCTAAAAACTATGGAATGTCAACACACATATTTCGTAACATCATAAATCGTAAACATAATTAAAGAAAGAAAGACCATAAAAGCAGATTTAAAAAGAAACCAAAATTGACATTTCAGTATCAAGGATGGTAAAGCATATCTAGAAGTTAACTAAAAGTAAGAACAAACATCTGAAGAGAATTGTACAGACGAAATAGCATGAGAGGCATAATTGAATACTGTCAAAGGAAATATCAAAGAAATATTCAATTCTTAAAAAGCTAACATGAAACACTAGATAATCTAATAGCTGTATTAAAGATATTAATGTAAAGTAATAAAACAAGTGTTAGAGCATGTTAAGAAACAACTAACCAAATCATTCGACCGTGTAACACGATTACTATTTAACAGTACATCACAACGAGAACAACTATGGTTTCAAATGGAGTTTATATGGTTTCAAATGGGGTTTATATGGTTTCAAATTGGGGCTTATAATGCAAAGAGGAGGTTTAGAACAATTGGTGCTAGCATGTAAAATTCAGGGAAGGAGAGATCGAGGAAGACAGAGGAAGAAGATGATGGATGATCTGACAGCGTGGTTAGAAAAAAGATTGACGTAAGAACTGATTAACTGCGACAAGAAGAGAGAGTTTAGAGTTGAAACCAGTACAATGGTTTTAAGGTCAAAGGACTCCCATGCAAACGATGGACAGCAAAAATATCAAAGACTATAGGAAACGACATATACGAGGCGCACTCGAGGACACCTGCCAGAACTCTTCGCATAACCTGAACTTTGAAAAGAACAACAGGAATGAAGGAAAGAAGAAGAAAGATGGAAAGCTGCTAAGTAACACAAGTGCAAAGGAGAAGAATTACATGACATTTCGAAAAACTGTTAAATCAGGAAGATCTACACGATATAGCAGACTAACAGACGAGTTACAGGTCAAATAGAAGTAAAAGATTAGGAGATATAAAAAAAAAACTTAAGAACTCTGGACAGAAAGAAAATCATCTAAGATAGACTTATTACCAGTGTACGCAATCAAAGCGGACAGCAAAGCATCGGCAGATATTTTTACCATTACTAGAGCGTGAAAACTTGGAAGCAAAAGAAATATCAGTAGACTAGAGAGAGAGATGCAGGCTATCAAGATTTTTTTTAAAATGGGTATTTAAGTATACTTTAATTACAGAACGATAATATTGTTATCGATGCCAGGAAAAAAAACTAAACAGAGTCATACTGGAAATACTAAGAAAGTTTACAAACAAACTGAATAGCAAACAATATGATGTGTAACTTGGACACACGTGAGTCATGTGTAATTTGTACGTGAGGGATGCGTGTGTAATTTGCACGTGTGTGAGCTGTGCGCGTGCGCGAGTCGTGTGTAATTTGTTCATGCTTGAATCATGTTTAGCTTGTATGTTTGTGGGTTGTGTGGGAATCGTATGTGTGTAAGTCGTGCACAAATCAAATCTATTAGTCCAATGCGCTCTGTATATGTGTCGTATGTCTGTCTACTGGCGGTATGTGTTTGACACGTGTGAACTATATATGAACCGTGTAGAAGTAGTGTAGGGAGTTGTGCACTAGTCGTGTGACCATTGTGTGTCAGTCGTGTGTGAACAAGGTGTGTTTATCATGTGTATCAATCCTTCGTGATTGTGTGAGTAGTATGTTAGTAGTATTTCAATGAAACAAGTGCATGGCTGCCGGCATAGGCGATCATGTCTCTCCACAACTCTCTCTCTTTGTCGCAGTTAATCAGTTCCTCTGTCTTCCCCGATCTCTCCTTCCCTGAATTTTACATGCTAGCACCAAATGTTCTAAACCTCATGTTCACATTATATGTCCCACGAACCTTGATTGTCTGATGCTTATTCTTTTGATAAGCTTTGTGTGCAGGCCTGTTTTAAAACTTCATCATTTATTTTCTTCGCTGTTCATGGAATTTTCAGCATTCTTCTGTGGCTTTCAGTGATCTTATTGCAACTCAAATGTATTTAGTATTAAGAAATCAAAGAATATCAAAGCAGGTAATGAAGTGGGATGAAGAGGGTTCAAGAAAAGAATACGGCCTAAGGAGACCCTGAAACGAACTTTGCTGAGAGAGGCAAGACATATCGATCTCAGTTTCATGGAAGAGATTGAGCGAGTCGACCATGATAGAGCGGTATGGAGAAATTACTTGCAGGATCTATGCAACGTATAACGGTGAAATGAAAATTGTGGCATATCCCAAAGGACGTAGCCATCAACCACAGTGTATAACGGTACGAGAGGAATTATTATTTATTATTTAGCATAATGTAAAACGTGTTTGTTCTGTGTAAAGCTATCTCTCTCTGTGACGACATTACAGATGCTCGTACTTTCATGCACTCTAGACATCTTTTATGTGCATAGACAGGGACAGAGAGATCTAAAGATGGGGAGACTATGAATACTGACAATTATCACGACCCAGATTAAACAGAATATCGTTGATTGCCTACCCACTTCTCTTTTGTCCACTTAATAAATATTATTAGCCCTTAGGTAAACACAATTAATAAACAGAAGATAGCAGAAGATAAAGAACTGCTCATTAAAATGATAATTGTTTATTAAATATC
Organism: Arion vulgaris; assembly: GCA_020796225.1. Lineage (NCBI taxonomy): Eukaryota > Metazoa > Mollusca > Gastropoda > Stylommatophora > Arionidae > Arion > Arion vulgaris. Next base: position 17,396,593 of record CM036753.1, read on the forward strand.
AGATGATCAGTGCTATCGTAAACAGTGTATGTCCTTGGCCTACTTGTCGTTGTCCAGCGCGTATGAAGACGTTCGCGTGTAGAACCAACGAGACTGAAGAACCACAATCACGTTATCTTTATATACGACTAACCTTTCGTCCTAAGGCTTACAGCGTTTATAGTTATCCAAAAGTGTTAAAAGGTGAAGGATTAACTTTATTGCACCAAGATTCTCCATCCGCTCCGCCCCTGTCAGCAGAGGTGTCATTCCATCTGCCGAGAGCATTGCATAAATCACGAACTATGTAGCCCCAGCAACGTTCCTAGGGATCTCATGAAAATATTGCACATGTGTCTCGGTCCGGAGTCGAACCTACAACTTTCATTACCACAAGCAATTGCCTTAACTACTTCACTATTGCCACCCTCTAGTTAATAGTTACTACTTCACTATTGCCACCCTCTAGTTAATAGTTACTACTTCACTATTGGAGACCACCCTCTAGTTAATAGTTACTACTTCACTATTGGAGACCACCCTCTAGTTAATAGTTACTACTTCACTATTGAGACCACCCTCTAGTTAATAGTTACTACTTCGCTATTGGAGACCACCCTCTAGTTAATAGTTACTACTTCACTATTGGAGACCACCCTCTAGTTAATAGTTACTACTTCACTATTGAGACCACCCTCTAGTTAATAGTTACTACTTCACTATTGAGACCACCCTCTAGTTAATAGTTACTACTTCACTATTGGAGACCACCCTCTAGTTAATAGTTACTACTTCACTATTGAGACCACCCTCTAGTTAATAGTTACTACTTCACTATTGAAGACCACCCTCTAGTTAATAGTTACTACTTCACTATTGGAGACCACCCTCTAGTTAATAGTTACTACTTCACTATTGAGACCACCCTCTAGTTAATAGTTACTACTTCACTATTGAGACCACCCTCTAGTTAATAGTTACTACTTCACTATTGAGACCACCCTCTAGTTAGTAGTTACTACTTCACTATTGAGACCACCCTCTAGTTAATAGTTACTACTTCACTATTGAGACCACCCTCTAGTTAATAGTTACTACTTCACTATTGGAGACCACCCTCTAGTTAATAGTTACTACTTCACTATTGAGACCACCCTCTAGTTAATAGTTACTACTTCACTATTGAGACCACCCTCTAGTTAATAGTTACTACTTCACTATTGGAGACCACCCTCTAGTTAATAGTTACTACTTCACTATTGAGACCACCCTCTAGTTAATAGATACTACTTCACTATTGAAGACCACCCTCTAGTTAATAGTTACTACTTCACTATTGGAGACCACCCTCTAGTTAATAGTTACTACTTCACTATTGAGACCACCCTCTAGTTAATAGTTACTACTTCACTATTGAGACCACCCTCTAGTTAATAGTTACTACTTCACTATTGAGACCACCCTCTAGTTAATAGTTACTACTTCACTATTGGAGACCACCCTCTAGTTAATAGTTACTACTTCACTATTGAGACCACCCTCTAGTTAATAGTTACTACTTCACTATTGGAGACCACCCTCTAGTTAATAGTTACTACTTCACTATTGAGACCACCCTCTAGTTAATAGTTACTACTTCACTATTGAGACCACCCTCTAGTTAATAGTTACTACTTCACTATTGAGACCACCCTCTAGTTAATAGTTACTACTTCACTATTGAGACCACCCTCTAGTTAATAGTTACTACTTCACTATTGGAGACCACCCTCTAGTTAATAGTTACTACTTCACTATTGAGACCACCCTCTAGTTAATAGTTACTACTTCACTATTGAGACCACCCTCTAGTTAATAGTTACTACTTCACTATTGAGACCACCCTCTAGTTAATAGTTACTACTTCACTATTGAGACCACCCTCTAGTTAATAGTTATGAAATGGGTTCTTTGTGGTTTAATGCTTAAATCGTGCTCTTGCATTCCCAGGGTCGCTGGTTCGAATATCTGCTATTGTCTCACCTGTTTCCGAACTTAATGGGGCAATTTTTGTTATGTTTGGTCCCAGAGCTACTCTGATATTTTCGTACATTGCGTTAGTGTTGCCCATATCTGTAGCATTTTGTATCGCAGAACATAGATTTGTCATTTGCACACCTCATTGACTCGCGTTGCCCTACTGATTTTGTGTGCTGAAGAAGGTCCTTTGAACTTTGCGAGGGTTTATATTTGTAATTTATTATGACTCTTTTCATTTCATCAATGATGGGTCTGTGTGTTGTTTCATTTTGTTGGACCCAGTCTTTATTGGAGTATTTCTTTGGTACGAAAGGAAGCAATGGCATAGTCATACATGTTAGATTTTAGAATGTTCTACTTTTCATCTATGCTACATTTCTACCATTTCATTCTCACACAGTGCTGTAAACGCCTTTCTGAAAGTCTCCCTATTCTCTGCCATCCCCATTCTAGTGATGTTGAATTTAATAATACAAGTCTCGTTAAGCAATGGATAGTTGAGCTGTAACTACTAGTATCGTGTAATACAATAAAGGTATCGTTAAGCAATGGATAGTTGAGCAGTAACTACTAGTATCGTGTAATACAAAAAAGGTATCGTTAAGCAATGGCAGTGCAATAACTGTTTGCGATTGTTAGAACACTAAGACTATTTCCAAAACTTAAAGCCTCGAGAAAGTATAACATAAATGATGGCACGCAACAAGTTGATGACAATAATAAAGTGAATCCATTTATAAATCAATTCCGTTGTTATTGTTGTGTCATCTATCAAATGTGAACCCTTATAAGAGAACTTTTAGTGCTGGCAACAACATCCGATCTGTGTGGACCGACTTGATCTGACATGCGAATCAAAAATTTGGAACGTCTCCAAGTTATACATCTCTATGTCTGCACTTTTGGTATATTTTAGAGCAGATCAACTTGTGTCAGTCAATGTTGTATGTCTACACATGATATTTTAGATCAGATGAACTTGTGTCAGTCAATGTTGTATGTCTACACATAATATTGATATTTGTTGATATATTTTATGATTAAAAATAAACAAGATAATGGAAACCATGCAATCATGAATGACTCGCTAGATTGATGTCGATAGTGAAATAATAGTGGCCGATGATTTTTGAATGTCATGCTCATGTACTTTTATGAATAGACAATGCAGGGGATAGATATGTTTGGCTGCGCTCGGAAATATTTGTTCACATGGTGACCAACAATTATCAATAGTATGTGGAAACTAATACTATCAATAGTATGTGGAAACTAATACTATCAATAGTATGTGGAAACTGATACTATCAATAGTATGTGGAAACTAATACTATCAATAGTATGTGGAAACTGATACTATCAATAGTATGTGGAAACTGATACTATCAATAGTATGTGGAAACTAATACTATCAATAGTATGTGGAAACTAATACTATCAATAGTATGTGGAAACTAATACTATCAATAGTATGTGGAAACTAATACTATCAATAGTATGTGGAAATTGATACTATCAATAGTGTGTGGAAATTGATACTATGAATAGTATGTGGAAACTGATATACGTTAGATTGAGACCTTATTATTTAATTGTTGGATTTGTGTAGTTATCTGTAGAAATTGTTATTTAATTGTTGGATTTGTGTAGTTATCTGTAGAAATTGTTATTTAATTGTTGGATTTGTGTAGTTATCTGTAGAAATTGTTATTTAATTGTTGGATTTGTGTAGTTATCTGTAGAAATTGTTATTTAACTGTTGGATTTGTGTAGTTATCTGCAGAAATTGTTATTTAATTGTTGGATTTGTGTAGATATCTGTAGAAATTGTTATTTAATTGTTGGATTTGTGTAGTTATCTATAGAAATTGTTATTTAATTGTTGGATTTGTGTAGTTATCTGTAGAAATTGTTATTTAATTGTTGGATTTGTGTAGTTATCTGTAGAAATTGTTATTTAATTGTTGGATTTGTGTAGATATCTGTAGAAATTGTTATTTAATTGTTGGATTTGTGTAGTTATCTGTAGAAATTGTTATTTAATTGTTGGATTTGTGTAGTTATCTGTAGAAATTGTTATTTAATTGTTGGATTTGTGTAGTTATCTGTAGAAATTGTTATTTAATTGTTGGATTTGTGTAGTTATCTGTAGAAATTGTTATTTAATTGTTGGATTTGTGTAGTTATCTGTAGAAATTGTTATTTAATTGTTGGATTTGTGTAGTTATCTGTAGAAATTGTTATTTAATTGTTGGATTTGTGTAGTTATCTGTAGAAATTGTTATTTAATTGTTGGATTTGTGTAGTTATCTGTAGAAATTGTTATTTAATTGTTGGATTTGTGTAGTTATCTGTAGAAATTGTTATTTAATTGTTGGATTTGTGTAGTTATCTGTAGAAATTGTTATTTAACTGTTGGATTTGTGTAGTTATCTGTAGAAATTGTTATTTAATTGTTGGATTTGTGTAGTTATCTGTAGAAATTGTTATTTAATTGTTGGATTTGTGTAGTTATCTGTAGAAATTGTTATTTAACTGTTGGATTTGTGTAGTTATCTGTAGAAATTGTTATTTAATTGTTGGATTTGTGTAGTTATCTGTAGAAATTGTTATTTAATTGTTGGATTTGTGTAGTTTTCTGTAGAAATTGTTATTTAACTGTTGGATTTGTGTAGTTATCTGTAGAAATTGTTATTTAATTGTTGGATTTGTGTAATCTGTAGAAATTGTTATTTAACTGTTGGATTTGTGTAGTTATCTGTAGAAATTGTTATTTAACTGTTGGATTTGTGTAGTTATCTGTAGAAATTGTTATTTAATTGTAAGGGATATATATCTATCTATTCTCTAATCTTCTAATTCTGTTTAACCTTACAGCGTCAGGTCGAAAAAGGAGACACTTAGAGCGAGCCTCTCTATGCGCCTTGTCTTTCCTTTCTCCTGTCCTGATTTGCCTCACAACTTCATGGTAAGAAGAGATGTCTAGAACGGGCTTTTGTGTGCGCTTCATAAACAATGTCTTCCGTCGTCTCTGTTATCTCTGAGGTCCACCTTTTCCGTGGCCGGCCTTTTGCTCTGTGTCCACTGTATCGGAGTACAATTGCACCATGTGGTGCACTGTCTGTTGATAATCTGCTTATGTGGCCGAAACATTTAATTTATTGTTTCTTGATGAAGTTAAGTATGGTGTACCCACTTTCATTTCCTTAATGTCTTCATTAACTGACCTGACGCTGTGAGGCATACAGGATTCGAGAAAGAAAGAAAGAAAGAATGTCTTCATTTCTAAACCGGTCTCTTCTTAATACTTCTACCAGTCTGCGTCGACTCTTAGTCTACGCCGTATGGGGTAAAACCCGGTGCAATGAAGTCAACCCTTCGGCTTTAAAACCCTTTTAAACATATGATTGCTTGTATAACCTATGATTGCTAACATAAATTACCGCTGCTTGTATGACTTTTTATTGCTTGCATAACTTGTAACTGTCTGTAATGCTAATCAGTTAACTGTTTTCTTTAGTAAAACGGCAGAGATATTATGATCAGGCTTAACATATTAACTTTGACCGTGCTTCACAACCTCGAGGGACCGACCTGAAAATAAAAAAATTAATTTAAATAAACAAGGATTGACATGATCTCTGCAGCACTGAGATTTGCTGAAAATCTAAAATTGTTGATAAACGTAAAAAAAGAATTAAGTAATTAAACCGTTTTCATACCATTGGCATATTGGTCATACCGTGTTAGACTAATATTTTTCATTGACTAACGGTACATAACGAAGGATGTAGCCATCACCACCTGGCCACCTTCAGCTCCCAGTGTTTCTCTGATACCCACTCATGCTGGGTAGAACGAACCGAGAGCCGTTGCAGTCAGAACTGAACCCTCTTTAACTGGAGATTTCGAACCTACAACTACCTGTCTACAAAGAAGGTACACTAACCACTATACTAGCAACGCTCTTGTCATGAATAATAGAAGAGTTAACCGCTAACCTTGTGTGTTTCTTCTAAATCGTAACAGAGAGATGAACACATTTTCTCTTTTGTAGAAGAATGAGCATTTTGTGATATTGTACAATCTACAACAGGCGATGAATGAAAACATTTGCTCTTGCGTAGAAGAATGAGCATTTTGTGATATTGTACAATCTACAACAGGCGATGCATGAAAACATTTGCTCTTGCGTAGAAGAATGAGCATTTTGTGATATTGTACAATCTACAATAGGCGATGCATGAAAACATTTTCTCTTGCGTAGAAGAATGAGCATTTTGTGATATTGTACAATCTACAACAGGCGATGCATGAAAACATTTTCTCTTGCGTAGAAGAATGAGCATTTTGTGACATTGTACAATCTACAATAGGCGATGCATGAAAACATTTTCTCTTGCGTAGAAGAATGAGAATTTTGTGACATTGTACAATCTACAATAGGCGATGCACAGAAACCTACAAATCTGAGTTGGTCAGGGCGGATCAGATCAGATCTGAAGAGAACGGAAGGTGACTACGGTAATACTTAATAAATTGGCGTTTTAGGACAAAGACAGGTATGTATGGTATCATATAAGCAAGTAAAATGAATAATCAACTCATAAAACTAATAAAAAGTTTCGATTATGTGTATTTGTCAAGGAAACAAACACACACACAAAATGAATACTAAACAAACTAAATCATGGCTGTAAATAGGATGGATGACTACAGATGAATATGTAAGTTGAAGTAAACCTCTTGAATTTGAAAGCAAGTTAGGAAACATGAACTGTTGCAGTTTCAATTAAGAAAAAGTGGAACTGACAACAAAATTATGGAAACTTCGAGGCTAGACAGGAAATGTTAGACAAGTATTTGAAGCTCGCAGGAAACATATACGCCACAATGAATCTGTCTAGTTGAACTAGGCCCCCACGTTCATTAGTTACGGTAGTAACATGTTGAAGAGACCTCACTAATGATAACATTTATTTTAGAGTACTTGGTTGAGTTAGTTGGAAAGTACTTTATTCGTAGCAAATCGCAAGCGTCGTTCGGATAGATCAGTGATTCGATTGATCTTGGTTTATCTCTCTATAAATTTTAGCAGTTGTCTACGTTTTCTTAAGAGCTTCACAAACACATATGATTTATTTATAATTGCTTTTTCTAACTCTAAGTTTCGGTAGAATTTTGTAATGTCTATACTATTGAAACATTTGGCTGTCAGTTTGTAAACAGAAGAGATGCCCACCGGCCCAGAGTGTTCGTAGCACGTTGGACGACGGGTGGAAAGCCCCATGTGAGTACGGTTCAGTTCCGCGGGCTGGCAGAAAAGCCACAGGTTCTCCAGATTTACGGTGTTCGTGGCACCGAACCGAAGGTTACAATGTCCATGGCACCGAGCCGAAGAGTTGAAAGCTCATGTGCTTCTGGATCGGTGAAAAATACCAGAATAGATATGCAAGCTACTGACTACTAACTTCAAATTCTGTAAAGTACAGACTCAACGGTTGGAAAAAATCTCGATATTTTTATATGGTACCTTGTGACCTCATGTGCTCAACGCACTATATTTCTATGCTTCTCAATGCTATCTCTTCTCATGCTCCATAATATATGTGTATGTGTTAAATGTTTATCAATTAATTATATGCTGTGTATATATATATGATAACTATTGTTTTGTCTTCTTTTTCCCAATTCTAGTTTTTCACATTTATTTCGTTTCTCGTCACATATTTTCATTTTAAGAATTTATTGCCTGACTGTATATGTTATGTCTTCTGTCTGTAGGAATTTCTTCATTTCTTTTGTATCCTTTGATTGATAACGGCTTTTTAGTCGAAACATTGTTTGTATATTGTTTTTGTACTTTATCAAACTACATTACTTTGTTTTTACATGTTTCGCCATTACTTTACAACACCGTGTCACGAGTCTTCAATGACGACTAGACGATAAATCATCATCCAGTAGCCTGTCCTGGGCAGAGCTTTATGACCAGAACAGTCCTTTGCAATTTTATCATTATTGAGATGTCCAGTCTCTATTGCCTCCATGTTTAAGTTAACTACTACACATGATATCCATAATCTCCGTATATCTTTTTCTCTTTCTTGCAATGACTTTCTTCATAATTTTTTTTCCGCACAGCTTCATGTCTTTCTATGTGTTTAATATATTTCACTTTTTCCATTCTTATTTTCTTCCATTCTGAATTTTTATTAAATAAATCTATTTGTTCTATTTTGTAAATTTGGGAACTCTTCTGTTACATTTCAATCTGACAGCAATTGTAATGTTTCTCAGCATATTATTGCTAAATGTTCAAGTTAAGTCACACTAGTATGTTGACGCTGGAAATATGCTCTTTCTAAAATTGTCATAAAAAAAGTTAATTGCATATCCTTTACAGGACTTTGCGATTCAACCCAGGCTTTTTTAACGCTGTTTGTGATTTTTCTAGGCATTATTACGTTCAGTAGTTTGCTATTGCTTTCTGAACGGGTAGTGCCATCTTCCTGTTGTAAAAATTAACACGAAACAATTTGCAACCAAACCCTCCGAAGCGTGATTCGAACTCCGAACGTTGGGATTAATAGACCGAGACACTATCCCCTAAGCCACAGACACCACCAACATTTTAATAAGACTTACAAAATAAAGTTTATAAAATGAGTTTTGCGTCTTACATCGACGCAATCTCAAACAAAACTAATTGAACGTTTTAAAAAAAATAATAGTTCACGACATATTTTATTTTTAGGGTCTGAAGAATCCACAATTTTAATGATAATAACCTTCAAATGAGTAGTTCAGCTCAGCAACTGTGAATTGCAGATTTGAACTCGTCCAGTTCATGGGTTATGTTAAGTTGATTATACATAAAACCAAAGTTTTTGTTAGGACCGTAGAAATTTAAATTATTTATATACACATACCTTTGCTAACTGTCTGGTTGACTCTGAAGTACTGTAACGTGCAAACTTGCCTTCCATGATATGCATGTTCAGCAGTAGAAGACTTAGATGGCTAGGGCGAAGAATGAACAATGGCCGCATTCCAAAACAAATGAATGTTATTCTGTGAACTTTCGGAGGGAAAGAGGCACCTAGGCAGGCCACTGCTCAGATATAAAGATGTCTGCAAGGCCTCAATGAATAACTTTTCTATCGGACCCAACAAATGGGAACAACTAGCTGATGATCGAGATATATGGAAAACAACATTACACAAAAGTGCAGAATCTTTTGAAGAGAGACTTAGGGATGAGCTGAAAGACAAAAGAGAACATTAGAAAACTCAGAAGTTGTCACAGTGAAACATTTGCTAATTGACTGTCTGTAAAGACGAAAAAGGCCATAAACGTACCTTTTTTTTGTACGCCCCTAATGATTTGAGTTGTTATAAATGGTGTTTCCAATGTATACTTAGGAAGTACAGAATCGCAGAACGGTGATTAGGAAAAAGACATAATTGGAAAAGCAAAAAAGAAAATCAAACTTTCGTCATGGTCAACACAATTTGAGAAAGCCAAAGGATTAAATCTTCAAACGCCGCTTAAAATATAAAGAAGCAGCGTATTATATTGTATTATACAGTAGTGAGTGCTGGCAAAAATGACCCACAGCATCATACAAGAACTTGAGACATTTCATAATAAGTGTTTTAGAAAAATCCTGCATATCATTTGTAGAGCTTTTGAAACGAACAATCTGTGCATCACTGTAGACCATCGCTGTAGACTATCACTATAGACCATCAATGTAGACCATCACTGTAGCCCATCAATGTAACCCATCAATGTAGACCATCAATGTAGACCATCAATGTAGACCATCAATGTAGACCATCACTATAGACCATCAATGTAGCCCATCAATGCAGCCCATCAATGTAGACCATCACTATAGACCATCAATGTAGACCATCAATGTAGACCATCAATGTAGACCATCACTATAGACCATCAATGTAGACCATCACTATAGACCATCAATGTAGACCATCAATGTAGACCATCAATGTAGACCATCACTATAGACCATCAATGTAGACCATCAATATAGACCATCAATGTAGACCATCACTATAGACCATCAATGTAGACCATCAATGTAGACCATCAATGTAGACCATCACTATATACCATCAATGTAGCCCATCAATGTAGCCCATCAGTGTAGACCATCAATGTAGACCATCAATGTAGCCCATCAGTGTAGACCATCAATGTAGCCCATCAATGTAGACCATCAATGTAGCCCATCAATGTAGACCATCAATGTAGCCCATCAATGTAGACCATCAATGTAGACCATCACTGTAGCCCATCAATGTAGACCATCAATGTAGCCCATCAATGTAGACCATCAATGTAGCCCATCAATGTAGACCATCAATGTAGCCCATCAATGTAGACCATCAATGTAGACCATCAATGTAGCCCATCAGTGTAGACCATCAATGTAGACCATCAATGTAGACCATCAGTGTAGACCATCAATGTAGCCCATCAATGTAGCCCATCAGTGTAGACCATCAATGTAGCCCATCAGTGTAGACCATCAATGTAGCCCATCAATGTAGCCCATCAATGTAGACCATCAATGTAGCCCATCAATGTAGACCATCAATGTAGCCCATCAATGTAGCCCATCAATGTAGACCATCAATGTAGCCCATCAATGTAGCCCATCAATGTAGACGAAGATGGAGGTAGATTGGTATGTGTCTCTTAAACCAGTCAGGGCATTGACTAGGTGAGTTCTCATATGAACAAGGGATTGGAAAAGAAGACCTATGCGTTCAACGGAAAGATGATGAAAAGCTGTGGGAAATGGAGGTGGAAGATTGTGGCTTGACATGGGAAACAATTAGAAGACAGGTAGCAGAACGACAACAATGAAAATCTCATGTGGAAGCCTTATGTGTCTTCTTCCTTTTCGTCTACGATCAACATCTGCGATGCGACTACTACGGTATGTGTCATAAACATGACGGTGCGGTTGAGGTCTTCACCGGTCCTCAATCATAGTATGTTCTGAAGGGTTGTTCCTGCTGACGTATGTGTTAAACGGGACACAAAGAGGATATAGGTAGAGAACGATGTTTGATATTTTCTTCATTTCTTTCATCATATTACACATGTTGGTGTCAATGAAACAAAATATCATTCTCCATAATTTTTACACGTTCATAAATATATTATTTGACAAGAATAACAAAGATTTCACAACATAACTAAAACATTAACCTTACACTAACTATCACTTTGCATGTCTGACCCGCCATCATAAATATATTATTCGACAAGAATAACAAGATTTCACAAACATAACTAAAACATTAACCTTACACTAACTATCACTTTGCATGTCTGACCCGCCATCATAAATTCAAATATTACAGAGAGCATACTTTTTGATAAAACGATTGATAAACATAAGAACACCACATACAAAACCATAATCCCTCTACTCTTGTCATTCATGATTGATAGCTTCCAGGCGAAGCCATACTCTACTCTTGTCATTCATGATTGATAGCTTCTAGGCAAAACCATAATCCCTTTACTCTTGTCATTCATGATTGATAGCTTCCAGGCGAAACCATACTCCCTCTACCCTTGTCATTCATGATTGATAGCTTCTAGGTGAAAAATGTACTGTCAAAATTAATAATTGAATGTATGGTCTGACGTCACTGCAGCCAACAAAATAATGTCAGGAAATGGTGTCCCCACAAATCAACAACATTTGTTTGCAAGTTCAAAGTCATCTTCTATGCGATTTCAGGGTTTCTCTCTCCGTGACTTTTTAGACTGTCCTGATGCTGTCGTTGTTACATATATTATTTCGTTCGCATTCTCATGTTGTTGTTAATGCTGTGTGTTTGTTTTTGTTGCAATGTTGTGATTCTGCACCGACGTTACTGTTGTTGTCACTCTTCTATTGCTTTTCATGGCCAGTTCGTATTGTTGTTTTTTTGGTCGTGGTATTGCCGTTGCTATTGTCACTTAATTGTGTGCTCCTCGCTGTGGTACTGTTTGTTATTGTTCTTCTTGCTATTGTTCTGTTGGATTATCATGATGTTTTTATTCTTCTTGCTATTGTTATTTTGGATTATCATGATGTTATTGTTCTTCTTGCTATTGTTCTGTTGGATTATCATGATGTTATTGTTCTTCTTGCTATTGTTCTGTTGGATTATCATGATGCTATTGTTGTTATATTAACCTTTTTTAACTGTTCTGTCTTTTCAGTTCTTCGGCTCGGTGCCATGGACATCGTAACTCTTCGGTTCGGTGCCACGAACACCGTAAATCTGGGGAATCTGTGGTTTTTCTGCCATCCTGCGGAATTGAACCCGCACACACAGAGGGATAGTCACCCGTAGTCCAACGTGCTACGAACACGCTGGGCAGACGAGCATTCTCGTCTTTTAAATTCATTCTTCCATGTCGCGTATTTAATCTGTTCCCAAAATAGTAAAAAATGCGGAGATAAGGCCTAGAAAAACAAACGAAATACAAAATAAAATTTTGAGATAATGCCGAGAAAAGAAGGAACAAAATGTGGAGATAATGCCGAGAAAAGAAGGAATAAAATTTGGAGATAATGCCGAGAAAAGCAGAGACGAAATGAAAAGTAACATTTGCAGATAAGATCAAGAAAAACATAGAGAAAATGTGGAGATGATGCTGAGACAAACAATAAGAGATACATCTTGACAAGTAGAACATTTAGGAAGAGATTCAACTTTGTACTGAGACTTATAATGAAACGTAAGATTGGACTTTAAAGAACAAGTTGTTGACAAAGATGTCAGACCGGAATAAACATCCCGACATCAAAGAGTAGTTGTCTGAGTGTCTGGATGTACCATTACGGTAACTGACAGGCAGTAGGCCAGGCCTCATTAGGTACAGCTACTACACGGAGACAACGTCGGATCTGATTTGATTTCTTTGTTGACATGGAACAACTAAGTGTAATAATTGCCATATTTAGTCTATCAGGAACTGGTACTTTTTTTCAATTTTAAAAAAAAGTGACATTAATTTATTTTACTGCATCAGAAAATACAAGGTCTACTTTAGTGTATTATAAACAGAACATCTACTTTTAGTGTATTATGAAATAGAAAGTCTACTTTTAATGTATTATGACATGGAACATCTACTTTTAGTGTATTATGAAATAGAATGTCTACTTTTAATGTATTATGACATGGAACATCTACTTTTAGTTTATTATGAAATAGAAAGTCTACTTTTAATGTATTATGACATGGAACATCTACTTTTATTATTATGAAATAAAGTCTACTTTTAATGTATTATGACATGGAACATCTACTTTAGTTATTATGAAATAGAAGTCTACTTTAATGTATTATGACATGGAACATCTACTTTTAGTTTATTATGAAATAGAAAGTCTACTTTTAATGTATTATGACATGGAACATCTACTTTTAGTTTATTATGAAATAGAAAGTCTACTTTTAATGTATTATGACATGGAACATCTACTTTTAGTTTATTATGAAATAGAAAGTCTACTTTTAATGTATTATGACATGGAACATCTACTTTTAGTGTATTATGAAATAGAAAGTCTACTTTTAATGTATTATGACATGGAACATCTACTTTTAGTGTATTATGAAATAGAAAGTCTACTTTTAATGTATTATGACATGGAACATCTACTTTTAGTTTATTATGAAATAGAAAGTCTACTTTTAATGTATTATGACATGGAACATCTACTTTTAGTTTATTATGAAATAGAAAGTCTACTTTTAATGTATTATGACATGGAACATCTACTTTTAGTTTATTATGAAATAGAAAGTCTACTTTTAATGTATTATGACATGGAACATCTACTTTTAGTGTATTATGAAATAGAAAGTCTACTTTTAATGTATTATGACATGGAACATCTACTTTTAGTGTATTATGAAATAGAAAGTCTACTTTTAATGTATTATGACATGGAACATCTACTTTTAGTTTATTATGAAATAGAAAGTCTACTTTTAATGTATTATGACATGGAACATCTACTTTTAGTTTATTATGAAATAGAATGTCTACTTTAAGTGTATTATGAAATAGAAAGTCTACTTTTAATGTATTATGACATGGAACATCTACTTTTAGTTTATTATGAAATAGAAAGTCTACTTTTAATGTATTATGACATGGAAAGTCTACTCTTAGTTTATTATGACATGGAAAGTCTACTTTTAATGTATTATGAAATAGAAAGTCTACTTTCAGTGTAGCAACTTGTGGTAAGTCTGCTTTTAGTACATCATTAAATGTTAAGTCTACCTGTATTGTAACACTAGCAGATGCACCCGTCTTCGCACGGGAATTTAGTTGAAATCTAGTTGTAATGTTGAAAACCTTTATAGTTACATTTGTTATCCTTTTCCGCTAATCTTCTAAGTCGTTCCTTTTTAGTTTCCTCATCAATCGCCTTTACACTTCTCCGACGCTTGTAGTCAAGCCTAATAACTAATCTTTCCTGCTCTGTCTCCATGTTTCCGGCCTTTATTTTCTTTTTTTACCATTCCCCAACCGCATATCTCTAACTTCATTAGTATAGATAGATCTACAAAATTGTATCATTTCCGAAATTTCAAAGTCCCAAACAGTGTGAGAATGAGCATATTAAAGAAATGTGCTACAACCCCTCAAAATCAGCTGCTTTCCCATTAATTACAATACGCTTTCTCTCCATGCTTGGTGTGAAAACTTTGTCGGTTGACCACATAAGATTAAAATATCCCTTATTCCGATTGTCAAAGAAACATGATACAATACAATTCCAGTGAAAAATGACAAATAACAATTGAAGAAAAGAATTTATTCAGATTATAAACTTATCGAATAGTGACCAAATGTGTTTAAAAAATCCTTGACCTTATCGTAAGTTGAACACAGGTCTCCCGCATGGTGTCGCCACCAAATTGCATTACAACATTACTACAGTAGCAACGCGTCCGTGTGAAATTCGAATAGGTCAAATATTCGCGTAATTTGACTGGCAATTTAAAACATGGATACTCTTTTTCGGTGTTTTACTTTTCATGACAATTTCGTTAAGTTAGTATTTAAGATATCACAACGAACCAATAGTCCAGTTTTATAATTTTTACATCGTCCCATCTGTGAAAGCAACACTTTTGCCAAATTTCAAGTCTATAGGATGTCTAATTCTACAATCTTCAATTAAAGTCAACAGACATATACACAATTCCATTCAATTTTATCTTATATATATATATATATATATATATATATATATTACACACGGAGTGTACTTTGAGTGCTATATGGTAAGTCATACTTTTATGTATAAGCAGAAATATGAATTCTACTGTTAATGTCTCAAAGAATAGTAAACCTTGCGTTTATTTTTTCTTGGTAGATAACATATGATAAAGTCTTTTCCCCATCTCCTCTCCCGACCATTAACGGGGTTTGAAATTAAATGTTCTTCAATGATTTGCATAAATTGATCATATTATGCGTTCACTGTTAGAGAGAGCTAGAGCGAGAGAGAGAGAGAGAGAAACAGACAGAGATACAGAGAGGGAGAGATAGAGACAGAGAGAACAGGCAGAGAGAGACAGAGAGAGAGCAAGAGAGATGAGAGACAGATAGAGAGAGATAAAGAGAGAGAAACAGAGAGCGAAAGAAGAAAAGATTGCGTCATCAAAAGAAAACAAAATTGCCCATGAATAAGTAGCAAGCGATATACTCATAGAAAATATCGTACTTTTCTTTCTGTTTTATAAAAAAATGTTCTCCATGTGGAGTTTAGATCAACAACGTCAGTAGGAGTAAACGTCGGCAATTTGAACAAGTCGGAGGACACTCAGCGGAAACATAACATAATATCATATTGAAATATGTATATAGTTCAAGGTTACATTTGATATTTGTTAAGATAACACTCATATATTTTGTTTTCCTTAACCGAAGATATTCCACATGTTTTTTGTACGAGCTTGTTTGTTGTTTAATCAATGAATTCCATGTCAATCATATGGCTTCCAGTCTGCCAGGAAAGCAGACACTCACAGAGTAAGAGAGAGAGAGAGAGAGAGAGAGTGGAGAGAAAGCGGGAGAGAATGAGCGGAGAGAGAGAGAACACAAATAGAAAGTACTTAGTATGTCCAGACAAATTTGACAGATTATGTGACATTCACAAATAATTGTAAGTGACATTCTCCACAGATGTAGTGGGTCAGGTCTGAGATTGTACTGGGCACCAAGATTAACTACGTCTTTATTCGTCCACATTTACGCCAGTCTGACGTTCGTTTGTCTTTACATTATCACACAATTATTTGTCTTTACATTATCACACAATTATTTGTCTTTACATTATCACACAATTATTTGTCTTTACATTATCACACAATTATTTGTCTTTACATTATCACACAATTATTTATCTTTACATTATCACACAATTATTTGTCTTTACATTATCACACAATTATTTGTCTTTACATTATCACACAATTATTTGTCTTTACATTATCACACAATTATTTGTCTTCACATTATCACACAATTATTTGTCTTTACATTATCACACAATTATTTGTCTTTACATTATCACACAATTATTTGTCTTTACATTATCACACAATTATTTGTCTTTACATTATCACACAATTATTTGTCTTCTCTTTGTCGGATGTTCATTTGTCTATTCTTTGTCTAATATGTACTAGTCTGACGTTCATTGTGTGTGTACACTTTAGCAGTCCTTTGTCTGACGTTCATTGTGTGTGTACACTTTAGGCAGTCCCTTTGTTTGATGTTTATATGTCTTGACATTATCTGAAAGGTATTTGTGTTTACATTGTCTAACGTTCATCTGTATGTACACTGTATGAGGTAATTACATTGTCTAACGTTCATCTGTATGTACACTGTATGAGGTAATTACATTGTCTAACGTTAATCTGTATGTACACTGTATGAGGTAATTACATTGTCTAACGTTAATCTGTATGTCCACTGTATGAGGTAATTACATTGTCTAACGTTCATCTGTATGTCCACTGTATGAGGTAATTACATTGTCTAACGTTCATCTGTATGTACACTGTATGAGGTACCTTTGAGTTGCAGCTGTACGATGTTCTTTTATTTTTGTAGTTGTCCGATATACATTTGTCTTTGTAGTTGTCTGTTGTTTAACAGTTATCAGTTATATGAGGACTATCATCATAGCACTCCGGACACGTCCATAGGTGCTTCGATCTTCGCCTCAACAAATTCAGCAGCATCCAGCGGCCCAACACGCCAGTTCGATGGTGATTAATAAATCTCCTTGCATATTTAGTATGTCGCTCTTTTCGGGCTGCGCCAATATTGACACCCATCTCTTTCAATCTGGTCAGCGAGTGGGATTCACAGCCCTGAAACTCCTCTGTTCGGAAAGACTCTCTCAATGCGTGAAGAATGTCACTTCAATCCATGGCAGCTCCCTCTGATATAGCTAAGCCAGCCAATCTATCAGCTCGTTCATTACCCCTAACTCCTGCGTGCACGGGGACAAAAATGAAGATGATTTCTCTGATCAGTGTCTGTACCAGTACCTCCACCCAGTTACGTCTCACCATTCCTGATTCGACTTTACGAATCATGCTCATGGAGTCACTGAGTATGAAAACACGAGAGTAATTGTGAGATGCCTACCATTTCACCGCCTCAGTAACCGCCCGAACCTCCATTGTCAAACTACTTGTGGTTGCTGCGTAGGCCCCACTGGCCTCTCTTATTATTTTTCCTCCTGTTGTTTATTTATTTCTTCTTGTTGTTTATCTGTTGTTTATTTGTCTTTGTAGTTGTATGTTGTTTATTTGTCTTTGTAGTTGTTCGATTTGCAGTTGTCTGATGCTCATTTGACTTTACATTTTTCAGATGCTCATTTATCTGTACCGTTTTCCGATGTTCATTTATCTGTACATTGTCTGATGTACTATCTAATATGCTTAGAAAGGAAACAACAAATTGATAGACATTATTAAAGACAAGCAAGCCGTTTGAAACTGGAAAAAAGGACGAAGCAGAAGACATATTTTCCATTTAATAATCATTGTGTTAACTTGAGTATCTTCGTGAAGATGGTGATAATGATGCAATTATTAAAGATAAATAAGTTGTGAATAAGATTGTGTTGTGAAGATTGTGGATAGTTGTATGTAGAAGTTGTAGAAGATATGTAGTTGTATGTGAAGTTGTAGAAGTTGTAGTTGTATGTAGATTGTAGATTGTAGTTGTATGAGGGGTTTTGTAAAGTTGTAGAAGACTTTGTAGTTGTATGTGAGTTGTAGAAGACTTTGTAGTTGTATGTAAGTTGTAGAAGACTTATGTAGTTGTATGTAGAAGACTTTGTAGTTGTATGTGAAGATTGAATGTAGTTGTATGTAGAAGTTGTAGAAGACTTTGTAGTTGTATGTAGAAGTTGTAGAAGACTTTGTAGTTGTATGTAGAAGACTTTGTAGTTGTTGTAAATATGTGTAGAAGTTGTAGAAATTGTATGTAATACATAGGTTGAAGGTGATGATGTTATCGAGATGTATAAAAAAAAGTTATTAAAGATGTTTTGTTTGTTTTAATTTATGATATTTCTCCTGTTTGTGTAAAACTATGTTTGTACAGAACTGTTGTTATGCAAAACTGTGCTTAATGTAAAACTGTGTTTATGTAAAACAGTGTTTATGTAAAACAGTGTTTATGTAAAACAGTGTTTATGTAAAACTGTGTTTATGTAAAACTGTGTTTGTGTAAAACTTTGTTTATGTAAAACAGTGTTTGTGTAAAACTGTGTTTATGTAAAACTGTGTTTATGTAAAACTGTGTTTATGTAAAACTGTGTTTATGTAAAACTGTGTTTATGTAAAACTGTATTTGTGTAAAACTGTGTTTATGTAAAACTGTATTTGTGTAAAACTGTATTTGTGTAAAACTGTGTTTGTGTAAAACTGTGTTTATGTAAAACTGTGTTTGTGTAAAACTGTGTTTGTGAAAACTGTTTGTGTAAAACTGTGTTTATGTAAAACTGTATTTGTGTAAAACTGTGTTTATGTAAAACTGTATTTATGTAAAACTGTATTTGTGTAAAACTGTGTTTATGTAAAACTGTATTTGTGTAAAACTGTATTTGTGTAAAACTGTGTTTATGTAAAACTGTATTTGTGTAAAACTGTATTTGTGTAAAACTGTATTTGTGTAAAACTGTATTTGTGTAAAACTGTATTTGTGTAAAACTGTGTTTATGTAAAACTGTATTTGTGTAAAAACTTGTTTATGTAAAACTGTATTTGTGTAAAACTTTTTATGTAAAACTGTATTTGTGTAAAACTGTGTTTATGTAAAACTGTATTTATGTAAAACTATATTTATGTAAAACTGTATTTATGTAAAACTATATTTATGTAAAACTATATTTATATGTAAAACTATAATCTCATTGTTCCTACTTGTATCGCCTGTTTTTTTTCTTCTTGTTCGTCCGATATAAATTTAGAAGTAGTCATGATGTCTAATAAGGCACATTGAGCTGATTTTTGCTTGAAGGCATGCTTTCCTTACCCCCATAATTCCTCGCCATTCAGACGAGTCTTACTCCGACTTCAGAGGTATCTGTAAGTTAACTCATCAAGTAAAGGATAAGAGAACCTGTAATTCAACCACATATAGTTTGCACACTGAAAATGTTTGGTCAAACTGGTCTAGAGCCCGCAGTTTCCACGGTACGTAGTCACTGGCACAGCGTGTTGACCCCATACGGAGGACCCCTGTATCGTCTGTATAAACGAAGCCATCTACCCCAGTTCATTTTGGAGCCTACTCAATCATATTAACTCTGGTCATGGTCTAGCAAACACTGTTGACCTGGTCGCTTTAAACTTACGTTTTCTTAACATTGTCTATACCATTAGTCATACATAGTTCTGACTGCAATTGTCTTGGGACACAACAAATGTTTTCGTATTTACATTGTCTGCAATAGTTATCCCATTAATACATACCATATCATATAATATATTATTGATATGCCCATTTCTGTTACTATTTTTTTTATCTAGGACAAAAACATTTAAGGTTTAGTAAACAGCGAAAAAAAATGATCGATGTGAAAAGTCACTATGGCGGCTAATGGCATGATTTCCGCATATTTTACCGCCACTATAGTGGTTAATTGGAATCGAACTGCTACAGAAAGATCATACGAATACTATGGACAGAAAAAGGAAAACACCGAGGATTTGAAAGAACTGAATGTTAAAGACAATTGACTGATAAACATTATACTATACAAACAAATTAGATACTATGGTCACATCAAGCGTCACGATGGCCTAGAGAGAACAATATTAGAGGGCAGGATCCCAGGACGCAGAGGCAGACCTTGAAGAAGATGGCTACAAGATATTAAAGAAACCACGAATATGACCATCGACGAAGTGGGTGAACTGGCAAGAGACAGAGTGAATTTCAGATGCGCTGCAAAGAGAGCAATGTCCTATAAAATACACGCATCTTGATGATGATGATAGTGGTTAATAGTATCTCTCTCTCTCTCATGCAATTTTGACCCTGTTTTCGACATATACCCTCAACCAACTCATGCTAAATCTTCCTATCTTTAGCTGCGACTAATTCATAGCGAACAAAAGGACAAAAAATCGGACAAATATATGAATGCCCACTATTCACATCCACTCTTATCCACCTTCAGTCTCAATATGTGATCTCTGTTGTGAAACACTGTTCAAATAATGTGTTTCCGCGTTATCTCTCAGTTCTTTATAATGTCTAACAGTCAGAATAAGAAAACGCCCCTGACAGTGAGTGAGTTAGAGTTAATGGTTTCTGCTTCGTAATTAGGGCTCTAAAGGAAGTGCTCACTCTTTATATCGACCGTGACCTTTCTATTGCGGAAACGCTCTAGGTGGGGGTGGAGAAAAGGAATGGTTCGAGGAATTAGCTTATGCGTGTGCTATGCTCAAGACAACAAACAAAGCCATTCTGTCAGAAATATATAATTTTATTAACGCTTCTTATTTGCTCTTTTATTGTTGCATTATTGTGAGATTTTCATCTGCAAATGCTGGTAGCAGGTACAGAACATGGGAAACAGGTGGTCGAGTGATAAGCAAACTAATCATTCGATCAGGTTTGAGTCCCAGATGGATATATCATTGTTTCAATTGGAGGATAATTACCCCTATCCTCTCACTATTTTACAAACACTCCCTCCTCCCATCTTCCTGTATGTGGTTCGAATCCTGTGTGTGGTAATTTGTTTTGCTTTCATGAATCACCTCTCCCCTTTCCCTAATACTTGTACACTGCCTATTTATTGATGATGATTCATTGCTACCGTCGCTTCACCTGGAGTTCTATTTATTAATGATGGTTCATTGCTACCGTCGCTTCACCTGGAGCTCTTTTTTTTAAAAACCGCATTATTCTCATCGTTAAAAACGATACAAACTGCATGCTACGCTGATACATACAAACTGCATGCTACGCTGAAACATACAAACTGCATGCTACGCTGAAACATACAAACTGCATGCTACGCTGATACATACAAACTGCATGCTACGCTGATACATACAAACTGTATGCTACGCTAACATACAAACTGTATGCTACGCTGATCATACAAACTGTTGCTACGCTGATACATACAAACTGTATGCTACGCTGATACATACAAACTGTATGCTACGCTGATACATACAAACTGTATGCTACGCTGATACATACAAACTGTATGCTACGCTGATACATACAAACTGCATGCTACGCTGATACATACAAACTGTATGCTACGCTGATACATACAAACTGCATGCTACGCTGATACATACAAACTGCATGCTACGCTGATACATACAAACTGTATGCTACGCTGATACAATGCATATAATCAGTCGGTAACTCTCATTGATTTTTAACTGTCAAGGTTCCTTTACGTACTCACCTTAAATACGGGATCTATGTTTTATCGTTGGTCTCTGACAGAACAAGGAATTCTATTGCACCTACGTTGAAAACAAAGATCACTGAAAAATGGCCCGATCACTTTACGCAAGAATCGAACCGAGTAATTTTGGGAAGCTATCACTGTACCTCCGCGACACATAGACCCGATGGGAAGGCTGGAATTTTGTTGCATTGGCGAAATACATTAAGCACTAAAACACAATTTATACAAATTTAAACAAATCACAAAATTGCAACGGGAAACCACGCCAGCTATACGGTGTTCGTGCACTGCCGCTATCTTTACGAGTAAGAAAGATAGCGGAGCACATATTGTTATTTATCGAAGTGCAATTATGATGGTTCAATCAAGCAATCACGTATCAGTCAGTCTTAGAGATACAATTCTATTAGAGAAACCAGTACAATTCTATTAGAGAAACCAGTACAATTCTATTAGAGAAACCAGTACAATTCTATTAGTGAAACCAGTACAATTCAATTAGAGAAACCAGTACAATTCTATTAGAGAAACCAGTACAATTCTATTAGAGAAACCAGTAATCAAGATTTTATACAGAAAAATACTTGAAAAATACGGGAAAAGGTGAAGATCACGTGCTCCGTGAATTGGAAGATTACTGGAAGAGATATGGTGTGCAATTTCTTCAACCTTTATCAGTTCTTAACCTTTTAGATTCCTCCGATTCTGAATGAGGTAATCAAATAGTATTATCTTGATATTATTCTCATTTTTTAAGTCCTATTTCTTATACTTGACAAGAATGTTTAAGGAAACGTCTTAGTCACAAAAATCTGACACAGTACGGTAAAATTGTGTTATTCATACATTCGGTTTTTGTGGATAACCAAGAATTACAGTAGAAGAATGGTCCCGTGAAATAATCGTCTTGTGTTCGCAATTTTTGATTGTGCATTCGTAATGTCATTGACATTTTTAGATGTTGCAGGGGTGAACACATAAATGCACTGCAAGCCACATGCGAAAAATATGACATGAAAATTAACACCTCCAAAACAGAAGTCATGACAATAAGTAGGTCAACAGGCCAATTAAACATACATGTGAATAATGTAAAAATACAACAGACTCCAGAATTCAAAAATTTCGGGAGTATATTCACAGCAGATGGAAAGATGGACAGAGAAATCGAGACTAGATGCCAGAAGGCAAACGCAGTGACATACCAACTGTCACCACTATTAAAACATCCAAGCATTAACACGGCAGTCAAACGACAACTGATAAACTGCATATTTATTCCAACTCTTTGCTACCAGTGCCAAACATGGCCCTGACTAAGACACAAGAAAGAAAGATTACAACATGTGAATTGATTGAGATGTCTACGAAAAGCTGTCAACGTTACAAGACGAGATAGAGTGAGAAACGAGAATATCAGAAGCATCGTTGGTACTATACCATGCATACAGTACACCGAGAAGCAAATAATCAAGTGGTTCGGCCATCTAATGAGAATGGAACCATATTTACTACCATCAAGTGCCTACAATAATCGACGCTCAGGGCGCAGAGCACGAGGCAGGCCAAGAACACGATGGATAGATAACATCTCCGTGTCCCAGCGAAAGCATGGACTGACAACGTCAAGCGCAACACACCTGGCACAAGATAGAAAACTAAATCTGCCTACGACGCTTCACGGCAAATGTGGTTAAGATAAGATAAGATGCTTTTTTTAGACGAACATAGCTTCTTCTTTTTTTTCTTCTATTCAGACTTGGAGGACCTTTGTTGTTACTTTCTGTCATTCTCACATAGCTAATTCCTGAAGGTATATTTCATTTTTTTGCTATCAAGATAGAGTCATCATCATATCTCAAGCTATTTATGTGATGCCCTCCTACTGCTATACCGGCCATCTCATTTATTGATCTCATAATGTTTTCACTGTATGGAGAGAACCGATCATGCGATAATACATATCCCTTCCCCAACTCTATCTTTGAATAGCTGGAAAGTTGCCATCTATTTGTCTGCACTTATGGTTGCTGTGTGCTGTCAATATATATTATTAATGACCCTTACATCTTTTCTGCCGATATTTAAGCCCTCTAACATTCTGGAAAGATCTTTATGATTTATTTGGTTGAAAGTCTTGGAGTAGTCTATGAAACACAAATATAGATATGTTTTTACTTTCAGTCAGTTTAGGATATTTATATAACACTACAAGTACTACCCAGACCGGACAGGTCAAAGGAGAGAGATACGACTAAATGTGGCCTTCTGGTCCTCCAGGTTGGGGGTTATGATAGACTAGCTAACTACTCATCCATTAAAAAAAGAACGTAGTTACAGAAACCAAAAACAAATTGTTCAAATCTAAAATTGCAATGGGTCGGGCATACCCTACGAAAGACACAGTGGAGTGTCACTAGACAAGCACTTGGGTGGAACCAGCAAGGAAAACGAAAAAGAGGAAGCCCTAAACAGACCTGGTGACGAAAT
The DNA here is from genome assembly GCA_020796225.1 of Arion vulgaris. Taxonomy (NCBI): domain Eukaryota; kingdom Metazoa; phylum Mollusca; class Gastropoda; order Stylommatophora; family Arionidae; genus Arion; species Arion vulgaris. The sequence continues at coordinate 17,421,120 of CM036753.1, forward strand.
CTTCTTGAGAAACTGAAGAATGCTCGACTATCCTTGGAGATCACAAAGAAAACAGCCAGAGACCGAGAAAAGTGGCGAAGAACTGTTGAGACCCTATGCTCCACGAGGAACGGAGAGGAATAAGAAAATAAGTAAGTAAGTAAGTACTCTTGCTCTTGACAAAAAACCTACACTAAATTTCAATTAAAATCTTGTCCTGTTTCCGCTTCTTCTCATAGTTAATGTAGGCGTTATCTTTGTTATATGGTTTATACGATGAATAGTGTGGTGATCTTCACATTCAACTATTCTTGTTTGGTTTGGCAAGGCAATGAATATGGATTTGAGTATATAGTTCGGAATATATTCACTGTCATGTATTTCATTAATAAGCTTTGTTATGACTTCTATGCCAAGATTTATCAGATCTGGGATTTTTTCCACGAGCATTAATTGTGCTTGATAGCAACATAAGCTTCGGCTTAACAGAGAAGAATAAATTTAAAATAAACTTTTCAAATTCTATTTGGGGCATTACACTTCATTTTCTGAATGAACGATTCACGATTTTGGTTGGAATCCCATAGCAGCAATTTTCAGTTTTTATATGACATATTAAATTTCAAGGATATAGATGACAAAACGTTAAAAAATTATTGTACCATTTTCCAGTCAATACTTTCGGTCGAAAGTGAATCAAATATAAATGCAATGATCTTCAAGAAGAATTACATGATGTATCCAGAATGCTACCATATTCTATGAAACGTTTGGATGTTTTAAATTATTTGTGCCAAAATAACTTGATTACTGTGTTTCCGAATACTATTGTAACTTCGATAATTTTATTGACACTCCCTGTCTCTGTAGCTAATGGGGCCAGAAGTTTTTCCAAATTAAAAATAATAAAACACTACCTAAGAAGTTCATTAAGCCAAACAAAACTTTGAAATATATCATTTGTTTGAAAAAGGCCTTTTGGTCGAAACGTTGCTGTGTATTGTCATTGTTTTTGTATTTTGTAAAACTACAGTACTTTGTTATTACGTATTTCACCATTCTACATAGTTTTACTGCAGTCTCCATCTATATTGAAATCTGTCATTAACTTCTATTGAATCTATACTGGCTGACACGCTAGACTACACATCACTAATTAACGAATTGCAAAAGTTAAAGTATCGGTAGTTTCATGAATTTGTCTTGTATATCTAGCTCTGAACTGTCATCATGAAGGTCTTCTATGTATTCTGTTCATCTTTCTATATTTGCTTGTAAAACGATTTTTTGTTCCTTTCATGACGTTGTTCAAGTTCATTCAATTTTGCTTGCTTATGTGATACGTGTCTTTGTGATCAACTCAATCAATCAAGTGCCATGCCTGCCGGCGTAGGCGATCATGTCTCTCCACAACTCTCTTTGCTTGGTGCATGTAATCAGTTCTGACGTCGATATTTTGTCGAACCATGATGTCAGGCCATCTAACATCTTCTCCCTCTTGTCTTCCACGATCTCTCCTTCCCTGAATTTTACCTGTAGTCACCAAATGTTCTAAACCTTCTCTTCGCATTATATGCCCGAAGAACCTTGATTGTCGGATTCTTATTCTTTTGATAAGGTTTCTTTGTGTGCAGACCTGATTTAAAACCTCAACGTTTGTTTTCTTTGCTGTCCATGGAATTCTCAACATTCTTCTGTAAAACCACATCTCTGTGGCTTCCAATGATCGTATTGATTGTTTGTTCAGTGTCCATGATTCGCTGCCATACATCAGAATTGGTTCAATATAGCATTGGAGTATTCGTTTTCGCAGTGTCATTGGTAGTGAGTTCACGCATAGTGTGTTCTTCATTTTCATAAAAGCTGCTTTCGTTTGAGCTATTCTACTCCTAATCTCAGCGAATTTATTAAGTATCACCTCAACCTTCCATAGGTTTTCTCTAGATCTGATCTGACACCATGTGACCACATATATATATATATGTAAGGGGACCCTCGCCAGTGCTACAATCTGTGTACAACCGCTGAGATCTTCGTGTGTAAGAAAGAGATTGGAGCCCACATGGTTACTCCCTGAAGTGCAATGATGATGATCTTCTCAGTCAATCATATTTATATATCTCACAGTTAGAACAGATGTTTAATCTGCTACCTTATGACAGTCGACTGTATCATCTGTTAGTGTTAAATCCACTACCATGCGGACGGGGGAAGGGGAGGGCCTCGGGAGAGTTAAAGACTAGGGAAGTTAATCCTAATAGAAAATTCCAACTGCCTTGTGGGTCAGCACGGTTATATAGAAGGCTAGAGGTGTAAACCTTGACCCCAAATCTGGAGTGAGGGACCCTAAGGCAGTTGATGGTTTTGTGTGTATTCCATTCCATCATCTGGCATCCACTGCAAACCCAGCTTGCTTCCAAACGTATGGACTTTGTCTTTTCTTTGGATGAAACAGTAGGGTAGAGAGGGGATTTGTTCAAAATGAACAAGGTTATCCCCATATTGCCTGCTAATACAAAACAGAAGTTGTCACAGTAAAACACTTGCCGATCGACCATTTACAAAAACGAAAAAGGCCATATATATATACGCACAGTCAAACATACATATACATATCCGTTCTAAATATTGATATTTATTTGCGATGAGTGATTTATTAATAGCAAATAGAATATGAATGTATGAGATGAAAATTGATTCTTAAATACATCAACTGATATCGATAGAAAATACATTTTGACACAAGTTGTTTTTAATGTATAAAAACATTCACTGTTGTTTGCTCGCATCGGGTTGTTGAACACGGGAGTGGTTGCAGAGGCAGTTTATATGTAACCTGGATCCGTGAAATAACATTAAATTTGATTGTACGTGGTTCTAGCGAGACGGGAAAATAATAATCAAATATTATTGATAAGATAACAAGCAGGTAATACTTTTCTATTTCTTCTTTTCTCAAGCAATCAGTTTTCTGTCAACAGTCCGTCCATAAACTGATATGTCAATCAAATGTTAACATTTCATAAAGAGATAGTTTATGGGATTTACTGTAACCAGTGGCGGCTCGTGATAATTTTTGTTGGTGGGGCCAGACAAAATTTTCGGAAAAATCATGATTTTGGGATAGGTTATATTTTAATTCATAAAACAAATACACTTTACACATTATTTTTGGTGGGGCCTGGCCCCACTTGCCCCTAATGTCGAGCCGCCACTGAGTGTAATCATTTAGTTAGTTTGTTCCTTTCGTTCCAAAGGCGGCACATAGGGCAGAGTTTTTAGATCTCCATGTAATGCGGTTCGTTGCTAGTAGTTGGAGATCTCGATGATTTTACATCCCAATAGTTTGCTTTCTTGTAGGATTGTTCTTCGAAGAGTGGTCTTAGGTCTTCAACGTTTTTTTCCAACTGGTAACCATTTAGTTATTGTTATATTGTGAAGTTCTGAAGAGTGGTCTTAGGTGTTCAACGTTTTCTTTTCCCAACTGGTAACCATTTAGTTATGGTGTTATATATGTTATGTAGTGAAGTGTCTGAAGAGTGTCTTAGTGTTCAAGTTTTCCAACTGGTAACATTTAGTAGTGTTATATCGTTATATCGTTATAGTAAGTGCTGACATGGTAGAACAGGCTCAATGTTGGAGACCAGGGATAAATTCACGGTAAGATCAAGGCGTTTTTTTTCTATCGGGAACATCAAGAGAAATCATAACCAGAAACGTTTCGTAACGACTGAACTTGCTATGCGACCATTAACTTCCACAGACACAAGTTTCCCCCTGTCCTATACCGCCAAAAAAGCGGTATTCGTGGCAGTAGCAATAGAGGGACTGAAGTGGTATGATAAGATTACAAACGAGGAATTCAGAGAAAGAACTAAGCAGGTACCAGTGGAGAAAGAGCTCAGGAAGAGACGCTGGCGATGGATAGGACATACATTGAGAAGACCGATCGGAAGCATTACAAGACATGCACTATTTTGGAATCCGCAGGGAATGAGGAGTAGGGAAGGATTAGACAGACCTGGAGAAGAGAGCTGGAGGCTGATATTAAAAGGATAGGTAAAACATGGAACGAGTTGGAAGGGATGGCAAGAGAGAGGAAGAGCTGGAACAAGTGTGTTGAAGACCTGTGCTCCGTTGGGAGTTGAAAGTTGAAGAAGAAGTAGCAGTAGCGAAAGTTCAAACTGAAATCTTTGAAATCGTTACAATTGTAAATCATGTAGTATATTCTGCAATTTGTGATTAGTTTATCCAACATTCATACATAGACGCTAGTTGGATTGAAGAATGATGACTTTCATGGCATAACTGAGACCTTCTATCCCAATGAGTAAATAGATATTATTACGTGAAATATTTTGTAGCTATATTATATGCTACATTCTGCTAAGCTTTTGGTATCAAAGGGCACAGTAAATATGGTATTAATTTCGATCATGTGTTGCCGGGGATCGCAAGGGGAGCAAAGAATAGTAACATTGTGGCCTACATGGAATGTTGTAATAGGCGACTAAAGTTGGGGCCTAGAAACTACCCTAGCAAATACAAAGCGTTGTAGAAATCGGATATACTGGCCTACTTGTAGGCGTATAACTGCCACAACGTACAATCGCTCTTAGGCTCAGATCACATAAAATCACAGAGTGGTTTAACAAGTGGTTGATATAGAACTTTCGACGAAGAGAAAGAAGAATATGGCGTTAATGAAAACATCAAAGACACAGTAAATGTGACGTTAATGAAAACATCAAAGACACAGTAAATTGGCGTTAATGACAACATCAAAGACACAGTAAATGTGATGTTAATGAAAGACATCAAAGACACAGTAAATGTGACGTTAATGAAAAAGATCAAAGACACAGTAAATGTGACGTTAATGAAAACATCAAAGACACAGTAAATATGGCGTTAATGCAACATCAAAGACACAGTAAATGTGACGTTAATGAAAACATCAAAGACACAGTAAATGTGAGTTAATGAAACATCAAAGACACAGTAAATGTGACGTTAATGAAAACATCAAAGACACAGTAAATATGGCGTTAATGCAACATCAAAGACACAGTAAATGTGACGTTAATGAAACACATCAAGACGACAGTAAATGTGACGTTAATGAAAACATCAAAGACACAGTAAATATGGCGTTAATGCAAGTCAAAGACACGCAGTAAATGTGACGTTAATGAAAACATCAAAGACACAGTAAATGTGATGTTAATGAAAACATCAAAGACACAGTAAATATGACGTTAATGAAAACATCAAAGACACAGTAAATGTGACGTTAATGAAAACATCAAAGACACAGTAAATATGGCGTTAATGCAACATCAAAGAACAGTAAATGTGACGTTAATGAAAACATCAAAGACACAGTAAATATGGCGTTAATGAAAACATCAAAGACACAGTAAATATGGCGTTAATGCAACATCAAAGACACAGTAAATGTGACGTTAATGAAAACATCAAAGACACAGAAATGCTAAATGACATCAAAGACACAGTAATGGACGTTAATGAAAACATCAAAGACACAGTAAATGTGAGCGTTAATGAAAACATCAAAGACACAGTAAATATGGCGTTAATGAAACATCAAAGACACAGTAAATATGGACGTTAATGAAAACATCAAAGACACAGTAAATATGGCGTTAATGCAACATCAAAGACACAGTAAATGTGACGTTAATGAAAACATCAAAGACACAGTAAATGTGGCGTTAATGAAAACATCAAAGACACAGTAAATGTGGCGTTAATGAAAACATCAAAGACACAGTAAATGTGACGTTAATGAAAACATCAAAGACACAGTAAATATGGCGTTAATGCAACATCAAAGACACAGTAAATGTGACGTTAATGAAAACATCAAAGACACAGTAAATGTGGCGTTAATGAAAACATCAAAGACACAGTAAATATGGCGTTAATGAAAACATCAAAGACACAGTAAATGTGACGTTAATGAAAACATCAAAGACACAGTAAATGTGATGTTAATTCATCAGGAAGCATCAATGTTAATGGTCTGGCACTGAACAAGATCCTACTTTATCTTATGTGGCTTGAAACATTCTGCAATGTTGCTTATGAAAATAGTAAGGGAAACGAAAATGGAAGCGTATCTGAGAAATACAAGTGTAATGTAGCTGTTAAGTTTACAATTGACACATAATATATAAACACAAGAACATCGTGAGTGCCTGAATTTATACTATTTATTAGTTTATGTCTAAAGGTGAAGTCTTTGACACAAACACCGTAATGTGTAAGATCTCAGCACAGAATATGTAAGTGAATCTCGACACAGCAACTGTGTAATGAAACTCACACAGCAACTGTGACGTTGAAACATCAGCAACTATGTAAAGGTGAAGTCTCAGACAGTAATGTAGTAAAGTGAAGTTCAGCACAGCAACTGTGTAAGGTGAAGTCTAGGCACAGCAACTGCGTAAGTGAGTCTCGACACAGCAACTTAGTAAGGTGAAGTCTCGACATAGCAACTGTGTAAGGTGAAGTCTCGACACAGCAACTGTGTAAGGTGAAGTCTCGACACAGCAACTGTGTAAGGTGAAGTCTCGACACAGCAACTGTGTATTCATGTCGGGACATTTGTTAAAGCAAATCTAGCAGGTTAACTAAAGCAATAGCTGCCGTACAATGGTAACTGGTTGGTCGTGTCCAAATGTTTGGTTTTGATAAAAGGTGTATGTTTCTGCCGTCTCCGTACTCCCGACAAGAGCATGATAGAATATTAAATTACAATTTCTTGGGGAGACGCAAATTTTTGGACTAAAAAGAAGCAAAGTTGTGTATTCTTTGAAACGGTCTACCACTGGAAACAACAGCACATGTAATCTCGTTCTTTGCCTCAAACTATATACAAATCACAAAGAGTTGTTAAGAAGTTGCTGTTTTAGACTGAACAAAGAATTGTCTGGATGGCATGACACGGGGGTCTCTGTGACTGAGTGGTTAAGCCCTCGCCTTGCGTTCTGAAGGTCGTAACGGCAACTCGTGAATCCGGACTGCGACGTTCTGTTTACGAGTGCATTTTTTCAGAGACCCATAGCATTGGTGTCGGAGCTACGGAGTTCATGCTTTGTGTAATACTCTCGGCGGATGGCGTGCCATTTATGAGGAGAGGGACCGAGTCATATACGGTAAAGCCCAACACAATGAAGTCAGTCCTTCGACTTAAGACCCGTTAGACAGACCGCTTCTACCATGTTGAACATATGGTGTTGTCATGTAGCCAGTGAAGAGACTGTCATGTGCTAGGAGCAGTATCCAAACAAACGAACTTTAAAATCGTATGTTCTGGTAATAAAGGTGTAAACTATTGTTCTATAAACCATGACAGACGTACTTACGTTCATCGATGCAAATTATAAAGAGTGTTTAGCACTTGGTTATTCTGAAATATAGCAACCACAAACAACAACATCGACTAAATAATGAAATATCCGTCTGCATGCCTCGCGTAATCAAAATATCACCTATATAATATTTAGTAGTCACGTTTTTTGGGTGAGGTGCATGGATTCACCGTACCACAAATGTGTTTTACGCACCCCCCTAGCATAATAACAACGTAGCATTGCTGCTTTGAATTATTTATTCTCTCTTTGCCTTTTTACCCGGTTGGGGCATAGGCCCTCAACCAACTCATGCCAAGTCTTTCTATCGCTAGCTATATCTTGCAGCTCCCTCCAACTCTTCTTTATATTGTTGATCTCCACCTCCAAATCTCGTCTCCATGTATTTCTCGGGCTCCTCTTCTTTCGCTGTCCCTGCGGGTTCAGGCAAGGACCCTTTTTGTTATATTCCCTCCGGTTTTCGCAAAGTGTGTCATATCCAGCGCCAGCGTCTTTTTTAACCTGTTCGTTCACTGGAATCTGTCTATTGTTTATTCTAATTACGGTATAATTTGACGTGGGAAAAAATTTTGTTCTAGACACCGTAACAAACTAACATCAGAACATTAAACACTAGCGGCTAGTATATTTTCATTTTTATGTTCTCATCTGTCTAAATAATTATACTTGACCATAGTGAACATACACACACACGTATGCGAGCACAAACATGTGTGAATTAAAAGCAAACACAGACACACATACACCATAGAACACACGGCATCGCATCTAAGTTAATCTTGTACTGTCCGTATGTAGTATTTATGTTTAATTTTGTCAAAGTAAAGAACTCAAGATAGCGACATATTAATTTTATGTTTCGGGCGTGATATCCCATATACTTACTTGTGCTGCGATATCTCCTGTTATGTAATGCTATCCCAAATAACCGATCAAGTATGTATATATATATTTTTTTTTTCTATCCAGAAGCACTTGAGCTTTCAGCTCTTCGGCTCGGTGCCATGGACATCGTAACCCTTCGGTTCGGTGCTACGAACACCGTGAATCTGGGGAACCTGTGAAATTTTGCCAGCCCCGGAATTGAACCCGCACTCACAGAGGGCTAGTCACCCGCAATCCAACGCGCTACGAACACGCTGGGCAGGCGGGCAAGTATGTATATTAAAGACACTGAGGTTCATATTATTTCAAATAAATTATTCACATGTTGCAATTATTGCTGTATCCTATTTGGTAAAATGTTTAATAAAGCAGAGGATTGATTTTATTGCACGGGACTCTACCACAAATGTCTTGGTTCCTCTCCCCTCAGAAATTACATGCCACCTTCCAAGAATATTACACAAAGCACAAACTTCATAGCTCTGGCAACAATTCTAGGTATCTTCCAGGAAGAAAAGCGCTTGTGGATAGAGCGACCCAGTTCGAATATGTATCCACGACCTTTGCAACGGCGTAACCATTTAGCATCAGAAACACCCCCTCCCTCCCCAAACAAACAAAACATATCATATCAATAAGTAGAAAAGTTAATGTTGGTACCAAATTCTGATCAGAATATAATTAGTTTCCACAGAAGAACAATGGCACTGAGGCTCGCCTAAAAATAAAAAAAAAAACATGCTTAAAAAAAGAAGTATGTACTTTCTAGAATAAGCTGTCAGTCAAGTTACATGTAGATTTCTCTCTATCAGACATATATTTCAACAACTGTCAAAGTTGAGCCTGATGGTTATATTAAAAGAAATGAGTGTGATTTCAATAGCTATATCTTGTAGAAAACACTACCAACACTATTAACCCACTCGTCACTCTGAACTGATATACCGGCTCACATTATTTTATTCAGATAACACAAAGCCAGCATTACTGGCTAACTCAGTATGCAGTGCAATATAAATGCATCCGAGGGTAACAATATTTGTGACGTGTAAGGGTTAAAAACCACGACACTGGGCAACAACCCGGTAGCAGTGTGACGACAAAAGAAGAAGAAGAAGGGTTAAAATACAATACTAGAACCCATTTTTTTGTTGATTATAAAACAGAAACTTCACTTTAGAGGTCTCTGTAGTTAAGGCGTTTGCCTTGCGTTCTGAAGGTTCCGGGTTCGAATCCGTATCGCGTCGTTCAGTTCACATGTGCATTTTTTCCGGAGATCTCTAGGATTGTTACCGGAACTACATAGTTCCTGCTCTGTGTAATACTCTCAGAAGGTGGCTTGCTATTTCAGCAGAGAGGGACGGAGCCATATGGGTAAACCCGGTGCAATGAAATCAAGCCTTCGCTTTAAGACCTCTGTTTCGCTTTTAAAAAAATGGACACAACATTAAACAGTTTTTAACTGCATACTTCAATATCAGTCATTTAAAGAGATTACTACTGTTGCCCTTGTGTGTCTAAAACCACTAGATAGTTTAGATTGTAATGACATAGTTGAGAGAACATTCTCTGTGGTAACATGGGAATGACCACAAGAAACAAAATGCAGCTGAGTTTTTCTTGAAGCTAACGAGAGAATCAGGGCAGAACTACCGCGTTTCAATAAAATACAAAATTATCAGAAAAATTGGAAAAACTTCACATCTGACAAAGTTTATTTTGTTAGGTTCACTAGTTTTTGTGAGGTTGAGATTAATGAACCAAAACTAGAACTTTTCACGCGATGTCACCAAGATAAATATATTTAAATTTGATTTGGCTTTTCTTGGGCTTTTCTCCTAGTATTATCTGGCTTCAAATCAAAATTTTTATCTGGCATCTGCATTTTCTGTCTATCTCTTGGTTTTTCGTAGAGTTAGATTCTCTCTACTATCTCTGTCCATCTGTCTCTAGTCTGAGCTCTCTTAATATTAGTCAAGAATTAATCCATAATGCATTAAAGAAGACACATACTCTTCCGGTTTATGCTTGAAATGTTCAAGTTGTTGAACGTGTCACCAGTTTTCGTCTGATCACGTGATTAACACATGTAGCCAGATAACAAGTTTCTTAAACTCCTGCAAGGACAAAACCAAACAAAAACAGTGAATCAACAAATATAAAAGTACATAACAAATACAAATTTGGTTTACAGTTTTCTATCTGCTGTTTTCATAGATGACAGACAGACAGACATTCAGATTAGATAGACAGATCGATAGAAGATCGGGTTTTAAAAAAATATGACAAATAATAGCAATAATATCATAAATAAAAAATATGACAAATAATAGCAATAATATCATAAATAAAAAATATGACAAATAATAGCAATAATATCATAAATAAAAAATATGACAAATAATAGCAATAATATCATAAATAAAAAATATGACAAATAATAGCAATAATATCATAAATAAAAAATATGACAAATAATAGCAATAATATCATAAATAAAAAATATGACAAATAATAGCAATAATATCATAAATAAACAAATATGACAAATAATAGCAATAATATCATCAATAAAAAATATGACAAATAATAGCAATAATATCATCAATAAAAAATATGACAAATAATAGCAATAATATCATAAATTAAAAATATGACAAATAATAGCAATAATATCATCAATAAAAAATATGACAAATAATAGCAATAATATCATCAATAAAAAATATGACAAATAATAGCAATAATATCATAAATAAACAAATATGACAAATAATAGCAATAATATCATAAATTAAAAATATGACAAATAATAGCAATAATATCATCAATAAAGTTCAGCTGATAGACAAGCTTTCATACAATAAACAGCAACATGCTTATAATTAAACAGTAGTTGTAAGAATATATGTGGGCGTCTGTAGCTTAAGTGGTAGTGAGCTCGATCAAGTGCCAAACGTACCTGGTTCAAACTCCGCGACGGGCAATTTGGAAGCAAATTCGTTTCTGTGGGACTTTTAAGAAAGGTAAAATAGACACACCGTTCAGAAAGCAATGTCAAACTACTGAATGTATACATGGAGCCTAGAAAAACAACGACTCGTTTACAGTGGTCAATGGCTACGTCTTGTAAAAGGATATGCCACGATTTTTATTTCATGTAAGAATATTGGAAGCTGGTGTAGTTAGATGGATTGTGCCCCTCTTCCCGTCCCGACAACGTAAGGCCGACTAGCTGAGACATGAAAACTAAAATCCCTGTTTAATGGGCAGGTATTTTTTAAATATGTTTGATAGAACAATGTGTGATGTTTGCAATTTTACTCAATTATATTAGTCCAAGGTTATTTATTGCTGAAAAATATTAATAATACTGATATTCCTTATTGTTAAACTTAACTTGTAACGTAATATAACCTGGATTTAGTATATAATAATACTGATATTCCTTATTGTTAAACTTAACTTGTAACTTAATATAACCTGGATTTAGTATATAATAATCTGATATTCTTATTGTTAAACTTAACTTGTAACGTAATATAACCTGGATTTAGTATATAATAATACTGATATTCCTTATTGTTAAACTTAACTTGTAACGTAATATAACCTGGATTTAGTATATAATAATACTGATATTCCTTATTGTTAAACTTAACTGTAACGTAATATAACCTGGATTTAGTATATAATAATACTGATATTCCTTATTGTTAAACTTAACTTGTAACGTAATATAACCTGGATTTAGTATATAATAATACTGATATTCCTTATTGTTAAACTTAACTTGTAACGTAATATAACCTGGATTTAGTATATTAATAATACTGATATTCCTTATTGTTAAACTTAACTTGTAACTATATAACCTGATTTAGTATATAATAATACTGATATTCCTTATTGTTAAACTTAACTTGTAATGTAATATAACCTGGATTTAGTATATAATAATACTGATATTCCTTATTGTTAAACTTAACTTGTAACGTAATATAACCTGGATTTAGTATATAATAATACTGATATTCCTTATTGTTAAACTTAACTTGTAACGTAATATAACCTGGATTTAGTATAATAATACTGATATTCCTTATTGTTAAACTTAACTTGTAACGTAATATAACCTGGATTTAGTATATAATAATACTGATATTCCTTATTGTTAAACTTAACTTGTAACGTAATATAACCTGGATTTAGTATATAATAATACTGATATTCCTTATTGTTAAACTTAACTTGTAACGTAATATAACCTGGATTTAGTATATAATAATACTGATATTCCTTATTGTTAAACTTAACTTGTAATATAATATAACCTTGATTTAGTATATAATAATACTGATATTCCTTATTGTTAAACTTAACTTGTAACGTAATATAACCTGGATTTAGTATATAATAATACTGATATTCCTTATTGTTAAACTTAACTTGTAACGTAATATAACCTGGATTTAGTATATAATAATACTGATTTTCCCTTTATTGTTAAACTTAACTTGAACGTAATATAACCTGGATTTAGTATATAATAATACTGATATTCCTTATTGTTAAACTTAACTTGTAACGTAATATAAACTGGATTTAGTATATAATATCTGATATTCCTTATTGTTAAACTTAATTTGTAACGTAATATAACCTTGATTTAGCATATTAATAATACTGATATTCCTTATTGTTAAACTTAACTTGTAACGTAATATAACCTGAATTTAGTATATAATAATACTGATATTCCTTATTGTTAAACTTAACTTGAAACGTAATATAACCTGGATTTAGTATATAATAATACTGATATTCCTTATTGTTAAAATTAACTTGTAACGTAATATAACCTGGATTTAGTATATAATAATACTGATATTCCTTATTGTTAAATTTAACTTGTAACGTAATATAACCTGGATTTAGTATATAATAATACTGATATTCCTTATTGTTAAACTTAACTTGTAACGTAATATAACCTGGATTTAGTATATAAAAATACTGATATTCCTTATTGTTAAACTTAACTTGTAACGTAATATAACCTGGATTTAGTATATAATAATACTGATATTCCTTATTGTTAAACTTAACTTGTAACGTAATATAACCTGGATTTAGTATATAATAATACTGATATTCCTTATTGTTAAACTTAACTTGTAACGTAATATAACCTGGATTTAGTATATCTAATACTGATATTCCTTATTGTTAAACTTAACTTGTAACGTAATATAACCTGGATTTAGTATATAATAATACTGATATTCCTTATTGTTAAACTTAACTTGTAACGTAATATAACCTGGATTTAGTATATAATAATACTGATATTCCTTATTGTTAAACTTAACTTGTAACGTAATATAACCTGGATTTAGTATATAATAATACTGATATTCCTTATTGTTAAACTTAACTTGTAACGTAATATAACCGGGATTTAGTATATAATAATACTGATATTCCTTATTGTTAAACTTAACTTGTAATGTAATATAACCTGGATTTAGTATATATAATACTGATATTCCTTATTGTTAAACTTAATTTGTAACGTAATATAACCTTGATTTAGTATATAATAATACTGATATTCCTTATTGTTAAACTTAACTTGTAACGTAATATAACCTGGATTTAGTATGTTGTGTTGTTTTTTTAAATGAATTCGTTTTTATATAACAATACTGAAATGCAAGGTCACGCGACGGTTGTGGTCTTATTTCCTATAATTTTACCTAAGCCCGCCGACCGTATGTTATAGGAGGCCACGGATGGATAAAACTATTGCTAGAAGCAGAAACAGACTGAGATTATTTCAAAGCTTAAGCTACAGCTGAATACGGGTCATTAACTGACCGCATTAAAACAAAGAGAAAAAGAACGTTGTGTGAGAAAGGAATCTGCAATCAGTCCAGATATATTAAGACATAGTAATGAATAGTCTCAAATACTTCATGTTCATAAGCTATTATAGACTACTATTATTATTATTTTTTAACATGTTACGATTGACGACCAATTTGAAAGCAGCTCTGGCAGATAAATCAATGTCTTTCAATCGTTCTTCTAGGAACAGTTTAGGATGTTAATCCTACGATTAAATCAAGAGTCGAAGGTCCTAAAGCAGTTAGTCATTCTTGTCAGTGATACTATAACAACTTCTATGATTCTGTGACTCGATGTAATTGATATTATGTTCCTACAGTTCCACGTTGGCTACGTTAAATGTCACAGTGGTTTGGAGAGAGAACGGTAATGGAAGGCATGGTTCCTGGAGTACGAGGCAGGGACGACCAAAGTCACAGTGGTTTGGAGAGAGAATGGTAATGGAAGGCATGGTTCCTGGAGTACGAGGCAGGGACGACCAAGGTCACAGTGGTTTGGAGAGAGAATGGTAATGGAAGGCATGGTTCCTGGAGTACGAGGCAGGGGACGACCAAGGTCACAGTGGTTTGGAGAGAGAACGGTAATGGAAGGCATGGTTCCTGGAGTACGAGGCAGGGGACGACCAAAGTCACAGTGGTTTGGAGAGAATGGTAATGGAAGGCATGGTTCCTGGAGTACGAGGCAGGGGACGACCAAGGTCACAGTGGTTTGGAGAGAGAATGGTAATGGAAGGCATGGTTCCTGGAGTACGAGGCAGGGACGACCAAGGTCACAGTGGTTTGGAGAGAGAACGGTAATGGAAGGCATGGTTCCTGGAGTACGAGGCAGGGACGACCAAAGTCACAGGGTTTGGAGAGAGAATGGTAATGGAAGGCATGATTCCTGGAGTACGAGGCAGGGGACGACCAAGGTCACAGTGGTTTGGAGAGAGAACGGTAATGGAAGGCATGGTTCCTGGAGTCGAGGCAGGGACGACCAAAGTCACAGTGGTTTGGAGAGAGAACGGTAATGGAAGGCATGGTTCCTGGAGTACGAGGCAGGACGACCAAAGTGGTAGCATGACATCAAAGAAACCTTGAACA
This sequence comes from Arion vulgaris, assembly GCA_020796225.1. Classification (NCBI taxonomy): domain Eukaryota; kingdom Metazoa; phylum Mollusca; class Gastropoda; order Stylommatophora; family Arionidae; genus Arion; species Arion vulgaris. Next base: position 17,436,373 of record CM036753.1, read on the forward strand.
TGACGCTGGGGAGGCAGAGAGAACTTGCTAGGAGACAGAGTTTTCATGCAGACTGTGATGAAAGTGACGTTCCGCAAGGGATATTCTACTACTTGACAGTTCATCAGCTGTTTGGGTAATGAAAGGAGGAGGAAGGGGGCGGATTAAGCTGCAGGGCATGTTGCAAATTTTACCAAGAGGCTATAGGTTTTGTATGATAATAAAATAAAACACAACTTTTACAAACAACTTTTCTCAATTTAATGTGAGCACATTTAGAGATAACACTAGAGAAATCAATTTCTTTAAGTAAATTACACTGCCCGATTGCCCAGCGTGTTCGTAGCGCGTTGGACGACGGGTGACACATCCCCTGTAAGTGAGGTTCAATTCCGCGGGCTGACAGAAACGCCACAGGTTCTCCAGACATACGGTGTTCGTCTCACCGAACTCAAGGGTTACGATGACCATGGCACTGAGCCGAAGAGCTGAAAGCTCAAATGCTTCTGGTTCGGGAAAAAAAAGTAAATTACATTCAATGTTCACTAAGGCGAGATTATTTAAATGATCTTGTCCCATCATGTTCCTTAACTCACTTTTTATACACTTAATGTTGAAAAAGAACGTTTTCCGCTTACAAGCGTTCTAGAATTCCGTTCCACAAAATGGGCATTATTCCCGTTTCCAACTTTCTCATCTTCGAAACTAGTTCGTACGCCTGATTATGACATTCTACTCTTTGATCCATGTTATTTGATATGGCATCTAAAATTTGTTTGACAGTTTTACAAGCTAAACATTTTCTACTCTTGGAGCGGGGCTTCCAGAAACGCGGGGCCCATAGCATTTGCTACCTCTGCTATAGAGCTAATCCGGCACTGTTAGGGTTGGGGTGGGGTTTCTGTTGCTTGGACAGCAGCGATTCTACATATCAATATGAGACACACAACTTGAGTGAACTATATAGATTCCATCAACATGAGACACACAACTTGAGTGAACTATATAGATTCCATCAACATGAGACACACAACTTGAGTGAACTATAGATTCCATCAACATGAGACACACAACTTGAGTGAACTATATAGATTCCATCAACATGAGACACACAACTTGAGTGAACTATATAGATTCCATCAACATGAGACACACAACTTGAGTGAACTATATAGATTCCATCAACATGAGACACACAACTTGAGTGAACTATAGATTCCATAATGTGATAGTCTTTCAAGACTAATAGAGGATTCCATCAATATGAGACACACAACTTGAGTGAACTATAGATTCCATAATGTGATAGTCTTTCAAGACTAATAGAGGATTCCATCAACATGAGACACACAACTTGAGTGAACTATAGATTCCATAATGTGATAGTCTTTCAAGACTAATAGAGGATTCCATCAACATGAGACACACAACTTGAGTGAACTATATAGATTCCACAATGTGATAGTCTTTCAAGACTAATAGAGGATTCCATCAATATAAACAGTGAAATGTTGATCTTACAAGATCTTAACATCGACTTACATTGATTCATAAACGAGATCCTGTCTCTGAAACTGAAGTAGTTATATCACATTAAACGTCACAGTGACTAGAGTAAATCACTAGAAGGTATGATTTCTGGAAGGCAAGGCAGGGAACGACTAGGATGACGGTGGCAACAGAACACTTAGGACAACTTGAACAGGGTGATAAAGAAGACTGGTGAACTGGCTAGAGATGGAGAGTCCTTCAGGTAGAATGCTATTTGAACGATTTCGCCAAAGGACGTTCTACAGTTACAAGATATACTGATAATACAGGGTCACTAGAAAGCAATAAAAAACACAGAAACGACAACGTTTTTGCAAACACATAGTAATAAAGAGTGTGACCTAACTAAAGACTATATTTGTTTAATACTTACTATGCACATATGAAAAAGATTGCTCGTAATCACCCCAACATCCCAAGAACATGGACTAGTTCAAATATGCACTACACGATTTCCATGCTCAAGTATTTTACTCATAGCATTATACCAAAATGTGCATACAACTTGCACAGACAAATGATAAAAGTAGTTCTTCAACTATGTAAAATTCACTACCTGTCATCAAAAGAGAAATGATTTGGCATCTTTGATAATGAGAATATGTAGCAACGTTTTCCCGATAGTCAGTAAATATCTTAGATTAAAAGTGTGATCTAGACCTGCATCATATGCGTGAACTATTGATTTCGAGTTAACGTCTCAGGTAGAAGGACTGCAATGGTTGGATAAGGTCAGAAATGAGAAGCTTATACATGTAGAAAGTGTTGTAGGGGGTCCATTGTTTATTGACTGTATCGCAGTTCAGGTTTATTTATTTCTGGTGGTTCCGTTTTCCCCCATATCGTTGATTCGGTTTCCGTTTCATTCTCTATATCTTCCTTATCTTAGGTTTATGTGGTTGATTTTCTGATGTGATTGTGGTGGAAGCTAGATGGTAAACCACACCAACGCTAAATGATACAAACACTGCTTTTCAATTTATATTACTTTTATTTTAGATGTTAACTTTTAGAGTGTATCACAACACGTCCAGCGAAAGTGTTTTTATCGTCTCTCAGTGTTTACTAATTCGTTACTAACACGTCACTATTTTACTACACAAAAACGTCGTGTCTTGTAGTTATGTGTTGCACTTCTGCATAGAGAGTGCAACACATAGTCTCAACTATTAAATAATCTAATTATACTACTCTAACTATATGGCTAACTGTCCATTCTTCTGCTGCCATCTGGGGAACTATGACACCCCCTGGAGACCTCGCCGTCGCCCCGACGGCGAACTTCCAACAAAATTGCACAGGTAGTGTCCAATAGGGTGATTAGAGTGGTGAGAGCTGAAAGGGAACTAGTCACCTCACGTGATAAACGTGGCTCCACAACAACTAACTATAACAGCCAACCATGGTCGAAAAGAAAAAAAAAATCCTGACGGGATCTCAGGAAGACCCAAGTTGAATGAGCAAATGGGAACTAGTCACCACACGTCGTTGAACGACTCATCAACTGGTCATAGGTGACCATGGTTACAACAACAGTAAACCCTCTGTGCTCTTGTGCTGAAACCATGTAATATAAATTAATCAGCATTACATAAATTAAGTGATCTGGAAAATATGCGCCTATTGACTCCGACGGCGACCCAACAGCATAACACTTGGCCAATGTGAGGTGGCTGTACTGGACATCAATCTCATGAGGTAGTATGGGTTTGATGGCAGCGTGCATCAGTATGTCACTAATCACTATGTCTTTCTTGCATGTCAGAGTCTTGTCACACTATCTGAAATCTCAAACAAAAAAACAAGTTACAAATCGAAGATGATCTGAAAAACATCTCTATATACTGGTCAAATCACCAGCAGTATTAGACCTCTGTAGAAATAATAACATAATAACTAACTCCCGATACCACGGAATGAACAAACTCCAATATTCAATACATTGCATTAAAAACATACATAATGTTCAACTAACAACACTATATCACCTCCACAGGTTTATTAACCATCTCCCAATCCCAGGAAAATAATGAACTCCCAAGATTTAACATATGACCAACGAATATGGACAACTTATATATGATGCCGAATTGCCAACATCATATATTAATATTAACCAACCCCAATCCCAGGAATAAATAATCCAAGAATCCAAAATACTCGGATCGACATCATATAACCATATCTAGCAATGAACGGTGAAAAGTTAATGTTTGCCATCAACATCAACCGACCTCAAATATCCCCACCATTATCAAATATCAAATAATTAATGTTTGCCATCAACATCAACCGACCTCAAATATCCCCACCATTATCAAATATCAATTAATTAAGTGGGGTGATTATCAAATATCTCCCACCATTTCACATTTCAAACTCTAATCGCAAAGTAATCAAATTAATCTGCCCAACATTTGGAACAACATCATAATATCATCGACAGTAGAACTGTCCAACAACCACATCGGGGTTTATTTATTTCTGGTGGTTCCGTTTTCCCCCATATCGTTGATTCGGTTTCCGTTTCATTCTCTATATCTTCCTTATCTTAGGTTTATGTGGTTGATTTTCTGATGTGATTGTGGTGGAAGCTAGATGGTAAACCACACCAACGCTAAATGATACAAACACTGCTTTTCAATTTATATTACTTTTATTTTAGATGTTAACTTTTAGAGTGTATCACAACACGTCCAGCGAAAGTGTTTTTATCGTCTCTCAGTGTTTACTAATTCGTTACTAACACGTCACTATTTTACTACACAAAAACGTCGTGTCTTGAGTTATTTGCACTTCTGCATAGAGAGTGCAACACATAGTCTCAACTATTAAATAATCTAATTATACTACTCTAACTATATGGCTAACTGTCCATTCTTCTGTCCATCTGGGAACTATGACAAAAGAACGAGACAGATCCCAATGAACCAAGAGGAGAAAAAAAAACCGCTGGCGTTGGATAGGATACACATTGAGAAAACGTGAGTAGAATATAACATGAAGGACCCTTTCTTCGAAACCGTAGGTAAAGCGAAAGAGAGGGAAAACTTAGAACTACAAGGTAAAGAGACGTGGAAGCAACACATTTACGATATGCGAAAGAGCTGGAAGAAGCTACAAGAGATAGATAAAGAATGGCATGAGTTGGTTACGTTAATCTGGTTTAAAAGGCAAGAGAAGATTTGGCATGAGTTGATTAATTCAATCTGTGTTAAAAGGCAAGAGAAGACTTGACATGAGTTGACTAATTCAATCTGGGTTAAAAGGCAAGAGAAGACTTGACATGAGTTGACTAATTCAATCTGGGTTAAAAGGCAAGAGAAGACTTGACATGAGTTGACTAATTCAATCTGGGTTAAAAGGTAAGAGAAGACTTGACATGAGTTGACTAATTCAATCTAGAGTTAAAAGAGAGAAAACTTGACATGAGTTGATTAATTCAATCTGGGTTAAAAGGCAAGAGAAGACTTGACATGAGTTGACTAATTCAATCTGGGTTAAAAGGCAAGAGAAGACTTGACATGAGTTGACTAATTCAATCTGGGTTAAAAGGCAAGAGAAGACTTGACATGAGTTGACTAATTCAATCTGGGTTAAAAGGCAAGAGAAGACTTGACATGAGTTGACTAATTCAATCTGGGTTAAAAGGCAAGAGAAAACTTGACATGAGTTGATTAATTCAATCTGGGTTAAAAGGCAAGAGAAGACTTGACATGAGTTGACTAATTCAATCTGGGTTAAAAGGCAAGAGAAGACTTGACATGAGTTGACTAATTCAATCTGGGTTAAAAGGCAAGAGAAGACTTGACATGAGTTGACTAATTCAATCTGGGTTAAAAGGCAAGAGAAGACTTGACATGAGTTGATTAATTCAATCTGGGTTAAAAGGCAAGAGAAGACTTGACATGAGTTGACTAATTCAATCTGGGTTAAAAGGCAAGAGAAGACTTGACATGAGTTGACTAATTCTTCTTCTTCTTCTTCAGCGATCTCTGGTCATGCGCTTAATTTACTGTGGACCACAAACTGGGCAGACAGCTTCAGGTCTGTCAGGTTTCCCCAAAGCTTAGTTTTCAGGTCGACTGGGTGTGGCCACATGTTGCTTCTCAGCTCACACAGAAGAGGACAGTCTTGCAGGATATGCTCTGGTGTCTGTTCTGCCTGCTGACACTGGCAGAGAGCTGTTTGACTTATTCCTAGTCTGTATAAGTGTTTGTTGAGTCTGCAGTGTCCGGTGCGTAGTCGAAATATAATGACCTGGTCTGTTCTGCTTAGGTCTTTGAGGAGTCTTTTCCATAATCATATCCAGTGTTTGTCTTCCAGTCTACTGCAGATTTTCTCTGTATGAGGGTTTTGACCTCTTGAAAAGACAAGTTGACTAATTCAATCTGGGTTAAAAGGCAAGAGAAGACTTGACATGAGTTGACTAATTCAATCTGGGTTAAAAGGCAAGAGAAGACTTGACATGAGTTGACTAATTCAATCTGGGTTAAAAGGCAAGAGAAGACTTGACATGAGTTGATTAATTCAATCTGGGTTAAAAGGCAAGAAGACTTGTGCAGGTTGGTTAATTCAATCTGGTTAAAAGGCAGAGAAGACTTGACATGAGTTGATTAATTCAATCTAGGTTAAAAGGCAAGAAGACTTGGCATGAGTTGGTTAATTCAATCTGGGTTAAAAGGCAAGAGAAGACTTGGCATGAGTTGGTTAATTTAATCTGGTTTAAAAGGTAAGAGAAGACTTGACATGAGTTGGTTAATTCAATCTGGATTAAAAGGCAAGAGAAGACTTGACATGAGTTGACTAATTCAATCTGGGTTAAAAGGCAAGAGAAGACTTGGCATGAGTTGGTTAATTCTTCTTCTTCTTTCTTCTTTGCGTTCGGTTTCGTATGCTCGTCTAAATCATGAGATGGGTTGCCTCTAAGAAGCTGCATGTCAGTTGGAGTTCTTCGAGAGTTCCCCATAGCTTGTCTGTAAGCTTTGTTCATGAGGCCATGTTTCATTTCGTTGGTGTATATATAATGGACATGCCTGCAGGATGTGCTCTGAAGTCTGTGTTTCTGTCTGGCATGCACATTATGCAGTCTGAGCAGGCTTTATTCTGTGCATGTCGTGGTTGAGCCTGCAGTGTCCTGTTCTTAGGCGAAAGATTGTTGTGTGCTGTTTTCTGTTTAGTCTGCTGATGGGATCTTGTGGGTGTTTGCTGTGGGTTTGTTGCCTCCATACCTCTTTGTACTTCTTTTGATATGTGTCTTGATTTCTGGTAGTGATACTGGTGTTTCTGTTGTGTAAGTTTTGTTCCCTCCTTAGCCAGCATGTCTGCTCTCTCATTTCCTGGTACGCCACAGTGGGCTGGGACATGAGATAGTTACGTCAATCTGGATTAAAGGTAAGAGAGACTTGACATGAGTTGGTTAATTCAATCTAGGTTAAAAGGCAAGAGAATGGAAGAGAGAGTAAAAAATAGAGAGATTCAGAAGTAAGTCATTAACTCCACAAACGCCCCCACCACGTGACTTTAGGTTTGAACGCTTTTACCAGAAGTCGCACTAAAGGGCGTTTTTTAAAATTCTAAATCAAATGGCTTGTAAAAACATGGCATTTGTCCTGGTCCACTAAGAGTTTATTTCTGTTTTAACTAAAGCACTTTCAGATGAAAGTACTAGAGTAGGGGATACAATGTTAACAGTGATACATCAATATAAATGTAAATTTTTGCCAATGTTAAACCTGGGACCACATTACATTTTCTGATGAGAAAAAATCAGAAAAGAGGAAGTTGTTATTAATGTACACACAAATCAAACACTAACTACTGACACGTGACGGCAAAGTCTGTAATTGATTCCGTAGCATTTGTTGGCCAATAAAGTTATTCCCTTGTGAGTGCAGGTGTGTGTCTGTCTGTGTGTGTCTGTCTGTGTGTGAGTGTGTTTGGTTGTGTGTCTATGGGTGGAGTTGTGTGTGTGTGTGTACGTGTACGCACATACGTGGAGATAAATATGTTGAGTCTTGTTACTGTTGAGAATTATAGCATCTGAGCTGGTCGCTCTTTCTAACCAAAATGCACAGTTCAGGAAATCGTTATTTTGAAGTTTTTGTGTTATGTTATGTAGTAGGTTGTGTAGTATTGTGTAAACTGTTATGTAGTTGTGTGTAATGTTATGTAAACGATTCTGTGATGCTGTGGTCGTGTTTTGTAGTTGTTGTGTAGAGTTGTGTAGTATTTTATAGTTGTCCTTTAGTGTTTTGTAGAGGGTTCTGTAGATGTTGTGTAGTGTTGTGTAAAGGCTTGAGTAGTGTTGTGCAGTTGTTGTGTAGATGCTTCTGTAGATTTTAGTGTAGTGTTGTGTAAAGAGTTTCTAGCAATTGTGAGTGTTTGTGAAGTGTTCTGTAGAATGTTTGTAGTGTTGTGAAGTGCTCTGTAGAATGTTATGTAGTGTTGTGTAAAGAGTTTTGTAGCTGTTGTGTAGTGTTGTGTGAAGTGCTCTGTAAAATGTTGTGTAGTGTTGTGTGAAGTGCTCAGTAGAATGTTATGTAGTGTTGTGTGAAGTGCTCTGTATAATGTTATGTAGTGTTGTGTCAAGAGTTTTGTAGATGTTGTGTAGTGTTGTGCGAAGTGCTCAGTAGAATCCTATATAGAATGTTTTATATGTGTTATGTAGAGTGTTCCTTAGTTGTTGTACTGTGCTGTGTAGACTGTTCTTTGTTTTTATGTAGAGTGTTCTGTAGGGGGTGTGTAGTTGGTGTGTATAATGGTATGTGTTGTTCTGAAGTGTTGTGTAGATGTTGTGTAGTGTTGAGTAGAATATTCTGTAGATGTTGTGTAGTGTTGTGTAGAATATTCGGTAGATGTTGTGTAGTGTTGTGTAGAATATTCGGTAGATGTTGTGTAGTGTTGTGTAGAATATTCGGTAGATGTTGTGTAGTGTTGTGTAGAATGTTTTGTGTTGTTGTGTATTGCGTTTTATAGTTTATGTATAATGATGTAAATGATGGTTAAAATTGCTGTGTAACTCAGAAAAATCTTACTTTATTTGCATGATAAGTCTTGGTCTTTAAAGATATACACCATTTGTAGAAATATAATTGGTTATGAATAGTTCTGAAACAAAACCACTTATTTCTAGACATCACTCTATACAATCTGTGACTATACTGATACAATCTGTGACTATACTGATACAATCTGTGACTATACTGATACAATCTGTGACTATACTGATATCAATTTCTGCAATACTAAGGAAACAACATAGCTATAAACAGGAGAATAAACTTGAAGCTACATACGAATGATGTCTACATGTATGTTATATGTGTATACTTGTGTCTATGTATGCTCTTGTTTCGTCCCATATATACAAACACAAAAAGTTTATCACATGTGTCTATGCAAACACCGTTCGATCGAATCTGAACTGATTATTCTGTGTTTTATAGTCGACGCTGTTTATAAAAGACAAGGCTTAGTGAAGTATTTCTTTGGAGAACTAGCTGATTGTATTTTTTAAATCGCTCATCTGTAGGGATAGACAATGAGTGCCGTAATAAATAACGGTTTGTGGTTCCAATCCTGTGTTTTGTAATTTGTTTTTTCCCACGAAAGCCCTTAATATTTATTCATTAAGGTAATCTCTTGACTGAAATCCACTAGCTGAAAGAAAAGTTCTCAAATAAAAGATATCTTGTAGAAGAAATGTGGAGATTAAAGAAAAAATGATCCATTGTTGTTGGATATTTGAAAGGTAATACTAAACATATACAATATCAAGACCCCACTACATAAACAAGGATGCAACACAACAAGGGCGACTCATCTGGCCCTAGAACCCAAATTAAAGCTCCCATCCCTACGCTTAACGAGAAGAGTGGACAGCCAACTACATCTTCCACCTGGGAATAGACAATAGACAATAGATAGACACTAAATATACATCGAAGATTGCTGTTAGGTGATCATGGAGGAACAAGAAGAGTGGATAATTATTTTTCCTCTTCAGGTTACTGAGCCTTTGGCGTTTATTTCTGTTGATATCAGCCGCCTCCATTCATTACTGTTTTTAGTTTTATATTCCCAATCGTTGACTCTTAGTATTTCTTAAAAACTACGTCGATGTTATCTCTCTATTGTTCTCTAGGTTTTCTTAGTGGTCACTTCCCCTTTATGTTATTTGTAATTGTCATTTTAGACTCTCTGCTTTCAGCACAAGCTATCATGTTTTATTAATCTTCATTATAGTATTAATAAATGGCTATTTAAACAATTTATACATATCATAATTGTTTCTCATTCTCTATTGTCCATCAATTTTCATCATGATTTGACCAACATATTCATCTTAAGATTCTGTTTTCAAAGGTCAGTAATAATACTTCATATTTTTCTGTTGTGCACCAAGTTTCAGATCCATATACAATAATTATTTTGATTACAGTTTTGAAAATTGTGATCTCATTGTTATGGGACAGGTACTTGAATGTTGGCAGGTGTGATGGGACAAAGTATACATTATTTCCTAAGTGTAGTCTAGAGTTTATTTCTTCTCTTATTATTTGGAAGCTATTAAAGTTTGTAGTCAAGTACTTATATGTTTCTGTTATTTTAATTTATATAACGTCATCCTCACGATATCACGAACACAATGGGAACGACAGGAACGTAATCAGAATGAAGGCATGCGTTTAGTCCTTGGCGCTAGGGATACTGCCTTTGTAAATATGAGATATATGCTTGGCAATATTTCACTACGTTTCGGTCCTGCTATCGCTCAAACCAAAACATGTATGTGGATTGCTGCGGATCAGAGACGTCCATTGCACAAAAATGTTAATGATGTTAAGGGTACTAGTAATCAAGCCTGACATGACGTAGATGACACAGGTTAAGAAAACAATTAGCCTGATGACCACAGTGGCAGCTCAAGCAAAAGGGAAAGAATGGATCCCGTTAGATGGTAGCATGGCCAACTACCGCAATGTTGGGATACATGAAGGCTGAACTCGAAATTAAGCAGCTTCTTCTTCTTCTTCTTTTTTTGTCGTCACACTGCTACCGGGTTGTTGCCCAGTGTCGTGGTTTTTCTGTTTCTGTCTTGCGCTGTTCTGGTGGCTTGTGTGATTGTTATCTTTGCTCTTTCACAGGATTCTGCTATGCCATCTAACCATCTTTTCCGTGGTCTTCCTCTTGCCTTCTTTCCGATGTTCTGTTGTAGAAGACTCTGTATACTGTGGAGTTTGGATGCATTCTTATTAAGTGGCCAAACCACTTCATTCTTTTTTCTCAATGTAATTCAAGCAAGGTTCTGTGCCAACTTTCTTTCTTATTCTGATGTTGGTGATTCTGTCTTTTCTTGTGTTGTTGGTAACTTTTCGCAGGCAACGCAATTAAGCAGCCGATAGCAGATAATACAAGTGACGATGATGTTGTTTATACCGACGAGTATGTGCATCGTGGTGAGAAGTCAGTCTGCGGTTTCTTGGCTAGGGTGCATGGTAGGGTTGTTACAGAGCGAATCATATCATACAAATACTTCCAGTGTGAGGATGGCAATTGTGACTGTAGCTGCTACCCTCCAGGGGCTATCTGGGATTTCATGTACTGTAGCCGTTGTTGTATCTGACTCTCAATCGATGCTTCTGAAGGTCCAAAATGGCAAGTTGTGGTATGAGTGGATCTCCAGGGGCTATCTGGGACTTCATGTACTGTAGCCGTTGTTGTATCTGACTCTCCTCTCAGTCGATGCTTCTGAAGGTCCAAAATGGCAAGTTGTGGTATGAGTGGATCTCCAGGGGCTATCTGGGACTTCATGTACTGTAGCCGTTGTTGTATCTGACTCTCAGTCGATGCTTCTGAAGGTCCAAAATGGCAGGTTGTTGTATGAGTGGATGTCGTCTATTAAGATTTCCAACGCCCGTGTGTTGATTTCAGGGTCTAGCAAGGGGAGTAAAGAATAGTAACACTGCGTCATACAATGCATGTCGTAAGAGGCGACTGAGGTAGAGGCCTAGGGAAGCTATCTTAGTAAATAAAAAGCGTCAATAGGATGTGCTGACCTACTTGTGGGACAGGATGTGCTGACCTACTTGTGGGACAGGATGTGCTGACCTACTTGTGGGACAGGATGTGCTGACCTACTTGTGGGACAGAATGTGCCGACCTACTTGTGGGACAGGATGTGCTGACCTACTTGTGGGACAGGATGTGCTGGCCTACTTGTGGGACAGGATGTGCTGACCTACTTGTGGGACAGGATGTGCTGACCTACTTGTGGGACAGGATGTGCTGACCTACTTGTGGGACAGGATGTGCTGACCTACTTGTGGGACAGGATGTGCTGACCTACTTGTGGGACAGGATGTGCTGACCTACTTGTGGGACAGGATGTGCTGACCTACTTGTGGGACGCATAACTGGCACAACGTACAATCTCTCTTCTCTTATTCTCGGGTCACATATAAATTACAAGATTGGTTAACAAGTAGTCGATATGGAGCGTTTGAAGAAGAAGAGAAAATCTTCTTGCGTAGTACCTGACCACCATTTAGAAGCTCAGTAGAAACTCTATTTAATCCAGTTGCTTTTTTTCTTTTTTTCTTTCGTATAATAGCTTTCTGAAACTGACTATTACTGGTGTTCCAAAAACGGTTTTGTGTTCTTGGTTTGTAGCCCAGGGCAACCGCAAACTCAAATTATAATTAAAACCAAATGTAACAATCTGTTATTGATTTTGTTTTTCCTAGCAGTAAAGTGGCTGCTCATAAACGTTATGATAACAGTTTTGTATGAACTCACGTATGGGTGTGAAGCATGGACATTTAATAAAGCAGTGGAATACACATATGGGCTTTTAAATAAAAGTGTTACAGAAGAGTCCTCCGTATATCATGGACAGAGAAGAGAACAAATAGATTTATCCAGAAAGAACTCAAAGTCAAAGAAAACTGGCTGATGCCACAAATAAGAAAGAGAAAATTGAGATATTTTGGAAATATAAAACACATGAAGGGATGGAGGAGACTATCATGAGAGGAGGCATACCGGCAAAGAGAAATGAGGAAGACCACAGAGAAGATGGATTCAGGATGTAACTGATGGTTTGAACATGACAGCTGCAGAGGCAGGAAATCTGGTCTATAATAATAATAATAATAATAATTCCTCTCGTACCGTTATACGTTACATAGGGCCTGCAAGTAATTCTCCATACCGCTCTATCCTGGGCAACTCGCTCAATCTCCTCCATGGAACTGAGACCGATATTTCGCGCCTCTCTCAGCAAAGTTCGTTTCGGGGTCTCCTTAGGTCGACCTCTCTTTCTTGAACACTTTGCATCCCACTTCAATGCCTGCTTTGATATTTGTTGATCCTTTCTCCTCAATGTACCTAACACATCTCCATCTTCTCTTTATAACAGTTGTCACTATCTGGTCTATGAGAGAGAGAAATCCCGGAGGACTGTTGGGGTGGCAAATTTCTATTTAGGACAAGCTACTTGATGATGACGATTCCTTGTAAGTGTATCAAGTCTGTCATCATTTTGTTTTATCCTAGTGACTGTGCCTTTCAGCGCTGCAGACAGAAGACAGATGTAGCTTTCTGAACATCGATATGTTTGTGGCTTAATATGTTGCCATATTATATTTAGCTAGTATCTCCTTGATTCCTTACAGTCCATGTTTTGTGTGTCTCCCTCTTGTCTTGTAGATTAATGTTCTCAAATAGTATATTCTTACTGCAGACTGTTTGTGGTTCGTTCTGACCAAATACTCAAAGTATTCACTTATTTAATTTTTAATAAAATCGTTGTCTGGTTTTGTTCTAACGATTTCCCTCGTTGTTTCATGTATATGCTTGTCTTCCTTGTAGCATTTTCTATACATCTCATCTTACATCTCTTGGTGTGAGTTTGTGTTGGTGTCTTTCATAGACTCTACATATCTCAGACTTGTAGCACAATGTAAGTACAAACTGAGTCTGAAACAAAATCTGATAATTTGTCATGCTTTGAATAGTAACATACAAGTGTTTCAGGATTTGGTAGTTGATGTTAATCACCTTCAGGATACTAGTTTCAATTTCTCTGTCTAGTCTGCCATCATCTGGACAAATATTTTCAATATACATGAATTATTTTACTTGGGCTACTGTATTTTCGTTGATAGTAATGTTACTCTGTAGCAGTGGCGCCGCCTGTGCTGCCGGGGCTCGCAAGGGAGCAAAGAGTAGCAGCACTGCGACCTATAAGGCATGTCGTAAGAGGCGACTAAGGTGGGGTTTGGTGTAGGGCTGGCTACCCTATCCAGTAGAAAATTTAGCCACAAAATCCAACCAACCATGAACAAGTCACATAAAATAAAATAAAAACTGTGCCAACCAAGAGGAAAGGAAGCTCTTCTAGAAGAGGTATGAAGGATGCAGAGAAAGCCGCAAGGAGTCTACACTGCAGATTATCTTCCTTTCACCTAGGAAAAGCTCCAGAATTGGCACCTGGAATGTTAGAAGTATGTATCAAATGGGAAAGACAGCACAGGTTGTAAATGAGATGAAATTTCACGGATTGGCATCTTGGGATTATGTGAAACTAGGTGGAATGGTGCAGGCAAACAACGTCTAAACACAGGAGAAACAATGCTGTTCTCAGGCCATATGGAAGAAAATGCCCCATAGTGAAGGAGTGGCTTAATGCTATCTAAAGAAGCGGAGACTGCACTAATAAAATGGGAAGCAGTGAGTCCTAGGATAATCACAGCAACATTCAGAACCACCAAAAGAAAGTATTCTTGAATGTGACCCAGTGTTATGCACCTACCAATGATAAAGAGGAAAAGTAAAGGAGGAATTTTACATAAAACTTCAAATACTATAGGTAATCAGAGAAATGGGAACATCAAAATTCTGATGGGTGACCTCAATGCCAAAATAGGTTCGGACAACATAGGCTACGAGGAGATCATGGGGAAACACGGACTAGGAATAATGAACGAAAATGGAGAACTATTCACTAATTTCTGTGCAGCGAATCAATACGTCATAGGTGGAAGTGTCTTTCCACATAAAAGAATACATAAAGCAACCTGGGTATCACCAGATCACAGAACAGAAAATCAAATTGACCACATATGCATAAACAAGAAATTCAGGTCATCTCTACAAGATGTAAGGGTTCTAAGGGGGCAGATGTAGATTCAGATCACCATTTGCTGATAAGTAAAATTAAACTGAAGCTTAAGCGATACATAACATCCCATGAACATAGAGACCAATATAATGTAGAATACCTCAGAAGTCAAGAAACAAAGGAACAGTTTACGGTCACAGTCTCTAATAAGTATGAGATTTTGCGGCAATTAGAAGATGAGGTGAGTGCGGAAGAATGCTGGTAGCAAGCCAAACATATTTGAAATGAAACATGCACAGAGGTATTAGGAAAGAAGGAGCGGAATCATAAGGCATGGATAACTCCAGAAACTCTCAAGGAAATAGAAGAAAGGAAAAGAGGAAAGCAGATTTAAATAATAGCAAAACTAGAACTGCCAAAGCCATAGCCCAGGAAAAGTACACAGAAGCTAGCAAGAAAGTGAAGAAACAAATAAAGTTAGATAAAAGACAATACGTGGAAGATCTAGCAAGAGAAGCAGAGGTAGCTGCAGGAAAAGGAAACCTTAGGATCTTTACAATATCACTAGAAAGCTAGCAGGAAAATTCAGACCATGAAATGGGTTGATCAAAAATAGTAGTGGGGAAACTATCACTAATGTTAGAGACCAAATGGAAAGATGGATGGAATACTTCAAGGAACTCCTGAACAGACCAGCACCTACAAACCCCACCCAGATATCCAACCGGCAGAAATTGACTTGGACATCAACTGTGAGAAACCATCCAAGGAGGAGATTAGTAAAGCCATTAAACTTTAAAAGATGGAAAAGCGGCCGGTCCAGATGGTATTCCAGCAGAGGCGGTTAAAGCCAACATAAACACATCCACAGAAATACTGTATAAATTATTTAGCAGAATCTGGGAGACGGAAGAAATACCAGCAAACTGGAGAGAAGGATACCTGGTGAAGCTACCAAAGAAAGGGACCTTCAGAAGTGTGAAAACTATAGGGAATAATGCTGTTGTCAGTACCTGGGAAAATACTAAGCAGAGTCATCCTGGAGAGACTGAGAGATGCCATCGATATAAAGCTAAGAGATGAACAGGCAGGCTTCCGACCAAATAGATCCTGTGCTGACCAGATAGCCACATTACGTATAATAATAGAGCAAAGTATTGAATGGAAATCCCAACTTTATATCGGATTTGTTGATTATGAGAAGGCTTTTGACAGTATTGATAGGAAAACCCTTTGGAAATTAATGAGGCATTATGGAATCCCACAGAAAATTATTAACCTAATAAAAGCAACATATACAGATATGAAATGTAGAGTTCTTCATGAAGGTAAACTAACAGATACTTTCGGAATAGAAACAGGAGTGCGTTAGGGATGTCTTCTATCACCTTTGTTGTTCTTACTGACAATAGACTGGATTATGAAGACCACAGTAACTAACACCAGAAATGGAATCCAATGGACTCTGACAGAGCAACTAGATGATCTGGACTTCGCTGATGATATAGCCCTTCTGTCACATACACGAAATCAGATGCAGGATAAGCTTAACACATTGAATCAAAGGTCCCAGCAACTAGGGCTGAACATTCATAAGGGAAAGACAAAGATATTGAGAATTAACAAGGAAACGACAACTCGATCTCCCTGGGGAAATCCCACTTCAAGAGGTAGAATCATACACATATTTGGGCAGCAACGTAGACAAAGAGGGTGGAACAGATAGAGATGTTAAAATAAGAATACAGAAGGCAAGAGGAGCTTTCATTGCACTGGCAAACATTTGGAAGTCCAAAGAATTCAAATCTAGAACACAAATTCGGATATTTAACTCTAATGTTAAAGCAGTTCTACTGTATGGGTCAGAAACATGGAGAACAACTAAAACAATAGCGCATAAATTGCAAACATTCATCAACTGGTGTCTGCGCAGAATAGAGGGAATAAGATGGTATGATAGGGTCACAAATGAGGAACTTATGGAGAGAACAAGACAGATTCCAGTGAACGAACAGGTTAAAAAGACGCTGGCGCTGGATAGGACACACTTTGCGAAAACCGGAGGAAAATATAACAAGAAGGGTCCTTGCCTGGAACCCGCAGGGACAGCGAAAGAAGGGAGGCCGAGAAATACATGGAGACGAGATTTGGAGGCGGAGATCAACAATATAAAGAAGAGCTGGAGGAGCTGCAGGAGATAGCTAGAGATAGGAAGACTTGCATGAGTTGGTTGAGGGCCTATGCCCCAACCCGGGGTTAAAAGGCAAAGAGAGAGAGAGAGAGAGAGAGAGAGAGTGGCGGCGGTGATCATTTTGTTAGTGGGGCCAGACACACATTTTCTGAAAAACCATGGTTTTGGGTAAGGGTATAATTTTATTTTATTAAATAGTTCTTTCTTCTTCTTCTTTACGTTCGTTCTTTACGACCAATTTTAACCACTCTTTGTGATAGGTTTGATCTTTGCCAAGAACGTATACGTTGCACATTGGTTTGGTAGACCCCTAAACGCATAGACTTCTACACGTTTAGGACACACGCATCCGATTTCAGCCTAACCTCCTTAATCGCCTCTTACGACATGCCTGGCAGGTAACAGTGGTTCCATTCTTTACACCCCAAATTTGTGCCCGGTAACCACTGGCGTATTAAATAGTAAATACAAGTTACACATTATTTTTGGTGGGGCCCAACCCCACTGGCCCTTAATGATGAGCCGCCACTGCTCTGCAGTATTGCTTGGTTTATTGATATTATTTCTGCCTTCTGTGTGTTTATCTTCATATTTATTTTACTTCACGTTGATGCTACTGTTAACGGAAACATGGAAGACAACAAAGGAAACCTGCAGAAAACTGCAGACCTTCGTAAATGCATGTTAACGTAGAATATCGAAAAAGGGTGGAGACTGCAGTAAAACTTGGAAAAATAGGTAAACACGTAAAACAAAGTACTACAGTTTTACAAAATACATAAACAGTGACGATAAACAGCAACGTTTCGACCAAAAGGCCTTTATCAAGCAAACAATACAACAAGAATGACGAATTTCGAGGAACACTACAAATGGACGATTACATGTGGAAACATAAACCTATCTGATGAAAATCTGGGAATAAAAACGAACAACGAAATGAGTGCAACACAAAAACCGAAAGTGGAAAAGGAGAGGAACAATAAACAATATAGTGGATAAATGACACATATATGGAGCAAACACATATATAGATAACAAGGCACGAGATAAGACAGTAGAATAGAGGGACTTAAATGGTATGATAAGATTACGAACAAGGAACTCAGAGAAAACAGATACCAGTGAAGAAAGAGCTCAGGAAGAGATGCTGGTGATGGATAGGACATACATTGAGAAGAACGACCGGAAGCATTACAAGACAGACACTGTTTTGGAACCCGCTGGGAAAGAGGAGTAGTGGAAGACCTAGACAGACCTGGAAAAGAGAGCTGGAGGCTGATACTAAAAGGATAGGTAAAACATGGAAAGAATTGGAAGGGATGGCAAGAGAGAGGAAGAGATGGAAGAAGTTTGTTGAAGACCTGTGCTCCATTGGGAGTTGAAAGGCGAAGAAGAAGACTGGTGATAACACGCAAACCTTGTCGTACTTCTGATGTTACGAGAAACCAGATTGTCATACCAGCAGTTGTTTGAATATAAATGTCTTGTGTGCAAATCTCTAGTGTTGTTTAATATGCAACCATTAACATTATATTGCTTTTTCGCTTGTCATAATCTACTATTGATTATTCTATTGAAAGTGTTTTGTTTAGGTTCAATGAAAACATTTCATTCTTTGTTGTTCTAGCAAATAATTCTTTCACTTGATTCTTGTCCTTTCTTGTAGCAAATAATTCTTTCACTTGATACTTGTGCTATGTTGTAGTAAATAATTCTTTCACTTGATACTTGTGCTATGTTGTAGTAAATAATTTTATCTGATACTTGTGCTATGTTGTAGTAAATAATTCTTTCACTTGATACTTGTGCTATGTTGTAGTAAATAATTCTTTCACTTGATACTTGTCCTTTGTTGTAGTAAATAATTCTTTCACTTGATACTTGTCCTTTCTTGTAGTAAATAATTCTTTCACTTGATTCTTGTTCTTTGTTGTAGTAAATAATTCTTTCACTTGATTCTTGTTCTTTGTTGTAGCAAATAATTCTTTCACTTGATACTTGTCCTTTCTTGTAGCAAATAATTCTTTCACTTGATTCTTGTCCTTTGTTGTAGTAAATAATTCTTTCACTTGATACTTGTCCTTTCTTGTAGCAAATAATTCTTTCACTTGATTCTTGTCCTTTCTTGTAGTAAATAATTCTTTCACTTGATTCTTGTCCTTTGTTGTAGTAAATAATTCTTTCACTTGATACTTGTCCTTTCTTGTAGCAAATAATTCTTTCACTTGATTCTTGTCCTTTCTTGTAGCAAATAATTCTTTCACTTGATTCTTGTCCTTTCTTGTAGTAAATAATTCTTTCACTTGATACTTGTCCTTTGTTGTAGTAAATAATTCTTTCACTTGATACTTGTCCTTTGTTGTAGTAAATAATTCTTTCACTTGATACTTGTCCTTTCTTGTAGTAAATAATTCTTTCACTTGATTCTTGTTCTTTGTTGTAGTAAATAATTCTTTCACTTGATTCTTGTTCTTTGTTGTAGCAAATAATTCTTTCACTTGATACTTGTCCTTTCTTGTAGCAAATAATTCTTTCACTTGATTCTTGTCCTTTGTTGTAGTAAATAATTCTTTCACTTGATACTTGTCCTTTCTTGTAGCAAATAATTCTTTCACTTGATTCTTGTCCTTTCTTGTAGTAAATAATTCTTTCACTTGATTCTTGTCCTTTGTTGTAGTAAATAATTCTTTCACTTGATACTTGTCCTTTCTTGTAGCAAATAATTCTTTCACTTGATTCTTGTCCTTTCTTGTAGCAAATAATTCTTTCACTTGATTCTTGTCCTTTCTTGTAGTAAATAATTCTTTCACTTGATTCTTGTCCTTTGTTGTAGCAAATAATTCTTTCACTTGATTCTTGTTCTTTGTTGTAGTAAATAATTCTTTCACTTGATTCTTGTCCTTTGTTGTAGTAAATAATTCTTTCACTTGATTCTTGTTCTTTGTTGTAGTAAATAATTCTTTCACTTGATTCTTGTTCTTTGTTGTAGTAAATAATTCTTTCACTTGATTCTTGTTCTTTGTTGTAGTAAATAATTCTTTCACTTGATTCTTGTCCTTTCTTGTAGCAAATAATTCTTTCACTTGATTCTTGTCCTTTGTTGTAGCAAATAATTCTTTCACTTGATTCTTGTTCTTTGTTGTAGTAAATAATTCTTTCACTTGATTCTTGAAAGGAAAAAACCCGCTCGAGTGGTTACTGGGGCCCAAATTTGCGATGTAAAGAATAGAACCACTGTTACCTGCCATGCATGTCGTAAGAGGCGACTGGGGGTTAGATAAATCGGAGGCACGTATCCTAAACATGTAGAAGTCTATGTGTTTAGGGGCCTACCAAACCAACGTATACAGGTATTGGCAAAGATCAAACATATCACAAAGAGTGATTAAAATTGGTCGTATAGAACGAACGCAAAGAAGAAGAAGAAGAAAAAAACCCAAACATAATCCTACATCGTCTTTCTGTTCTAGATTCAAACCGTGATTCACTTAGTATTAGTTTCACTTCAAATCTTGCTTATCGTCTTATTATTCTAGCACACATGTTCCTTCTACATGTCTGAGGAGAGAAACGCCTATGTATATACTATAGTCTCTTTTACTGCCATTGTTCTTCCATAATGGTACAACCCTAACTCCTTGCCAATTTTCCAGTAGCCTTCTCTCTTGTTACGCTTGGTTAACCATTTTACTCCCAATTTCCAACAGACTTTGGTGGCATCAGCTAGTATATTATTTATTCATGTGACCTTATTGTTGGTATTCTTTATAATTTCTTCTCTAACTTCTTCTTCTTCTAGAACTGATGACTCATTATGTGCATTGAATGTAGGTGTAAATAAAGATATTAGAATTATGTTCCATGACAGTTTCATTGACTAATATTTAATACTAATATATTTTGCTATAAATGTATACATATGTATATATTGTTTCAGTCCAAGGATTGACTTTATTGGACCGGATTTTATCCCATATAGTTTGGTCCCACTTTACAAAAATGGGACGGCAGTTGTCGAGAGCTTTCCACAAATTTCGAACTCCGTAGCTCCGGCAACAACAGACCTCTGGGTCTCTGAAAAAATGCACTAGGGAACAGAACAGAAGAGCTGTCTGGATTCGAAACCACGACTTTCAGAACTAAGACATAATCAACACTTAAATACAAAGAAACCATATATATAACAATGATAGACAAATAATCAAATTGGTAAAAAAGCACTTAGAACAGCTGAAGACACAATGAAGACACAATGAAGACACAATGAAGACACAATGAAGACACAATGAAGACACAATGAAGACACAATGAAGACACAATGAAGACACAATGAAGACACAATGAAGACACAATGAAGACACAATGAAGACACAATGAAGACACAATGAAGACACAATGAAGACACAATAAAAGATAAGATGTAAAGACCCTAAATGAAGAACTAATGACACAATGAAGACACAATGAAGACACAATGAAAGATTAAGAGGTATATATGACTTCATAATTGTAGAACTAAGTCAACTTGGACTACAGATTACTTACAACGAATAAAATAGACTCAAGCTTGTATACTTATCTGATTATTGAACTTACGTACTTCATACTTGGAACTAAACGTTACTTCAATACTTGGAACTAAGTTACTTCAATACTTGGAACAAAGTTACTTCAATACTTGGAACTAAAGTTACTTCAATACTTGGAACTAAAGTTACTTCAATACTTGGAACTAAAGTTACTTCAATACTTGGAACTAAAGTTACTTCAATACTTGGAACAAACGTTACTTCAATACTTGGAACTAAAGTTACTTCAATACTTGGAACTAAAGTTACTTCAATACTTGGAACTAAAGTTACTTCAATACTTGGAACTAAAGTTACTTCAATACTTGGAACAAAAGTTACTTCAATACTTGGAACTAAAGTTACTTCAATACTTGGAACTAAAGTTACTTCAATACTTGGAACTAATAGATTACTTCAATACTTGAACTAAAGTTACTTCAATACTTGGAACTAAAGTTACTTCAATACTTGGAACTAAAGTTACTTCAATACTTGGAACTAAAGTTACTTCAATACTTGGAACTAAAGTTACTTCAATACTTGGAACTAAAGTTACTTCAATACTTGGAACTAAAGTTACTTCAATACTTGGAACTAAAGTTACTTCAATACTTGGAACTAAAGTTACTTCAATACTTGGAACTAAAGTTACTTCAATACTTGGAACTAAAGTTACTTCAATACTTGGAACTAAAGTTACTTCAATACTTGGAACAAACGTTACTTCAATACTTGGAACTAAAGTTACTTCAATACTTGGAACTAAATTGACTTCAATACTTGGAACTAAAGTTACTTCAATACTTGGAACAAACGTTACTTCAATACTTGGAACTAAAGTTACTTCAATACTTGGAACTAAAGTTACTTCAATACTTGGAACTAAAGTTACTTCAATACTTGGAACTAAAGTTACTTCAATACTTGGAACTAAAGTTACTTCAATACTTGGAACTAAAGTTACTTCAATACTTGGAACTAAAGTTACTTCAATACTTGGAACAAAAGTTACTTCAATACTTGGAACTAAAGTTACTTCAATACTTGGAACTAAAGTTACTTCAATACTTGGAACTAAAGTTACTTCAATACTTGGAACAAAAGTTACTTCAATACTGGAACAAAGTTACTTCAATACTTGGAACTAAAGTTACTTCAATACTTGGAACAAAAGTTACTTCAATACTTGGAACTAAAGTTACTTCAATACTTGGAACAAACGTTACTTCAATACTTGGAACTAAAGTTACTTCAATACTTGGAACAATTACTTAAACTACGTTACTTCAATACTTGGAACAAACGTTACTTCAATACTTGGAACTAAAGTTACTTCAATACTTGGAACAAAAGTTACTTCAATACTTGGAACTAAAGTTACTTCAATACTTGGAACAAACGTTACTTCAATACTTGAAAGAAACTATAACGTTACTTCAATACTTGGAACTAACGTTACTTCAATACTTGGAACAAAGTTACTCAATACTTGGAACTAACGTTACTTCAATACTTGGAACTAAAGTTACTTCAATACTTGGAACTAAAGTTACTTCAATACTTGGAACTAAAGTTACTTCAATACTTGGAACAAACGTTACTTCAATACTTGGAACTAAAGTTACTTCAATACTTGAACTATAAGTTACTTCAATACTTGGAACTAAAGTTACTTCGATACTTGGAACTAACGTTACTTCAATACTTGAAACTAAAGTTACTTCAATACTTGAAACTAAAGTTACTTCAATACTTGGAACTAAAGTTACTTCAATACTTGGAACTAAAGTTACTTCAATACTTGAACAAACGTTACTTCAATACTTGGAACTACAGTTACTTCAATACTTGGAACTGTCGTACTGACAATCAACGTTACCAACAGTCGGAGTGGAACAAGGTGATAGTTTTAATGTACTACATGTTGCTGATTTCAATGTCATATATTTGTGTTACATTATTTTATAATTACTGTTGATATAGTTGGTGTTACTTTCCATTATATCTCGGATAATAAAGTTGATTACTTACCCATTATATCTCAATACTAAAGTTGACTGTCATCTACTCTATACCACATACTAGAAAGTTGACTGTACTCTACTCTATACCACATACTAGAAAGTTAACTGTACTCTAACTACTCTATACCACATGGAGAAGTTAACTGTACTCTAACTACTCTATACCACATATGAAGTTGACTGTACTCTAACTCTCTATATCATTACTAGAAGTTACTGTACTCTACTACTTATATCACATATAAGTTAACTGTACTCTCTATACACATATGAGAATTGTGTCTACTTATACCACATGAAAAGTATGTACTCTACTCTATATCACATACTAGAAAGTTAACTGTACTCTACTCTATACCACATACTAGAAAGTTGACTGTACTCTAACTACTCTATACCACATACTAGAAAGTTGACTGTACTCTAACTACTCTATACCACATACTAGAAAGTTGACTGTACTCTAACTACTCTATACCACATACTAGAAAGTTGACTGTACTCTAACTACTCTATACCACATACTAGAAAGTTGACTGTACTCTAACTACTCTATACCACATATGAGAAAGTTGACTGTACTCTAACTACTCTATACCACATATGAGAAAGTTGATTTGTACTCTAACTACTCTATACCACATATAGAAAGTTGACTGTACTCTAACTACTCTATACACATACTAGAAAGTTGACTTTGCCGTAATCATTCAGACCATACTGTAAAATAATAGAAACCGGAAACTGACTTTTAAAACTATTTTGCATTCGCTGCTGTTCTTACATTATGTCTTAGTAGAGCCGGCGTAGCACATCAACAGTGTGCTCTCAGTTATTTTAGTTTTAAGTACAACGGGTTTCCTAGTCACCCAGCCTAAAAATGCGTACGAAAACGTACTGTTTTGTTTGTACAATCGACATCATTACTGAAGCTATTGATCAAATGTTCTGTCGGTGACACATTTAGTTTGCCTTCAGCTGAAAGGGACAGAGCACCTGTGGGGTAGCAATGAGAGCATAGGCTTGGATTAATTACATTTCTAGGTTATATAAATGACATTTTTCACCTTCACAGACACGTGATTTACTGTGACAACCTGGGAGTAATATAGGTTAAATAGAGATTTGCATAGTACTTGGATAACTGAACACGTGATCTATTGGATACGTATAATTGGCTTACAATATAGTGCATACACTATATGTGAGATAACGTCACTTCCGTTACCCAATACAAGTTGGACTCTAGCGAGACGAGCAAATATATAAATATGAGTTTTATCATCAACAACATCTGTTGAATTGTTGGGCGGGATGTATGTTAAGTTTAATTTGGCATAAATATTAGTTTACATAGGACTCCCAATTTTGCTGAAATTGTTACGAATATAAATAAACGAAAGCTGGTATTGAATTGTCTAAAAAGGTATAAAGTGAAGGATTGACTTAATTGCACCGGGTTACCCCATATGACTCAGCCCCTATATGCAGAAGTGACAAGCCTTCTACTGTGATTGTTGCACAAAGAGCGAACTTCGTGGCTCCAGTGATAATCTTAGCAAACAATTGTACATGTGACTCGGTCCGGATTCGAACCCACACCCTTTAGAACGACAGACAAACGTCTTAATCACTTGGTCACAGAGATCTCCCCGTCTGATCCTATTGTAGGCATTGGATGGGGATATGTTTAATTAGAAAGGAATGATCCATAATTGTGAGCACATATGTAAATATGTGTATGTGACGTTATTTCTCTCTCGCTCTCTCTTTCTCGGTGTGTGAGTGAATGTGTGTATGTGTGACACGCGTTTTCACAAAACCAGGTCAAAAAGAAAACAAAAACCACTATTTGTTTCTGACGTGACATTTGGTTGAGAAATGTGCCGCTCGCGTGTATGCGTGTGTGTGTATGCGTGTGTGTGTGTGTGTGTATGTGTGTGTGAGAGAGAGAGAGAGAGAGAAAGATAGACAGTGCGCACGAGAGAGAGCGAGAGAGAGAGAGAGTGAGAGAGAGAGAGAGACGCGATTAAAACAAGCCAGATAAAAAAAAAACCACTATTGACATTTGGTTGGGAAATATACCTTGTCGACAAAGCACTCCATGTATTCAATGCTGCAGAGCGAACATTTGTGTATATATATATATATATATATAGACAATGACCGAGCAATGAATGCACAGATCTGTCTGTTCTCTAAAAATGTGGCCCTCTGCGGCGGTGCTAGTCAAGTACAGGCAAAGAAACGCCGCTCGCGACTGGAGTCTAACACAACAAAACCTGACAGCAACAGCAACTACGCGGGGCCAGCCTTCTCTTTTGACCGTTCGCTAATGTTCATCAGTACGGGCCTCCTGAGACCGCAATCAGAGGATGTCAGACACGGATGCGCGTTCGGCGAACTGAAACATTTTACAACTGTTATTGGGTAAGTTGGACACGATATTTACATATTTACTAGTTCACTATTTATAGCAATTGTCAAATTGTAACATTAAATGTTAAGACAATATTTGTCATAGAGATTGTCTAATGTGAAAAGTGAATATTATAAACTTTTTCTTTACAACATTTGTTAAATGTGAACAATATTAGAAAGTATTCGTTATAGCACTTGTTAAATGTGAACAATATTAGAAAGTATTCGTTATAGCATTTGTTAAATGTGAACAATATTAGAAAGTATTCGTTATAGCATTTGTTAAATGTAAACAATATTAGAAAGTATTCGTTATAGCATTTGTTAAATGTGAACAATATTAGAAAGTATTCGTTATAGCATTTGTTAAATGTGAACAATATTAGAAAGTGTTCGTTATAGCACTTGTTAAATGTAAACAATATTAGAAAGTGTTCGTTATAGCACTTGTTAAATGTAAACAATATTAGAAAGTATTCGTTATAGCATTTGTTAAATGTGAACAATATTAGAAAGTATTCGTTATAGCATTTGTTAAATGTGAACAATATTAGAAAGTGTTCGTTATAGCACTTGTTAAATGTGAACAATATTAGAAAGTATTCGTTATAGCATTTGTTAAATGTGAACAATATTAGAAAGTATTCGTTATAGCATTTGTTAAATGTGAACAATATTAGAAAGTATTCGTTATAGCATTTGTTAAATGTGAACAATATTAGAAAGTTTCGTTATACACTTGTTAAATGTGAACAATATTAGAAAGTATTCGTTATAGCATTTGTTAAATGTGAACAATATTAGAAAGTGTTCGTTATAGCACTTGTTAAATGTAAACAATATTAGAAAGTATTCGTTATAGCACTTGTTAAATGTAAACAATATTAGAAAGTATTCGTTATAGCATTTGTTAAATGTGAACAATATTAGAAAGTATTCGTTATAGCATTTGTTAAATGTGAACAATATTAGAAAGTATTCGTTATAGCATTTGTTAAATGTGAACAATATTAGAAAGTATTCGTTATAACACTTGTTAAATGTGAACAATATTAGAAAGTGTTCGTTATAGCACTTGTTAAATGTGAACAATATTAGAAAGTGTTCGTTATAGCACTTGTTAAATGTGAACAATATTAGAAAGTATTCGTTATAGCATTTGTTAAATGTAAACAATATTAGAAAGTGTTCGTTATAGCACTTGTTAAATGTAAACAATATTAGAAAGTGTTCGTTATAGCACTTGTTAAATGTGAACAATATTAGAAAGTATTCGTTATAGCATTTGTTAAATGTGAACAATATTAGAAAGTATTCGTTATAGCATTTGTTAAATGTGAACAATATTAGAAAGTATTCGTTATAGCACTTGTTAAATGTGAACAATATTAGAAAGTATTCGTTATAGCACTTGTTAAATGTGAACAATATTGAAAGTATTCGTATAGCATTTGTTAAATGTAACAATATTAGAAAGTATTCGTTATAGCATTTGTTAAATGTGAACAATATTAGAAAGTATTCGTTATAGCACTTGTTAAATGTGAACAATATTAGAAAGTGTTCGTTATAGCACTTGTTAAATGTGAACAATATTAGAAAGTATTCGTTATAGCATTTGTTAAATGAACATATTAGAAAGTATTCGTTATAGCACTTGTTAAATGTGAACAATATTAGAAAGTATTCGTTATAGCACTTGTTAAATGTAAACAATATTAGAAAGTATTCGTTATAGCATTTGTTAAATGTAAACAATATTAGAAAGTGTTCGTTATAGCATTTGTTAAATGTAAACAATATTAGAAAGTGTTCGTTATAGCACTTGTTAAATGTGAACAATATTAGAAAGTATTCGTTATAGCATTTGTTAAATGTGAACAATATTAGAAAGTATTCGTTATAGCATTGTTAAATGTAACAATATTAGAAAGTATTCGTTATAGCATTTGTTAAATGTGAACAATATTAGAAAGTATTCTATAGCTTGTTAAAGTGAACAATATTAGAAAGTATTCGTTATAGCATTTGTTAAATGTGAACAATATTAGAAAGTATTCCTTATAGCACTTGTTAAATGTGAACAATATTAGAAAGTATTCGTTATAGCATTTGTTAATGTAACAATATTAGAAAGTTCGTTATAGCACTTGTTAAATGTAACAATATTAGAAAGTGTTCGTTATAGCACTTGTTAAATGTAAACAATATTAGAAAGTATTCGTTATAGCATTTGTTAAATGTGAACAATATTAGAAAGTGTTCGTTATAGCACTTGTTAAATGTGAACAATATTAGAAAGTATTCGTTATAGCATTTGTTAAATGTGAACAATATTAGAAAGTATTCGTTATAGCACTTGTTAAATGTGAACAATATTAGAAAGTGTTCGTTATAGCACTTGTTAAATGTGAACAATATTAGAAGTTTCGTTATAGCACTTGTTAAATGTGAACAATATTAGAAAGTATTCGTTATAGCATTTGTTAAATGTAAACAATATTAGAAAGTGTTCGTTATAGCATTTGTTAAATGTAAACAATATTAGAAAGTGTTCGTTATAGCACTTGTTAAATGTGAACAATATTAGAAAGTATTCGTTATAGCATTTGTTAAATGTGAACAATATTAGAAAGTATTCGTTATAGCATTTGTTAAATGTGAACAATATTAGAAAGTATTCGTTATAGCACTTGTTAAATGTGAACAATATTAGAAAGTATTCGTTATAGCATTTGTTAAATGTGAACAATATTAGAAAGTATTCGTTATAGCATTTGTTAAATGTGAACAATATTAGAAAGTATTCGTTATAGCATTTGTTAAATGTGAACAATATTAGAAAGTGTTCGTTATAGCACTTGTTAAATGTGAACAATATTAGAAAGTGTTCGTTATAGCACTTGTTAAATGTGAACAATATTAGAAAGTATTCGTTATAGCATTTGTTAAATGTGAACAATATTAGAAAGTATTCGTTATAGCACTTGTTAAATGTGAACAATATTAGAAAGTATTCGTTATAGCATTTGTTAAATGTGAACAATATTAGAAAGTATTCGTATAATTGTTAAATGAACAATATTGAAGTGTTGTTATAATGTTGAACAATATTAGAATTTCGTTATACAGTTAAATGTGAACAATATTAGAAGTATTGTTACATTTGTTAAATGTGAACAATATTAGAAAGTATTCGTTATAGCATTTGTTAAATGTGAACAATATTGAAGTATTCGTTATAGCACTTGTTAAATGTGAACAAAAAGTATCTTTAATTTGTTAAAGTGAACAATATTAGAAAGTATTCGTTATAGCATTTGTTAAATGTGAACAATATTAGAAAGTATTCGTTATAGCATTTGTTACATGTGAACAATATTAGAAAGTATTCGTTATAGCATTTGTTAAATGTGAACAATATTAGAAAGTATTCGTTATAGCATTTGTTAAATGTAAACAATATTAGAAAGTATTCGTTATAGCATTTGTTAAATGTGAACAATATTGAAAGTATTCTTATAGCATTTTTAAATGTACATATTAAGTATTCTTATAGCATTTGTTAAATGTGAACAATATTAGAAAGTATTCGTTATAGCACTTGTTAAATGTGAACAATATTAGAAAGTATTCGTTATAGCTTGTTAAGACTATTGAAGTACAAGCATTTGTTAAATTAACAATATTAGAAAGTATTCGTTATAGCATTTGTTAAATGTGAACAATATTAGAAAGTATTCGTTATAGCACTTGTTAAATGTGAACATGTAAATGACAGTTACAAGTAGAGATTGACATAACTGTCCAGCATTTGTTTAGCTGTTATATCATTAGATTGTGAGCAGGATATATATATATAATATATAAGTATTGGCTGTATCAGTTGTCAGATACAAGCAAGACATATAACAAGGCATCCTTTATAACAGTTTTGGAATATGTATATTATATATGGCGAAACACGTAAAAACAAAGTACTGTAGTGTTACAAAAACAATATCGATACGCAGCAACGTTTCGACCAAAAGGCCTTTATCAAGCAAAGGATACAACAGAAGTGAAGATTTGTGTGTGTTTTTTTGGTGTGCATTTTGCGTGTGCATTTTGTGTGTATGCTCGCATTTCGTCATTCGTTTTTAGTCACAGATTTTCATTTTAAGGCCGTTAGGAATTTATTGTCTTACTCTATATGGTCTGTGCCATGTAAGAAGTGAAATGCTTCACTTCTATTGTATTCTTTGCTTGATAAAAGCCTTTTGGTAGAAACGTTACTGTGTATCGTTATTGTTTTTGTATTTTGTAAAACTACAATACTTTGTTTTTACGTATTTCGTTATTGCTATATAGTTTTACTTCGGTCTGCCCTTCTATCGATAATATAACATATATGGAAACTGTTCTTCAGCAGTTAATAGTACACACATTTGGAAACTTAATTTCATCAGTTGTACAACTGTAACTAATGTTATGGATGGAGAATTTATCGATTGAATCACTCATGCATGCAAGAGGTTGACACCACATAAATGACACGAAAGCATGTGGTACAATTAGCATAAAGAACCCATTTTGTTACCATATGGTATATGTGAGAATATGGTGTTAGGTCCGTATTTATTTTGAATCAACAGGCACACTACGGGTGATGTGGTGTCATATTAAGGTCATATATCACAATTGTGTCATTCTTTCTTTTGGTGCTCTTGGTCTCTGCTGGCTGCTTATTATCAACGAATCTAGCTAGATATTCAAAAGTAATCCTTCTCTCCAACTGCTACTGTCAGACACCCCTTTAAAACATCCTTAATATATCTCAGACATCGTTAAATCATCCTTAATATATCTCAGACATTCTTAAATCATCCTTAATATCTCAGACATCCTTAAATCATCCTTAATATATCTCAGACATTCTTAAATCATCCTTAATATCTCAGACATCCTTAAATCATCCTTAATATATCTCAGACATTCTTAAATCATCCTTAATATATCTCAGACATTCTTAAATCATCCTTAATATCTCAGACATCCTTAAATCATCCTTAATATATCTCAGACATTCTTAAATCATCCTTAATATATCTCAGACATTCTTAAATCATCCTTAATATCTCAGACATCCTTAAATCATCCTTAATATATCTCAGACATTCTTAAATCATCCTTAATATATCTCAGACATTCTTAAATCATCCTTAATACATCTCAGACATTCTTAAATCATCCTTAATATATCTCAGACATTCTTAAATCATCCTTAATATATCTCAGACATTCTTAAATCATCCTTAATACATCTCAGACATTCTTAAATCATCCTTAATATATCTCAGACATTCTTAAATCATCCTTAATATATCTCAGACATTCTTAAATCATCCTTGATATATCTCAGACATTCTTAAATCATCCTTAATATCTCAGACATCCTTAAATCATCCTTAATATATCTCAGACATTCTTAAATCATCCTTAATATATCTCAGACATTCTTAAATCATCCTTAATATCTCAGACATCCTTAAATCATCCTTAATATATCTCAAACATCCTTAAATCATCCTTAATATATCTCAGACATCATTAAATTATCCTTATTATATCTCAAACAAAACTACACCACATATCTTAGCTGAACTGGTTTGGAATCTAATACATGTTTAAACTAATTATTTCTTGTTGTGGGTCTCTGTGGTTTAAGTGCGAAGTCTTCGATTTGCGTCCCGAAGATCGTGGGTTTGAATCCGGGCCATGACATTATGTTCACGAGTGCATTTATTCAGAGATCACCAGGATTATTTCCGGAGTTACGGAGTTCGTGCTTTGTGAAATACTCTCGGCAGAAGGCGTGTCATTTCTGTTGAGAGTGACCGAGAAATAGGGGGTAAAACCCAGTGCAGTGAAATCAACTCTTCAGCTATAGACATTTTAGAACATCTATTTCCTTTTTTGTTTCTATGATTAATTAATGTCATATTTTTTACTAAAGTTAATTAATATAAACAATTGAAACCTGTAAAGTGTAACTCGTGAAACAAATGACGCTTTTAACGTTATCTTGAATTTTGACTGATTTGTCCACGACCTGTCCTATTTCTAGAGTTTGAGATAGACAATTGTTAAATTAACGCTCAAAATGAATAGTTCAGCTCGACAACTGAACTGTGTAGTGCAGGTTTAGACTAGTCCTCACGTGTGCAAATTTTTTCATGAGATCCCTAGGATTGTTGCTGGAGTTACGGAGTTCGTGATTTGTGCAACACTCTCGGCAAATGACGTGCCATTTCTGCGGACAGTGTCGGGTTCATATGGAATAAAACCCGGTGGAATGAAGTCAATTCTTCGCCTTTAGATCCTTTTTGAATTTCTGGAGGTTCCATCAGCAACATCAACAATCAACTTCAGCAGATATATAACTGAGATATTTGACATGTTGTCGGTCTATGTTTTCATGTTAGTTAGTGAACACTAACCGCCCGAGTGGTTACCGGGGCCCAAATTGGGGATGTAAAGAATATAACCACTGTCACCTACTATGCATGTCGTAAGAGGCGACTAAGAAGGTTGGTCGTTGGGCTGGCTACCCCACACCGTAAAAACACCAGATAGCTACAGAAATCACAGCCAAGAAAATTCAAAGCTCGCCACCCGAGGACGAAGAGGGACCCCAAATAGAGGGACTCATGAAGCGACCCGGTGAAATTCGAAAGAAAATCGGGCTGCCGTCTCACCTTCTTTCAACCCGGAAGATCTCCAGGATTGGCACCTGGAATGTCCGCACGATGTTCGAAACTGGGAAGACGGCACAGGTGGCACGGGAAATGAGGACATATGGACTGGCCATCCTGGGACTGGGCGAAACCAGATGGACAAAGGCAGGACACACTAGACTTATAACGGGGAATCAATACTGTACTCCGGAAGAGAGGAGGAAGACGCACCACACATGGAGGAGTAGCATTGATGTTGGTCAAACAAGCACAATACTGTACTCCGGAGGAGAGGAGGAAGACGCACCACACATGAAGGGAGTAGCATTGATGTTGGTCAAACAAGCACAATACTGTACTCCGGAGGAGAGGAGGAAGACGCACCACACATGGAGAGAGTAGCATTGATGTTGGTCAAACAAACACAAAAGTCATTAATTGAATGGGAGCCGTTAGGATCAAGAATGATCCGGGCAACTTTCAAAACTTCCAATGCAAAAATTAAACTGAACATAGTTCAATGCTACGAACCAATGCCCCAACAAATGACAGCAAAGAACAAATAAAAGAAGAGTTTTACAACAAGTTACAGGGTGTATTAGGCAAATTTAAAAGTAAGGATCTTACTATTTTGCTAGGTAATGCAAAGATAGACAGAGACAACTGGGGCTTCGAGGAAACCATGGGCAAACATGGACTAGGGAAAATAAATGAAAATGGAGAGATGTTCGTGGATCTTTGCGCAGCAAACCAGTTGGTTATAGGAAGTAGCCTCTTTCAGCACAAAAGAATCCACACAGCTACATGGATATCACCAGACCACAGGACAGAAAACTAAATCGACCACATCTGCATAACAGGGAAGTTCAGAAGGTCACTGTACGATGTAACAGTCTATAGAGGAGCAGATGTGGCCTCTGACCACCACCTTGTTATAGCAAAAGTGCGAATGAAACTCAAGAGATTCATGACGACCACGCATGGTAACAGGGTGAGATACAATGTGGGACATCTGAAGGAGCAGAAGGAAAAGGATATATTTAGTGTCACGATTTCCAACAAATTCGAGGCCCTAGAAGTTGATGGAGGAAGTTTTGAAGACCACTGGCATAAAGTTAAAGAAGCCTGGACTATTACATGTGAAACTACCCTTGGAAAAAGACACACCACCACAAGGAATGGCTATCAGAGAA
Source organism: Arion vulgaris (assembly GCA_020796225.1). Lineage (NCBI taxonomy): Eukaryota > Metazoa > Mollusca > Gastropoda > Stylommatophora > Arionidae > Arion > Arion vulgaris. The sequence goes on from CM036753.1 coordinate 17,470,148, forward strand.
CGTTAGATAAGATAACAGAGAGAAGAGGTAGAAAGGCTGACCTCTGTAATAGCAGAACAAGATCAGCAAAGACCGCAGCACAAGAAAAATACACAAAAACCAACAGGGAGGTGAAGAGAAGTATAAAAGCAGATAAAAGAAAGTACGAGGACCTGGCAAGAGAAGCAGAAGAAGCAGCAGCTAAGGGTAACCTGAAAGATTTATACGATAACACAAGGAAATTGACAGGGAAATATCAACAAACAAATAAACCGATTAAGGACAGGCCTGGAAGATTACTTGGCAATGCTCAAGAACAGATGCAGAGGTGGGCAGAACACTTCAAGGACCTTCTAAACAGGCCAGTTCCCCAAGGCCAACCGGACATAGATCCAGCTGCAAAAGATCTAACAACTGGCTGTAGCAAGCCAAGCAAAGCAGAAATAAAGAAGGTCATTCTCCAACTACGAATGGTAAAGCTACAGGCCCAGATGGTATACCTGCAGAGGCCATAAAGGCAAATGCTGACATCTCAACAGACATGCTACATGGCTTGTTGGGAAAAATTTGGGAGAGGAAGAAATACCAAAATACCATATAGTCTTCTTCTTCTTCTTTCTCGAATCCTGTTTGCCTCACAGCGTCAGGTCAGGAAGAGATTTCTAAAACGGTATGCCTCACAGCGTCAGGTCAGGAAGAGATTTATAAAACGGTTTGCCTCACAGCGTCAGGTCAGGAAGAGATTTCTAAAACGGTTTGCCTCACAGCGTCAGGTCAGGAAGAGATTTCTAAAACTGTATGCCTCACAGCGTCAGGTCAGGAAGAGATTTCTAAAACTGTATGCCTCACAGCGTCAGGTCAGGAAGAGATTTCTAAAACTGTATGCCTCACAGCGTCAGGTCAGGAAGAGATTTCTAAAACTGTATGCCTCACAGCGTCAGGTCAGGAAGAGATTTCTAAAACTGTATGCCTCACAGCGTCAGGTCAGGAAGAGATTTCTAAAACGGGCCCTAGTATGCGCTTCTTAGATAGTCTCTTTCGTCGCCTCTGTTATCTCTGAGGTCCATCTTTTGCGTGGCCGGCCTTTTGCTTTGTACCCATTGTATCGGAGCAGCATTGCTCTTTGGGGTGCACTGTCTGATGGTAATCTGCTTACGTGACCGAACCATTTAATTTGTTGTTTCTTGATGAAGTCTAGTACTGATGTTGTACCCACTTTTTTCCTGATGTCTTCATTTCTCAACCGGTCTCTTCTTGTTACACCCAGCATTCTGCGTAGACATTTCATCTCTGTTGTGACTAGTTTTCTTCTATCGTTTGTTGTCAGCGTCCAGGTTTGGCGCTGGTAACATAATGTGGGGAGAAATATTGTGTTGAACATTGCATGCTCTTTTTGTGTTCATGGTGACGTGTTTGCATCTTAAAATTGGCGCCATTTGATTTGCTTTGTTGCATCTGTGTTGAATTTCATTAGTTATTCTTCCATTTGCTATATAGTCAAACTACCTAAAAAGGGTGACATCCAAGAATGCTCGAACTATAGAGGAATAATGCTCCTGTCTGTACCAGGCAAAATACTAAGTCGAATCATCCTAGAGAGACTCAAGGAAACTACAGATGCAGTACTAAGGGATGAACAAGCAGGATTTAGGCAAAACAGATCCTGCACAGATCAAATATCGAACATGGTATCATAGTGGAGCAGAGCATCGAGTGGAACTCATCCCTCTATATCAACTTTGTGGACTATGAAAAGGCATTCGATAGCCTAGACAGGGAAACATTCTGGAAACTTCTACGACACTATGGCGTCCCCCAGAAGCTAATCAATTTAATAAAGAAAATGTATGAGGAGACAACGGCTAGAGTACTGCATGAAGGAAAATTGACAGAGGCTTTTGAAATAAAGACTGGTGTGCGACAGGGCTGCCTTTTATCGCCCTTCCTTTTCCTGCTGGCCATTGACTGGATAATGAGATCAACAACTGCCAGGGGAAGAAATGGAATACAATGGACCATGATGAGTCAATTGGAGGATCTGGATTTTGCAGATGATCTAACACTCCTCTCTCACAACCATCAGCAGATGCAAGTGAAAACAACAAAAACTAGAATCAGTCTCACAGCAACTAGGCCTGATTATTCACGGGGAGAAAACAAAGATCATGAGATTAAATGCTGGTTCCAGAGACCCAATCTTACTGAGAAGATCACCACTAAAAGAGGTTGACACATTTACATATCTGGGAAGTGTCGTCAACATTCAAGGTGGCACAGATGAAGACGTTAGGGTTAGAATACAAAAGGCAAGATCAGCATTTGCCATTCTGAAGAACATATGGAGTTCAAGAATGATAAGGAATGAAACTAAGATAATGATATTTAACTCAAATGTCAAGTCTGTCCTTCTGTATGGAGCGGAGACATGGAGAACAACTAAGGTGAACACCAAAAAGCTGCAGACATTCATCAATAGATGCCTACGCAGGATACTCCATCTGAGATGGTGCGACAGGACCACAAACAGAGAACTGTGGGATAGGGCAGGACAACGGCAGGTGGAACAGGAGATAATGAGCAGAAGGTGGCGATGGATAGGACACACACTGAGGAAACCCCTGACAGCATCGCGAGACAGGCTCTCCGATGGAACCCCCAGGGCAATAGAAGTAAGGGAAGACATAGAAACACCTGGAGACGGGAGTTAGAGATGGAATGCAAGAGGACGGGGAGAGAGTGGTGAGATCTGGAAAGGATGGCCTTGGATAGGCAGGCTTGGAAGGCCTTGGTTGCAGACCTATGCTTCCCTAGGGGCGAAGGGTGAAGAGAGAGTGAACACTAACATTGACCGTGTATTGCCGGGGCTCAAGGAGGGAGTAAAGAATAGTAGCACTGCTACCTACAAGGCGTGTCGTAAGAGGTGACTGAGGTAGGGGCCTATAGAAGCAACCCTAACAAATAAAAGGCGTCGCAGAAATCGGATGGAATGACCTACTTGTAGGCGCACAACTGGCACAACGTACAAACGCTCTTAGTCAGTTGACATACAAATCACAAAGAGTGATTAACAAGTGGCGGATATGGACAGTTCGAAGTAGAAGAAGAAGAAGAAGAAGAAGAAGAAGAAGCAGAAGAAGAAGTAGAAGAAGAAGAAGCAGAAGACTAACATGAACTATCTGTGCAAGCACAAACTGAAGATAAGAGAAGTCTTGAAGCTTACAAGATTGCTTGAAAAATCGATGATACTAATGGTGTCGTCAGCCTAATCGTAAAATACAACTTTCAATTGAAACAATGTTAATCTGTTGGAAACCATTGCTTTACAGTGTGCTCACAAGTTAGGACTGCGTGTGGTTTCCATGGTAGCGTAGGATAGAGCTATTGTCTACTTTCACATGTCGTAAAAGCCATCTAAGTGAGGGGAAGAGTGGGAGGAGAAGAGGTTTGACATATGTCTGACGACCCAACACTGTAAAAACAAAGCAAATTAAAATAAACATAGAAACGGATGGGAGCAAAAAAACACACCACAAACTGCTAATTAAGAACCAGATTAATATGAAGATAGTTGCATATCATTTTACAGGACAGCTATTAACCACAGTAAACGAGTCGTCGATTTTCTAGGTACCACTTATAAGTAGTTTGCCATTACTTTCTCAACGGAGAGGTCTATTTTTACCGTTCGTAATAATCCGCGGAAACAAATTTGCTTCCAAATTTCCTGCCATGGAGTTTGAACCAGGCACTCTTGGGTTGTGATTGAGCTGACTACCGCTTAAGCTACAGATACCAGAGTGATAATAGCATTTCTTCATTGTTTTCTTGAGGTTGAACAGTTATTTGAGGCAGTGTATTTGTTATCACTAGAGTTACACTAGGAGTAGTAGTAGCGAGGGCTAGCAGTAGAGAGGGTGAGCAGTAGCGAAGGGTAGCAGTAGCGAAGGGTAGCAGTAGCGAGGGGTAGCAGTAGAGAGGGGTAGCAGTAGCGAGGGGTAGCAGTAGCGAAGGGTAGCAGTAGCGAGGGGTAGCAGTAGCGAGGGGTAGCAGTAGAGAGGGGTAGCAATAGCGAGGGGTAACAGTAGCGAGGGTAGAGTAGAGAGGTAGCAGTAGCGAGGGTAGCAGTAGCGAGGGCTAGCAGTAGAGAGGGTAGCAGTAGCGAGGGTAACAGTAGCGAGGGCTAGCAGTAGAGAGGGTAGCAGTAGCAAGGTTGATAACAATCCGCGCTAGTCACCGCTAGCCGTAGAATCTAGGGTTCGAGGCCAGCTCCCCCTCCCACACTAAAAAAAAAATCGTTCTGTGTATACGGTAAGTAGCTGCACTTCAGAATATATACGGTAAGTAGCTGCACTTCAGAATATATACGGTAAGTAGCTGAACTTCAGAATATATACGGTAAGTAGCTGCACTTCAGAATGTATACGGTAAGTAGCTGCACTTCAGAATACCTTGATCCTTTACTTAGTGATCTTTTTCTTCGAACGCTCTATAACGACCAATTGTTAACCACTCTTTGTGATTTGTATGTGATCCGAGCCTAAGAGTAATTATACGTTGTGTCAGTTATGAGCCTACAAGTAGGCCAGCACATCAGATTTCTACGACGCTTTTTATTTATCAGGGTATTTTCCCAGACCCCTACCTCATCGCCTCTTACGACATGTCTAGTAGGTCGCAGTGTTACTATTCTCTGCTCCCCTTGAGAGCCCCGACAACACAAGGGCAAAACTTAGGGATCTAAATTACAAGTACTTCTGAAGTCGGGATAAGGTTCGCCTGAATGACATGGGACACATTTCTTATCTGTCAAGTGTTGCTAGAATGGAACAAATAAAAAGAAGTGCTGATGGCATATCGAAATAACAAAATTTAGAAATAAGCTGATGTGATTCTGATTCAAATTAGAATTCGACTGAAAGATAACATCTACGATAATAAGTGAAAAATAGCTCAGGAGATTTAAAACAAATTATCTGGATTTGTGTTGTTGTCAACTACAACAACAAGTTGAAAGGTTATGAAGTGACTCAAACTAGACATGATTCACTACGTACATGAAGTGTTTTTGCGTGTACGTGTGTAGTCCCACGTTTCTACAGAAAAGTACCTAGAATATCATGGACAGAGAAAAGAACAAATGCTTCTGTTCTTCAAAAGTTAATTGCATATCCTTTACATGATTTTGCAAATCAACCCCAGCTTTTTAAAGCTGTTTGTGATTTGTCTAGGCATTATTACGTTCAGTAATTTGCCATTGCTTTCTGAAAGGGTGGTGCCATCGTCCTTTGGTAAAAATCCACGCGAAACAATTTGCAACGAAACTGTCTGCAACACCCAAAGATCAAGATGGAAGTGAAAAGACAGATGATAAAAAGTATTTTCCTACCAACACTTTGTTACCAGTGCCAAACATGGTCTCTTACAGCAACACATCACAGAACGCTCACCACGTGTGAAATGAAATGCTTGAGGAAGGCAGTGGGAGTCACCAGGAAAGACAGACTACGAAATGAGGACATCAGTTGCAGAGTGGGCATAACTTCATGCACCGAATACATCGAAAGACAACAATTGTAGTGGTTTGGACATTTAATGAGAATGAAATACAACCAACCGCCAATAACAGCATACAATAAAAAGAGATCGGGTACTGGAGCTAAGGGAAGACCAAAAAAAAGATGGATAGACAATATCAAGACCACATTACATAAACACGGATATAACACAAGGGCAACTCATCTAGCCCTAGAACGCAAATTAAAGCTCCCATCCCTACGCTTAACGGCAAGAGTGGACAGCCAACTACATCGTCCACCTGAGAATAGACACAAAGAATAGACAATAAATAGACTGTCCGCAGCGTGATTCGAACTCAAAACTTTGGGGTTAATAGACCGAGTCACTATCCCCTAAGCCACAGACGCCACCTTCTGTTCTTCAACAGCTTGATATTAAAGAGAGTTAGTTATTAAAGAGCATAAAATCAAGATAAATCAACTATTTCGGACACATCAAAGACCTGAGTGCATAGGGAAGATAATTTTGAAGGGAATGGTGCATGGAAGAAGAATGAGAGGAAGATCTAGAAGACGATGGGTACAAGTTATCATTGACGATCTGAGAATGACTGTTACTGACGCCAGTCAACTGGCACAGAATAGAGAATCAGGATTGCTGTCATTGAAGCCAAGTTCCGGAAGGGACAAGCTACCTGATGATGATGTCCACGTTTTCGCCTGAACTTGATACTCAATGTAAGGTTAACTATAGTGTCGTAAATAGTGTATTGTCGTTTATATTCAAGTTCAATAAACGTTTTATGACCATGTACAGTCAATGTTAAGAATGAAGCATTCATCATTTTTTGAACATGTGATGAGAAAGGAAGGTTTAGAAAACATTGTGACAACGTGTAAGATCAATGGAAGACAAGACAAAGAAGGACAGTCTGGCTTTATGGTATGAAAGAGTGTCAACATCCCAACTGATATTCAACTACATGGACAAACATTTGTTAAGGTCCATGATTGTCTACTCCAGCCGACGTAGCACATGATGATGATACAATCTCCGATCTATTGAAACTATATTTTACAAGATGTATAGATATGTTTTTTTTTATTCCTCTCGTACCGTTATACGTTACCTAGGACTTGCAAGTAATTTCCCCATGCCGTTCTATCATGGGTAACACGTTCAATCTCTTCTATGAAATTAAGACTGATAGTTCTCGCCTTTCTCATTTCAGGGTTTTCCTATGTCGTCCTTTCTTTCTTCAACCCTTTGCCTCCCACTTCAAAGTCTACTGCTTTGATTCTTTAATTATATCTTCACAGAGTATGCCCAACATATCTTCATCTTCTCCGTCTGATAACAGTTGTATAGATATAATGATGCTTAATATAAAACAGCATTCGGCAAAGTCTTTTATTCAACCATTAAGACACGATAAAGCACTGTTAATTAGCTACTCATGAAGCTTGAACATGCTTTAATCGTCTGCTATAGTCTATTTTGGTTCTAATGAATTCTTGAAAGTAAATGACCTTGTCCGAAGATTGCCGTTGATTTCTGTTGAAAACAAACGTTTTTTTTAGGTTGCACGACACTAGTAAAAATATAACTCAAGAAAGAAACGGCTAAGTGATATGCTGGTAATTGCATGCTTCCAAAAACGTTTTAGAATGTGAACATTGACGCAATTATTGACGATTTTTTTTTAAAAGCAAAGAAAAAGTTAATATTTCTTATTTTTAATAAAATGGCTGAAATTTGTTTGTGATTTTAATCCATACAAGAATCTGATTACAAGCTGGCAGATATGATTACAAGATGGCAGATATGTAGTGTAGATATGATTATGTGCAGATATGATTACAAGCTGAAGATATGATTACAGATGGAGATATGATTACAAGCTGGCAGATATGATTACAAGATGGCAGATATGATTACAAGCTGGCAGATATGATTACAAGATGGCAGATATGATTACAAGCTGGCAGATATGATTACAAGCTGGCAGATATGATTACAAGATGGCAGATATGATTACAAGCTGGAGATATGATTAAGTGCGATATGATTACAAGCTGCAATTGATTACGGGCAGATATGATTACAAGCTGGCAGATATGATTACAAGCTGGCAGATATGATTACAAGATGGCAGATATGATTACAAGATGGCAGATATGATTACAAGTGGAGATATGATTCAGCTGGCAGTATATTCAACTGGCGAATGGTTACAAGCTGCAGATATGATTACAAGCAGTAGATATGATTACAAGCTGACAGATATGATTACAAGCTGGTAGATATGATTACAAGTCAGATATGATTACAAGCTGGTAGATATGATACAGCTGGAGATATGATTCAAGCTGGCAGATATGATTCAAGCTGGCAGATATGATTACAAGCTGGCAGATATGATTACAAGCTGCAGATATGATTCAAGCAGATATGATTACAAGCTGGCAGATATGATTACAAGCTGGAAGATATGATTACAAGCTGGCAGATATGATTACAAGCTGGTAGATATGATTACAAGCTGGCAGATATGATTACAAGCTGGTAGATATGATTACAAGCTGGCAGATATGATTACAAGATGGCAGATATGATTACAAGATGGCAGATATGATTACAAGCTGGCAGATATGATTACAAGCTGGCAGATATGATTACAAGCTGGTAGATATGATTACAAGATGGCAGATATGATTACAAGCTGGCAGATATGATTACAAGCTGGCAGATATGATTAAGTGCAGATATGATTACAACTGGCAGATATGATTACAAGCATATGATTCAAGCTGGCAGATATGATTACAAGCTGGTAGATATGATTACAATCTGGCAGATATGATTACAAGCTGGCTGATATGATTACAAGCTGGCTGATATGATTACAGCTGAGATATGATTAATCTGGCAGATATGATTACAAGCTGGCAGATGATACAAGCTGGTAGATATGATTACAAGCTGGTAGATATGATTACAAGCTGGCAGATATGATTACAAGCTGGCAGATATGATTACAATCTGGCAGATATGATTACAAGCTGGCTGATATGATTACAAGATGTCAGATATGATTACAAGCTGGCAGATATGATTACAAGCTGGCAGATATGATTAACTGTGAAGATCAAGTGCAGATATGATTCAACTAAGATTGCTGCAGATATGATTACAAGCTGGCAGATATGATTACAAGATGGCAGATATGATTACAAGATGGCAGATATGATTACAATCTGGCAGATATGATTACAAGCTGGCTGATATGATTACAAGCTGGCAGATATGATTACAAGCTGGTAGATATGATTACAACTGGCAATATGATTACAAGCTGGCAGATATGATTACAAGCTGGTAGATATGATTACAAGCTGGCATGATATGATAAATGTTATGTAAATTGTAAATGACAACGGCAATATGATTACAAGCTGGAGATATGATTACAAGTGGCAATATGATTACAAGCTGGCTGATATGATTACAAGTGTAGATATGATTACAAGCTGGTAGATATGATTACAAGCTGACAGATATGAGTGTGAATGTTATGAAGACAATGCACGTTCATAATACAGGATTCTCAAACATATACTTAGAAAGATCAGTGACGATGCATCCGCAAAGCCAGATCGTCAGCACTGAAGTGTTATCGGTACCCTACCTGAATAGAAGTCTCTGCGCAACACTAAGCATATCACTACACTCCTGGAGCTGATGGAGGTTTCTGGGTTTTCAAGAAAGCTCAGGTGCTCTCCCCCCCCTCCCCATTGCACTATAGGAAAAAGATTGAAAATTTATAATTACTGGGGTTAGAACAAGAAGTTAAAATCCTTTAGAAGTTGTTGTTGCAACGTATTCACGTTTAATGCGCAAACCACACAGATGACAAAGATTGGTTAGATTGATTGATAGGAACACACACAAAGATAAGAAGGAAAAAGGTATACATACTAACAAAGTGGGGTTAACAAGTGGTTGATATAGATGGAACGAAGAAGAAGATTCAATTTCCCTTATCTGTGCATGCAACATTTGCTATAATTGCAACACATCTCTCTTTCTGTGTGAAGCAGCTTGTCTTACTCATCATCATCAGGTGCCGTGCCGGTTGGCGTAGGCGATCATGGATCTCCACTAATCTCCGTTGTTGGTGTTTGCTATCAACTCAGATGTTGACGCTATACCGTGCCAAGAAGTCAGGCTATCCAAAATTTTCTCTCTCTCTGTCTTCCTCTGTCTCGTCTACCCTCGATTTTACCAGTTGTCACAGTGTGTTCTAAACCTCCCCTCCTCATAACATATCCGAAAAATGATGACTGCCTCTTTCTTATATTGATGATAAGCTTTCTCTGTGTCTTGAGCTCATTCAGCACCTCACTCCCTACCTCGATGATAAACTTAAAGTCTGCATTCCCTGAGTTTGGCACATTTTTTATTTGTCTGTCTGCAGTGCTGCGCTATAATCTCTCTATTGTATGTCATTAGTGACAGTTTTCTTATCTTGTTGATGTCACTTAACAATGTTTATTTTATTGTTCATGCACTTATTCTATTAGCCAAATTTGTTATGTTGGTTATCATTTCCAAAATTAGATTATGGATCTGTTTGCCAAGCTGGTATTCCAGTTTATCGATATAAGAGAAGACTGCAGTAAAACTATGTAGCAATGTAAGGAAAGACTGCAGTAAAACTATGTAGCAATGTAAGGAAAGACTGCAGTAAAACTATGTAGCAATGTAAGGAAAGACTGCAGTAAAACTATGTAGCAATGTAAGGAAGACTGCTGTAAAACTATGTAGCAATGTAAGGGAAGACTGCAGTAAAACTATGTAGCAATGTAAGGAAGACTGCAGTAAAACTATGTAGCAATGTAAGGGAAGACTGCAGTTTAATCGTCGGATCACCATCACTGCACGTCGAACAAATTAGTCCATAAGTGCTCCGATCTCTCCCTCAGTATGTCCATCAGCGTGTGGCGACTAACGACACCGGTTCTTTGTTGGTTTACAATTCTTCTTTGTCTGCCAGCATAGCGTTCTTGTCGAGCTACACCACACTTAACTGTGAGTTCTTGCAGTCTGGTTAGTGTTGTGGATGCACCGCTATTACGTGAATCATGTACACGCCCTCTCTCCCTTAAGGAATTTATAATATCAGCCTGGTCCATTGCTCGTCCGCTTTGGACAGCAGCCATACCTGCAAGCCTATCCGCACGTTCATTCCCCTTACACCTGCATGCCCTGGTACAAAAATAAAACTGATCTTTGTCAGCTTAGACCTCCCCAGCGATTCTATCCAATGTCTCCTAGCCCATCCTGTTTCAATCTTCCTGAGCATACTCATTGAGTCACTGAGAAAACATGCATGGATAAAAGTCTGTGATTCTAGCCAAATCATCGCTTTGGTAACCGCCATGATTTCCATAGTGAGACTGCTTGTAGTCACGGCAAAACCACCACTGTCTTCCTTCACAACATCACCTCCGACCTGAGCAGTGAAAGCCCTGAGCAGTGAAAGACTGCAGTAAAACTATGTAGCAATGTAAGGGACGACTGCAGTAAAACTATGTAGCAATGTAAGGAAGACTGCAGTAAAACTATGTAGCAATGTAAGGAAGACTGCAGTAAAACTATGTAGCAATGTAAGGAAGACTGCAGTAAAACTATGTAGCAATGTAAGGGAAGACTGCAGTAAAACTATGTAGCAATGTAAGGGACGACTGCAGTAAAACTATGTAGCAATGTAAGGAAGACTGCAGTAAAACTATGTAGCAATGTAAGGAAGACTGCAGTAAAACTATGTAGCAATGTAAGGGACGACTGCAGTAAAACTATGTAGCAATGTAAGGAAGACTGCAGTAAAACTATGTAGCAATGTAAGGGAAGACTGCAGTAAAACTATGTAGCAATGTAAGGAAAGACTGCAGTAAAACTATGTAGCAATGTAAGGAAGACTGCAGTAAAACTATGTAGCAATGTAAGGGAAGACTGCAGTAAAACTATGTAGCAATATAAGGGAAGACTGCAGTAAAACTGTGTAGCAATGTAAGGGAAGACTGCAGTAAAACTATGTAGCAATGTAAGGAAGACTGCAGTAAAACTATGTAGCAATGTAAGGGAAGACTGCAGTAAAGCTATGTAGCAATGTAAGGGAAGACTGCAGTAAAACTATGTAGCAATGTAAGGAAGACTGCAGTAAAACTATGTAGCAATATAAGGGAAGACTGCAGTAAAGCTATGTAGCAATGTAAGGGAAGACTGCAGTAAAGCTATGTAGCAATGTAAGGGAAGACTGCAGTAAAACTATGTAGCAATATAAGGGAAGACTGCAGTAAAACTGTGTAGCAATGGCGAAACACATAAAAACAAAGTACTGTAGTTTTACAGAATACAAAAATAATAAAAATACACAGCAACGTTTCGACCAAAAGTCCTTTATCAAGGAAAGGACTGTCTTGACTCTATATGCAATGTGCCGTGTAAGAAATGAATTTCTTCACTTGTGTTGTATCCTTAACTTGATAAAGAACTTTTGTCAAAACGTTGCTGTGTATTGTTACTGTTTTCTTTTTTTTTGTATTTTGTAAAACTACAGTACTTTGTTTTTACATGTTTCGTCTATAAATGTTGTAAAACATTTCCAGTATAAAAATGCTATAGTACTCAATGGTTTGCACGTAATGCAGTTTTAGCTTATTTCCTTACCAGAGAGACATTCGTTGCCAAGCTTTTCAATAACTTTTTTTTTCAATTCGGCTTGTCTATGTCAGTGTTCTATCCATTGTTATTCCTAGAAATATCGATCTGTTTTGTCTGGTAGCTAATATTCAATTTATCGCAGAATGCCATTTTTTTTCTCACAGCTAGAAAGTCTACAGATTATTGACACTATTTATTTTGTTCAGTAATATTTAGAAGATACAAGTTATTTTTGTATCCATTTATCAAGTTTTTGTAAGACTTCCGTCATCTTACTATTTCTTGCTTTATATATATATATATCTCATCTATCCATCATGACAAATGATCATCATCGTGTAAGAGGGTGGGTGGCTGAAAAGTTTTGCCTCCACTGTTATATATTTAGTAAAATCGGACACACGTGGATAAATTTGATTCTCTACAGTCGCATTCCATCTCAACGTCATGATTGATCGTGTACATAACGACGATAACATAACGTCACAAACTGGCACAACGTACAATCGCTCTTAGGCTTAGATCACATATAAGTCACACAGAGTGGTTAACATGTGGTCGATATGGAGCGCTCGAAGAAGAAGCTACGTTAAACTATCATGAGTAGAGTTGAGAAAGACGATTCATAATATAATTCAATAGAGAACGATAGTTATAGCTATATAATTCAACAGAGAACGATAGTTATAGCAATATAATTCAATAGAGAACGATAGTTATAACTATATAATTCAATAGAGAACGATAGTTATAGCAATATATTTCTATGAATATAAGAAAGTTTAGTATTAGCAGCAGGTCTTATGTCAATCGTTAACCTGGTGATTCATCATAGATGACTTCTGTATGTGTAGATGACCTTCAAAACGTGATACAAATATCAGCCTCCACGTACATCATCTTTAACTGTGTACTGTACCATAGCCGTTCACATACATCGTCAGTACACAAACTGATAAAATGATGTACTTGCACTTTTCACTTGTATATTTCTATTCACGGTCTATGTTTCTGTATCCCTACGTGTGTTCTCTATGATACCTTTCGTCTATTGATTTCTAAGGGACTGTTGACTTTACTCGTCGTTTGTGTTTGGCTTTTAGCCCGGAACTAATGCGTGCGATATGCAGATCTGGAGAGAGATGTTGACATTGTTCATGTTGAAAAAGTATTTTCTAGAATCGGGCAGAAGTACATTTTGTTTTTTGAAAAGAGTCCACAACTTGTTTGGTTTCTTTGTTTGTTTTTATTTCACACTAACATTAAATTAAATATATATAAATATGTGTGTGTGTGTATATGTATATATCATCATCATTAACATCATCACTACCAGTATTCATCGCGCATAAGGCACATAAGGCAAATTTTATTTGGATATACCCAGAAGCTCTTGAGCTTACAGCTCTTCGGCTCGGTGCCATGGACATCGTAACCCTTCGGTTCGGTGCCACGAATACCATAAATCTGGAGAACATGTGGCTTTTCTGCCAGCCCGTGGAATTGAGCCGCACTCACAGGGGCTTGTCACCCGTCGTCCAACAGCATAAACACTGGCAGACGCATAGGCAGAGATAAGAATGTTCACTCAATTCGAACTGTTTTTTCTATCTCAAACCTAGTTTTATATTTCTATCTCAAACCTAGTTTTATATTTCTATCTCAAACCTAGTTTTATATTTCTATCTCAAACCTAGTTTTATGTTTCTATCTCAAACCTAGTTTTATATTTCTATCTCAAACCTAGTTTTATGTTTCTATCTCAAACCTAGTTTTATATTTCTATCTCAAACCTAGTTTTATGTTTCTATCTCAAACCTAGTTTTATGTTTCTATCTCAAACCTAGTTTTATGTTTCTATCTCAAACCTAGTTTTATGTTTCTATCTCAAACCTAGTTTTATGTTTCTATCTCAAACCTAGTTTTATGTTTCTATCTCAAACCTAGTTTTATGTTTCTATCTCAAACCTAGTTTTATGTTTCTATCTCAAACCTAGTTTTATGTTTCTATCCCAAACCTAGTTTTATGTTTCTATCTCAAACCTAGTTTTATGTTTCTATCTCAAACCTAGTTTTATGTTTCTATCTCAAACCTAGTTTTATGTTTCTATCTCAAACCTAGTTTTATGTTTCTATCTCAAACCTAGTTTTATATTTCTATCTCAAACCTAGTTTTATGTTTCTATCTCAAACCTAGTTTTATGTTTCTATCTCAAACCTAGTTTTATATTTCTATCTCAAACCTAGTTTTATATTTCTATCTCAAACCTAGTTTTATATTTCTATCTCAAACCTAGTTTTATGTTTCTATCTCAAACCTAGTTTTATATTTCTATCTCAAACCTAGTTTTCTATCTCAAACCTAGTTTTATGTTTCTATCTCAAACCTAGTTTTATGTTTCTATCTCAAACCTAGTTTTATATTTCTATCTCAAACCTAGTTTTATATTTCTATCTCAAACCTAGTTTTATGTTTCTATCTCAAACCTAGTTTTATATTTCTATCTCAAACCTAGTTTTATGTTACTACCTCAAACCTAGTTTTATGTTTCTACCTCAAACCTAGTTTTATGTATGACTTTAAGCTCTGCTTCAGAAGTTTGTCAGTATGCGCTCCTAGACTTTCATTTTTTCACTGCCTTTGTTGTGTCCACTACCTTGCATGTCTTGGTCGACTTTCATCCTCAGGACTTGACCAATCCATTGTCATCGTCTCTTTTGAATACCTTTATTTATGTTTTCCTCATTAGTTAATTTTTCAGGTATATATATATATATATATACTGGCAAGAGACAGAGTGAATTTCAGATGTGCTGCAAAAGAGTAACGTCCTATAAAGGATACGCATCTTGATGATATATATATATATACGCACACACAAACATATATATACGTACACTATTACACTAATATACTCACACACGTATTTCTGCAAAAATACAAACACATACGCGCATTAACAAACATACATACACTCATAAAAATTATTAATAAACGTACATATATTCAAACACGCATAATGTTGTTTACTTATTTGTTTACAATGATCAACAGAGTATCAGTTTACAATAATTTCCCCTGTGTATGGCATTGAGGTTTGTGTTTCTTGTTCACTGTAGATCTTTATAGTAGTCATTAAAACCGGATAGAATTTCAGAGTTTTCTTGGAAATCCCAAAAGACTTCTCGACTCGGTGTGACTGTTGGATGCTGGGCAGTCTTATTTCTTTGGAGAGAACTTTGTTCTGTTTTATAACCGCAAGATTCTGAAGATAAAAGAGTTATTTTCTTCTTAGCGGACAGTTGTAGGTCCTGAACAGGCTTTACCACAAGGGAGTAGGTACTTGTTTCGTTTGTTAGAGAAACTTGTTTGTTGAATTTCTTCTGAAGAAAACAAACGAGGTTTTGGTTCCTGACACAGGGAAGAATGTATCTGCCCCCCCCCTTATTTTATATTATAAAACTAATTGTCGTCGTGTGTTTTTGTGTGAGTCAAGAACAACTTTCGAAAGTAATGCTCTAGAATCATGACATTTGAACAGCTTATTCATGCAATGTGAGCGTCTGCAGCTGGTTCAAACTCCGCGGAGGGAAAATTTGGAAGCAAATTTGTTTGCTTGGATTTTTACGAATGATAAAAATAGACCTCACCGTTCAGAAAGCAATGGCAAACTACTGAACGTATAAGTGTTGCCTAGTAAATCGACGACTAGTTTACTGTTGTTGATGGCTACGTCCTGTAAAGGATATGCTACGATTTTCATTTCATTCATTCAGTAATTCGTACGACATTTTGACTATTGTCAACTCTCTCTTGTCACCGATGTTGATATTGTATAGTGTGTTTACTTTTTCATTATCGTTCACATCAAATTGGGAAATTGCTTGAAAACATAGTAGCACCATTTGTGAACGAGGAAAATTAGTTCAAAAATCGGTTCTAATTAAATAATCTAAATAGTATTTTGACTAGGAGTAGCAACAAGACCAACAGTATATCCGAGACACACATTTCGTGTTTCGCCTTGCAACAGCTTCTGATATTTCCACTCGGCGAGGGTGGATACACCACCAAGATCAGTCACGTTCAGCTAGAAACTTCCATACATAACAAAAATTAATTGGTAATTTACTACACGGAAATGGAGTAGATCAGATTCAGATCTCGATTGTGGGCTCTATGTATATAACCAGTGGCGGCTCGTCATCATTTTTGTTGGTGGGGTCAGACAAATTTTTCCGGATAAATCATGGTTTTGGTAGCTATATTTTAATTTATAAAATAATAAATACACGTTATATATTATTTTTGGTGGGGCCGGCCCCACTGGCCCTTAATGACGAGCTGCCACTGTATATAACTAGTAACTTCTTATAAATGTTTAAAGTTTAAACCACAGCTAGTTAGCAACAGTCAATCACAATGTTTTATCAAAATGCTATTTTCAGAGTAGGACGGGAGGGGGGCACTTGCCCTTCTTCCTCCCCCTCCTCCCCTTGCCTTAACGCGTGGACACCTATGCACATAAGACAGAGACAAAAAATATCCACTCAAATGAGTAGTTTTGGTTTTTATCTGTCCTTGTGTATTTACTTCTGTGACTGTATGCTTTCTTACAGTGTGGTGTCGCCGGTCCCACAACTTTGCCATCTTAATCACCTTATACGACATTCAAGATGAGACAGAGATCCTATTGTTTGCGACCCCCGGAAACCACACACGATGGAGAGAACCTATGTGGCTAGAGAAATCAATATATTATATTAATCACAACGGACATACAGAGAATGCTAGTGCATAAATACCTAAGGTAGCTTAAGACTTGAATTTGTACGCCGTGATAATAGATGACAGGCAGTCCAAATTGCTTTCCAGGATAAGGCCTGATTAGTGTTTTGTGCGTCTTCACGTCACTGTTTGCCTGTTATGTTGTTAGTGTTAATCTTAAGCAAGCTATCCTTGCCCGCCTGCCCAGCGTGTTCAAACTCCGCGGCGGGCAAGTTTGGGAGCAAATTAGTTAACTTGCATTTTTACGAACTGTATAAATTGACCCGCTATCCGTTCAGAAAGCATTGACAAACTACTGAACGTATAAGTGGTGGCGACAAAAATAGACGACTCGTTTACTGTTGTTCATGGCTACGTCCTGTGAAAGATATGGCACCATTTTCATTTTCATAGTCTACCTTACGCCTGGTCAACATGTCTCCAAAATGTACCTATATGCTCAAACACCCTCACTCGCTCATACACAGACAGACACTCACAGAAGCCTCATGTACACCACACACAAACGCCACACAGACGAACGACAGATCCCACATGCACACACGCACGCACGTATGCACACACCACCGACACATACCACCCACAGCACCCACACACCCCTACACATCACATGCAGACTACACACACGCACGCACACATACCACAGACACATACCACCCACACCACCCCAGACACCACACACAGACGCGCATGGACCACACACACTACACACACGCACGCACACACACCACGAACATATACCACCCACAACACCCCACACACACACACTACACACATCACATGCACACTACACACACCCCACACACACCCCACACATACCACCAAAACATACCACCCACACCACTCTACACACCACACACGGACACGCTTGAACCTCACACACTACACGCATCACATACGCACCTCACACCACAACAGACACACACATGCACACATATGTATACACACACATACATATTACACACGCCACATACACACACCCCAACACATACATATACATACACTAATCTATATCAACTTAAATGCATGTAGTAATCAAAGGTTTGCCTTCGTGAACGATAAAATCGTTTAACACCATATTAGAAACTCATTTACAATTGGCATTCTTGCAGAAAACGGTAATGTCGACCCACTCGGTTCAATTTGTGCTCAGATTCCGACCCACTCAGTCCAATTTGTGCCAGATTCAAGCTGAACTGACTGGCTAATGGCCCAAACTATTTAACTTGGAAACAGCTCGTCAAGGGAGAGCAGCATGTGTGACTTTGTCCATCAAGTCGCTGTATTATCGTCCTTGATGTGTAGTAGTAGTAGTAGTAATGAGAGTTTATTACTTTAGTTAATTTGATAATGAGGAACATGGGGGTTGTCTGACTTATTTTCTTGTTTAATAATCAGGAAAAATGTCGAGCGTGTGAAAGAAAAGCAGTTTGGTAAACGCTCCAGTCATATTACTTTGATCATAATTACTATTATTATATTTATATTTATGTTGTACCGTTATACGTTACATAGCGACTGCAAGCAATTTCTCTATACCGTTCTATCCTGGGCAATTCGTCCAATCTTTTATTTGTTATCGAGTTCAATATTTCTTGTATCTCTCAGTTAAGTTACCTTAAGGGTTTCCCTAATACCTCTTTTCTTTCTTCAAGAATTCGTCTCCCACTTCAGTGACTGCTTTATGATTCTTTGATCATTTCTTATCAGAGTATGGCCAACATATCTCAATCTTCTCTTTCTTATAACAGTTGTTGCTAGTGGTTGACTAGACATTTCTTCTCAGAGTATGTCCAACATATCTCCATCTTCTCTTTCTTATAACAGTTGTTGCTAGTGGTTGACTAGACATTTCTTCTCAGAGTATGTCCAACATATCTCCATCTTCTCTTTCTTATAACAGTTGTTGCTAGTGGTTGACTAGACATTTCTTCTCAGAGTATGTCCAACATATCTCCATCTTCTCTTTCTTATAACAGTTGTTGCTAGTGGTTGACTAGACATTTCTTCTCAGAGTATGTCCAACATATCTCCATCTTCTCTTTCTTATAACAGTTGTTGCTAGTGGTTGACTAGACATTTCTTCTCAGAGTATGTCCAACATATTTCCATCTTCTCTTTCTTATAACAGTTGTTGCTAGTGGTTGACTAGACATTTATTCTCAGAGTATGTCCAACATATCTCCATCTTCTCTTTCTTACAACAGTTGTTGCTAGTGGTCGACTAGACATTTCTTCTCAGAGTATGCCCAACATATTTCCATCTTCTCTTTCTTATAACAGTTGTTGCTAGTGGTTGACTAGACATTTATTCTCAGAGTATGCCCAACATATTTCCATCTTCTCTTTCTTATAACAGTTGTTGCTAGTGGTTGACTAGACATTTCTCTAGAGTATTTAACTATCTCCATCTTCTTTTCTTATAACAGTTGTTGCTAGTGGTTGACTAGACATTTCTTCTCAGAGTATGCCCAACATATCTCCATCTTCTTTTTCTTATAACAGTTGTTCAGTTGACTAGACATTTCTCTGATTCGTTTCTTCTCCTGAATTCGTTCTATTTTATGTTCATTATATTTTCGGAGACATGTATTTAAAAATTTATAAATGCATTTAACTTACTGTATATATCTTTAGTCATTTTCCAACTCTCGCCGACATATGTTAGAATTGATGCAACATTTGAATTGAAAATTCGTAATTCAGTTTTGAAACTTTATAACTTGTAATTCCATATTTTATTTAGACTTTTGAAAGCTGATATTGTTTTGACAATTCGCAGCATAATTTATTTTTAGTGTTTCCGTACAGTCAAAATTGTTACCCAAGTTGGTGATCTGCTGTTATTTTTAGTATTTTTAATACAAGCTTGATATCTGCATTACTTGTCACGTGTGTTTTATTTTATTTGTCTTTTCCTAGATTATTTGCTGTCCAATTTTTGATGCCATGGATGATAAGTTGCCTGTTGTTCGTTTCATATACTTATTGTTTTTACTTAACTCTTTCATTCTGTTATTTACTTTTTTTTTTTATTACATCCATTACGCATTTACTTTGTAATGTATACTGAATTAGCTGGTACAATGGCTTTGCGTCATCTTAACAAATACTGTGAGCCGGCATATCGGCTCCGAAGGACGAACAGGTTAACAAGGCAATATCAGATCCAAAATCTAAAGATTCCAGTTGACTACTTTCTACCCAATAAATGTAAATTTTGCCGCTGAAACATTTTCTCATCATCCAGTCAATGATCACTCCAAACAATAAAGGAGAAAAAACACAACCCTCCTCTACTCTGGTTTTAATTATAAACCAATCACTTTTGTCAACTTCAGTTCGGACTGCATATATTGAACCATCAAACAGGTTTTTGAAAATGTTTATTATATGTTTGCTGGTATTCCATAGTATCTCAGAATATTTCTCACAGAGATTATGTGTTGGCTACCAGAAACAGTTTTGAAATCGATGAACATTAGAATGTTTCTCAGTATTACTGATGTAAGTCTTAAGGTAATTATTTGGTTTCTCAATCTCTCTCTCTCTCTCTCTCTCTCTCTCTCTCTCTCTCTTGCGATCACCTAAAAGACCGATGTACCAGATCTCCCCATAAATTCATTCATGTGGAAATCTTATCCATGCAACCTTAGCATGGGTGGGTTTCGTCACATCTTCAGTGCCATTTGGAGTTCTGGTGCTTATCCTTCGGCGATGTGTCCGGATTCAGCCTGCGTTTACTGGGTTCGCTCTCCGATAGCCTTTGGTTGTCCCCAGCCGTCCTGCAAGGCAGCAGGTTGACTTCTATACATTTAGGATACGTGCATCCGATTTCAGCCAAAACCTCCTTAATCGCCTCTTACGACATGGGTGGCAGGTAACAGTGGTTCTATTCTTTACACCCCAAATTTGGGCCCCGGCAACCACTCGGGCGATTATTTGATTTAAGCAGCTTCTCCCAGACCTAAAAACATCTTATTCATCTCTCATTATTTTATCCATTGCTAATTTGATTCTATTGAGAATGATTTCAAGAAAGTCTTGATCAGAATTGTGTGGACTTCATGCATTTTCCCTTCAACTGGATACATCCTAATGTAAAGCCCATGTTACAGGCAGTTGTATGTTTAATTCTGTTAGGTCAGTAGGTGAAACTTACATTCATCTACGACAAAAATAAAACCACTAACCAAATGGTAAACTGTCATTAAAATGTCCGAGCAAGTCTCTCCGATAGAATGAGACACTCGGAGCCTACTCACACATTAAGTACCAGCGATATGCGACTTCAAATGATGACTCAAAAGGGGGGGGTAGTAAGGCAACTGTTAGCATACTCCAACCTGGAAAAAAAGAAAAAGAAAAGCTGCTAATTTCCGGGGAGGGGAGACGCAAACAACACTTCCCATCAGTTTTGTATCAGACTGACATATGCGGCGACTAGCGGCTGACAGCTCATACATCTATGCCAATCTTGACTTCTCTTTACAATCGTTGTTTTGTTATTACTATCTTGCTATTGCTGTTTTAAGAAGAAAACTGTAATGTCGCCTGATTCTATTCAACGTGTGCCAGTCTCAAGCTATTGACACAAACTATTCAACGTGTGCCAGTCTCAAGCTATTGACACAAACTATTCAACATAGAAAACAGTTCATCAAGGGAGAGCAGCGAATGCGACGTTGCCCGTCAAGTCACTAAATTATCGCCCTTGATATATTGTATATTTTATAAACGCTTATTGTTTTAGTGTGATCATTAAAAAACATGGCTTACCGTTGACTTATTCTTTAGTATATTCTTCAGACAAACTATCGATCTAACGTATGGAGAAGATGCAGTTTGGTTAGCCACGACATATAACTTTGATCAGAATTGTTTTACAATTTGTCTGGACTTGATGAATTTTACTTAACCCCTGGACACCACCCACTGATTAAACCGAGTTGCAGACATCCAGATAATTTATTTTATTGCATAATTTTACTTATTACCGTTTCTAGAAGTAAAATACACGTCATGTCTTAGTTTAAACCAGGTACGCTTGGGTTGTGATCGAGCTCACTACTTGCTTAACGCTACAGACAATATAAATTACACATTGATACACGGAATGAATTAGTTGGAACCAGACGCTTACGGTTGAGATCAGAGCTCATATTCTTAACTACAGCATTAAATTAATGATACACGTCATGTCTTAGTTTAAACAGGTACGCTTGGTTGTGATCGAGCTCACTACTTGCTTAACGCTACAGACAATATAAATTACACATTGATACACGGAATGAATTAGTTGTAAGAACAGCTACAGACAATACAAATAACACATTGATACACGACTTGTCTTAGGTGTAAGAACAGCTGAAAAATCGTACCATCAGGATGTAACTATCAACCACAGTAAACGAGTCGTTGATTTTCTAGGCACCTCTTATACGTTCAGTAGTTTGCCATTGCTTTCTGAATGGTGAGGTATTTTTTTACCTTTCGTTAAAATCCAACGGAAACGAATTTGCTTCCAAATTGCCTGCCACGGAGTTTGAACCAGGTATGCTTGGGTTTGGGATTGAGCTCACTACCGTTAAGCTGCAGACGCCCACAAGAACAGCTACAGACAATATAAAACACACATTGATACCCGACATATTATTCAAATAAATATTACATGTAATGTGCACAATATCAAATATTATTCTGCCAAAAATTGTAAGAGCTGTTATAATCCTATCTCCATGTCTTGCTAATGTGTTTGTGGCATTAATCCTATCTGACGCCATCTTATCCTACAAGAAATGCTCACTATGTTGAGATTACACTATTATTTTTTAATAAAATCTCTTTCTCTCTCCATGTCATCTTCATTTACTTAAAAATCTTACTGAAAAAATCTGATTTAAATTCTTCATTTCACTTAAAACAAACAACAACAAAAACTGGGTATATACTTTTTGTCCGCATTTGAGAGAAGCCGAGATAGCAGCAGAATTGTGTATCAACGGAGACAGAGTAAAGTCGCAACATATTTATTATTCACAGAGATATACGATTAGCAGAAGTATATCTATTATCGCTTAACACTCACATAGTTGCTACCCGGTTGTCAGCATGTGTAACAAAGACATTGACAGAAGCGAAACACTAAAGTATCGTGGAATAACAGTTGACAGAAGCCTGTCATTTAAGAGCCATGTTGAGAACGTAATCATAAAGGCAAGAAAAGGGCTAACCACTCTCAAAGTTATGGCGGGGGCGGATATTGAGCAACGCCTGCTACTCTTTCTTTATCAGGGACTAGTGCTGAGTGTGGTGGACTATGGCCTTGGTCTTCCAACAGTAAACAGAACATCGCTGGATAATTTAGAAAGGATCCAAAATGAAGCGATGAGGCTTATACTCGTTTGCACACGTGACACTTCTTGTGAGGCAATGCGCTATGTCCTTGGATTGCCAACGATAGCCACGAGACACAAAGTCGCACAGGTAAAAGCGTATCTGAGAGTTTCTGCGGACACAAATCATCCTCTGCACAAATCCATAAATGAGAACAAGGGGAAAGGGGATTGAAGAGAGGTCGATCCTGGATGACCGAGGCAGAGGATGTTATTAAACAGGTCTGTACTCTAGATGAGCTGAGGCACGGTGACGAATGGATGCCTATATCAGAGGATATGACTGCTTACGCCAGGTTTATCAGCACACTTGGACGCCGCTGTAGAGAATGGGCCCCGGGCGTCGTCAATGCGGAAATTCTTGCACTCGTGGATCAGCACTCCCACCCAGGTGATATCATTATCTACACCGATGGCTCTGTCAAGCGCGGCACCAGATCATCGTGGGCTTACTCAGCACAACGAAACGGTCGCACATTTCATGAGGACTGCGGGGCTTTCGAGACAACGACATCGAGCATGACTATGGAGATCACCGCTGCCTCCAGGGCTCTGGCATGGGTGGCTGAGCAACAGGTTACCCATACGATCATCATATCAGACTCGATGAATATGCTTCAACTGATTAAAACTGGAAGTATGCATGTGGAATGGGTGGACATCATTCGGAGATCACATCTCAAGAAAATGACTTGGCTATACACGCCTGGACATGCTGGAGTGCGGGGTAACGAGCGTGCTGACTCTCTTGCAAACAGTGCCCCGACTCAAGTGGGCAGAAACATAGACAGAGCCGATATCATCAATGCGGTACGCTCTCAATTGTGTGACATGGGCGGGTCTCAGACACTGGAACGAGTTCGAGAATTAGGCGTTAAGTTTGGACATGCCAGATAGTGTCGTCTTCGTGGTAGAGAAGATATAGTAATCAACTTCTCATGGGTACTGTCAGCAAATGGACTTTGGGATGGCTGCTGCAACGGAGGACAGAGCACGAATGGGAATGCCCAATGTGCCATGACGTCGATCGCATAACATAACATAACATATCTATTATCCAGATAGATAAACGTAAATAGAATATTTATCCTTCACAGACATGGACAGATGTTGCAATATATTTGTTATCCAGATAGAGAGAGAGAGAGAGAGAGAGAGAGAGAGAGAGATAAACATGTAGCAGTATTTGTATTATCCAGAAGATAAATAATAGTAGATTATTATATATATATATATATATATATATATATATATATATATATATATATATATATATATATGTATATTTGTCATCTTTAATATCAAAAGTTAGACTGCAGATAAGCTTGGAAAAGACGAATATAATGAAGACACCTATGTCAAGTAATGCAGATATCACACTGGCACTGGAATCCAAAACGATAAAAATAACAGAGCAGTTCAGCTATTTAGGTTGCAATTTTGTTTGCACTGGAAATGTTAAAAAAGAAAGTATGCAACGAATTGGCAAAGCAACATCAGCTGTTAAGTCTAAATGAAATATGAAAGAGCAAATTATATAGTTTTAAAACTAAACTAATAATTTTGAATTCAAATGCATCAATTCTAACATATGCCATCGTTAGTTGGAAAATGACTAAAGATATAGAAAGCAGCAAGTTGAATGCATGACGAATAAATAGATGTCTGCGACAAAAAATGTACCGAATCATGAAATCAGAGAAATGTCTGATCAACTACTAGTAAGAACTGTAAGAAGAAAGAGAAGATGGAGATATGTTAGATACACCTTGAGAAGAAATGTCTGATCAACTACTAGTAAGAACTGTTAGAAGAAAGAGAAAGATGGAGTATTAATACACCTTGAAATGTCTAGACAATACGAAAACTGTTAAAGAGTGATGGAGATATTTGGCACTCAAGAAAAGATCACAATATCAAAACAGACATTGAAGTGGGATGCAAAGTGTTCAAGAAAGAGAGGACGACCTAAGGAGACCTTGAAACGAACTCTGCTGAGAGAGGCAAGAAATATCGGTCTCAGTTCCATGGAGGAAATTGAGCGAGTTGCCCAGGATAGAGCATTATGGAGAAATTACTTGCAGGCCCTATGTAATGTATAACGGTACGAGAGAAGTTATTATTACACGCACGCACGCACACGCACGTACACACACAGACACACACACACACGGACACATAACACTCATACACACAGAGACAACAGACATGTAGTAGTAGGTTTATTATCCAGAGAGAGAGAGAGAGGGGGTAGAAGAGAGGTAGAAGAGAGAGAGACAGTTGTAGTTAGTGTATTATTTGCACACAGAGAGACAGAAAAACGTGAACACCTTTCAATAGTAAGAACAGCAAAACTTCAAATAAGACATTATTCATGTCTGCACCTGTGAACCACCTTTCCATACTCTCTATACCTTCGTCGTGATTATATAACTAAATAATCTCGTCTAGAATTGAATATATCCTGCTTCTCCTGCCACTGTTTAACTTGTATCTCAATGTACAACTTGATAACTTCAGCAACACCCTCAACAAACTGATCAGGTGTCTTTGAGTTCACACTAATTATAATTCACGTTTCACTTCTTTGATGTTTGGGATTTATGTAACAGGTTCTGGAGAACGATACATACAAATTGCAAGTTTCATTTGAAAAACGTTTTTGTCTTGTTGGCTGATGGAACAGTCTATTG
>CM036753.1:17501246-17693746 GCA_020796225.1 Arion vulgaris
AATCATAAGAAGAAGATGGAACACAAATTAGAAGATGAAATACACGAAACACAAGCAGGTTTCAGAAGGGGTAGAGGCACTAGAGATCATATTTGTAGCATGAGACTCATTATCGAGAAATGCAGAGAAGGCAACATAGACCTGCATGCATGTTGCATAGACTATAGCAAGGCTTTCGACCATATACAACACCAGAAAATGTGGAACATCATGAAAGACATGCATTTTCCAACACACATAATACAACTCATAGAATCTATATACCACGAACAACAGGCAACCATTAAAATAGGAGGTGAAATAGCTGAATGGTTCGAGATTCAAAGGAAGTACGACAGGGATGTATTTTGTCACCATACTTATTCAACATATATGAGGAGAACATCATGAGGAATGTAAAGACGTGCCAACTATGTGAATTACGACCCTCTCACTATAGGTGGCAAATGCATACCAGAGTTTAGATACGCAGACGATACAGTATTATTATCCACCAGCAAGAAGGTTTGGAAAACCTAATCATGGCGACCAAGAAACATAGTGAAGACCAACATCTATATTTGAATACACAAAAACAAAAATCATGTCAACTGACAAAGCAAAAGGTTCACCTAACATCCAAGTAAACAATGAAGAACTCCAATGTGTAGAGAGCTACGAATATCTGGGCTCGATAATTAACAATAACGGTGACTGCTCCAAAGAGATTTCACGAAGATTGGCAATAGCAATCAAGAAGTTAAACACAACGAAGAACATGTGGCAAAACACCAGCAAAATACTAAAATTAAAAATATTGAGAGCATGCATTTTCCCAGTGGCTACTTATGGTTGTGAATCATGGACTATTACACAAAATTAAGAACGAAAATCCAGTCCTTCGAAACTAAATGCTACAGAAAGATCCTACGAATACCATGGACAGAAAAAGAAAGAACACTGATGTCCTGAAAGAACTAAATGTTAAAGAGAATTGGCTGATAAACAACATACTATACAGAAAAATTAGATACTTTGGTCACATCAAGCGCAGAGCCGGATTAGCCTAGTAGCAGAAGTAGCAAATGCTACGGGCCCCGGCTTCTAGGGGCCCGCGCCTATGTGACAGATGAAAATGGAAAAAATAACCAGATGTTATATCAAAAACACGCAAGCTGTCTGAATTTTTAAATGTCGTGTATGATGGTGCTGAATCCAACGAAATCGAGCAGAAAATACAGAAGACGTGTCCTACTGTGTAGTAGATGAAAGCAGTGCTATAGAAGAATCATCATTACCAATATTACCATTAAGATCAGCAACTCTTCACGATTTAGCCACATTTTCACAAGACAAACTGAAATCAGAAAGTACAACAAGTCCTCCCAATTTAGCCATATCATCTTCAAGCCAAAGAGAGGCAGAAAGCACAGCACATGCTTCTAATGTAGCAACATCATCTACAAGCCAACAACGCAACGAAAGTAAATGTACTCAACGATATTGGTGAATGGCCAAACAACTTCAAACAATCCACGATTTTGTCGAAAGTCGTTTTCACATACACACATACACCAACAAACAAAACTCACGTGAAAGATTGGTTGTGTTATACAGAAACTAAAGGACAACTGTTCTGTTTTGTTTGAAAAGTTATTGATTTAGGCTGTACCATAGAGTGACTGGTGTATTTGGAATACTCCGGCAGTTAAAATCTATTACAGAGGAAGAGATCTTGAAAAGAACTCCAAATATTGTCAGCTCTTACCAAGAGGATTTGGAAGAAAGCCTAGGCGACGAACTTATGCAGTTCACTGAACTTCTTAAAACTAATGTAGCTGCTGCTATTTGCAACAAAAGCATGAGGCTCTAGAACTGCAATTTTATAAACTTATAATGGAAAATTTATTAGAGTCGTGTTTCCCAAATGTAGAAATAGTCTTACGAATTTACTAGTTTTTAATGATTACCAACTGCAGCGGAGAACGTTCTTTTTCAACATTAAAGTGTATAAAAGTGAGTTAAGGAACATGATGGGACAAGATCGTCTAAATAACCTCACCTTAATGAACATTGAAAGTAATTTACTTAGAGAAATTGATTTGTCTAGTATTATCTCTAAATTTGCTCACATTAAATCAAGAAAAGTTTGTTTGTAAAAGTTGTGTTTTATTTTATTATCATACAAAACCTAGGGCCCCGCGCTAAAATTTGCTACGGGCCCCGCGCTAGCCTAATCCGGCACTGATCAAGCGTCACAATGGCCTGGAAAGAACAATACTAGAGTGCAGGGTCCCAGGACGCAGAGGCAGACCAAGAAGAAGATGGCTACAAGATATTAAAGAAACCATAAATATGTCCGTGACCATCGACGAAGTGGATGAACTGGCTAGAGACAGAGTGAATTTCAGATGGTATACAAAGAGAGCAACGTTCTATAAAGTATACACACCTTGATGATGAAAGGTATGCAAAGAGAGCAACGTTCTATAAAGTATACACACCTTGATGATGAAAGGTATACAAAGAGAGTAACGTTCTATAAAGGAAACACACCTTGATGATGAAAGGGTACATGGCTGACCTATTGGAAACTCTGATCATTTACCTGGGGATTCTAAATCACAAGTACCTCGGAAGTCGAAGTAAGACTCGACTTGGAAACTCTGATTATTTACCTGGGGATTCTAAATCACAAGTACCTCGGAAGTCGAAGTAAGACTCGACTGAAAAGGACACTGATAGTACGGAAAGCAAGTCTTCATGCAAATATCAGTCAGAGATGCTATATAAGGCACCATGACTACGTCTTAGTTCATAGCAACGAAAGGAAAATGCCCATTACGTCCATCTTCCTATCATTAAGGCATTGAGACTTTTCTGCTTATGTTCTTCTATTGCTATATCATCAAACCATTGTATGTAGCTATTCCCCACATGTTGCTATTCCCCACATGTTGCTATTTGAACATTATATGAAAGATTATAGCAATGGATAGAGCGTACGCTTATCGTATCGAACACATTAAAGGATTATGGGTTCACTTCCCGCACTCGACGTCCCCCACCTGAGGAAAGAAACTGGTCCTTCAACCTACTTCATACTTCCTTCCTAAAAAATGTAAAATGACAGGCATCTGATACCCTTCAGTATGTAAAGGCTACCAGACATATTCAGTTTAAGTTCATCAGCATACACATATTGTTAACATGATATTCCCCTGCAGATATGATCAACATATCTTCTATATGTTTTAATATGTTTTCTTTGTACGTGTTTATATATCAGACGAGGTCATACTTCCTTGTCAAACCTTCTTGTTTAATCAATTTGAAATTTCCTATTTTGGTTTCTAATTTCAATATTTTCTCTTACTTCCCAATGTTCTTTTCTACTTTTTTCAACAATATTTCATCTTGTTTTTTTTTAATTATAATAAGTCTTCTAAAAATGTAATCGTCATTTGTATGTTTGGCTTTGTTCATCATTTTGTTCTAATCTTTACAGCAAATATACAGTTAAGATCATTTTCTTTAGCAATTAGAGTTATGATATTTTTCTTTAGCAATCTCTATAACTTATCTCTCTCTCTCTCTTGCTGTCTGTCTCTCTATGTCTGTCTCTGTCTGTATGTCTCTCTCTCTGTCTCTCTCTATCTGTCTGTCTGTCTGTGTCTCTCTCTTGTCTGTCTCTCTGTCTGTCTGTCTGTCTCTCTGTCTGTCTGTATCTCTCTCTCTGTCTGTTTCTCTGTATCTCTATATATCTCTCTCTATATATATATACAGGGTGTTCAAGATAAAAGCAGCCTGTGAATGGAGCTAATCTGGCATATATGTATGGAAATGGGAAGGTTCAGTTATGACGTAGTATAGGTCAAGGTTGTGTGATGGTGTGTAATTGTAGTGTGGGAAGGGCGATGAACAAATGTGACGTAGGGCGAGCTAGTCAGAATCGATTTAAATAGTAAATAGACGAGATGCAATGCGTACCTGGCAAATTACTATTTATCACTGGGGCTGCTTTTAAGTTGAACACCCTGTATATATATATATATATATATATATATATATATATATATATATACAATTCTTATATGATATATATGGATATGTTTGTATTTCTTCAATTTTTAAGTTACTTTTATTCTATTTTTCTTTTATATCTATTTTTTAAAAAATATTTATATTGCCTATTTATTGTTATGTTACTGATCATGTTTCACATGAGAGAAAAGTAATGAAATCGTTAGATGTGGTAGATCGAATACATCCAATTTAGCTAGTATAAGACAATAACTGTATCAAGACTTGAAGAAATTCTTTAGTAAGTCTGAGATATTATCTTTAGTCAGTCTGTGATATTATCTTTAGTCAGTCTGTGATATTATCTTTAGTCAGTCTGAGATATTATCTTTAGTCAGTCTGAGGTATTATCTTTAGTCAGTCTGAGGTATTATCTTTAGTCGGTCTGAGATATTATCTTTAGTTGGTCTGTGATATTATCTTTAGTCAGTCTGAGATATTATCTTTAGTCAGTCTGTGATATTATCTTTAGTCAGTCTGAGATATTATCTTTAGTCAGTCTGAGATATTATCTTTAGTCAGTCTGAGATATTATCTTTAGTCAGTCTGAGATATTATCTTTAGTCTGAGATAGTATCTTTAGTCAGTCTGAGATATTATCTTTAGTCAGCTGAGATTTTATTTTTAGTTAGTCTGTGATATTATCTTTAGTCAGTCTGAGATATTATCTTTAGTCAGTCTGAGATATTATCTTTAGTCTGAGATATTATCTTTAGTCTGTCTGAGATATTATTTTCAGTCTGAGATATTATCTTTAGTCAGTCTGAGATATTATCTTTAGTCAGTCTGAGATATTATCTTTAGTCAGTCTGAGATATTATCTTTAGTCAGTCTGTGATATTATCTTTAGTCAGTCTGAGATATTATCTTTAGTCTGAGATAGTATCTTTAGTCAGTCTGAGATATTATCTTTAGTCAGCCTGAGATTTTATTTTTAGTTAGTCTGTGATATTATCTTTCGTCAGTCTGAGATATTATCTTTAGTCAGTCTGAGATATTATTTTCAGTCTGAGATATTATCTTTAGTCAGTCTGAAATATTATCTTTAGTCAGTCTGAGATATTATCTTTAGTCAGTCTGAGATATTATCTTTAGTCTGAGATAGTATCTTTAGTCAGTCTGAGATATTATCTTTAGTCAGCCTGAGATTTTATTTTTAGTTAGTCTGTGATATTATCTTTAGTCAGTCTGAGATATTATCTTTAGTCAGTCTGAGATATTATCTTTAGTCTGAGATATTATCTTTAGTCTGTCTGAGATATTATTTTCAGTCTGAGATATTATCTTTAGTCTGAGATATTATCTTTAGTCAGTCTGAGATATTATCTTTATTCTGAGATATTATCTTTAGTCGGTCTGATATATTATCTTTAGTCAGTCTGAGATATTATCTTTAGTCTGAGATGTTATCTTTAGTCTGAGATATTATCTTTAGTCTGAGATATTATCTTTAGTCAGTCTGAGATATTATCTTTAGTCAGTCTGAGATATTATCTTTAGTCTGTCTGTGATATTATCTTTAGTCAGTCTGAGATATTATCTTTAGTCAGTCTGAGATATTATCTTTAGTCAGTCTGAGATATTATCTTTAGTCTGAGATAGTATCTTTAGTCAGGCTGAGATATTATCTTTAGTCAGTCTGAGATATTATCTTTAGTCAGTCTGAGATATTATCTTTAGTCAGTCTGAGATATTATCTTTAGTGAGTCTGAGATATTATCTTTAGTCAGTCTGAAATATTATCTTTAGTCAGTCTGAGATATTATCTTTAGTCAGTCTGTGATATTATCTTTAGTCAGTCTGTGATATTATCTTTAGTCAGTCTGAAACATTGTTTATCCAGTTCAAAACAGTCTTCACCCTTCCTCTTCGAATGCTCCATATTGACCATTTGTTAACCACCCGGTGTGATTTGTATATGATCTGAGCCTAAGAGCGATTGTACGTTGTGCCAGTTAGCGCCTACAAGTAGGCCAGCACATCCGATATCTGCGAAGCTTTTTATTTACTATGGTGGCTTCCCTAGGTCCCTACCTTAGTCACCTCTTACGACACACCTTGTAGGTTGCAGTGTTACTATTCTTTGCTCCCTTGAGAGCACCGTCTAGTCTGAAACAGTAACTTTATCGAGTTTGCAAAATTTAGACAATATCGTGACTTTATTCTGTCCTGCGTCGGTAGCTCCAAGCTAAAGCATAATGTAATAAGAGACGTGAAAGCAGGCAGGCACCAAAATGCACGTTCGTGAAAGTGCCAGGACGCTAGGTTAATGGTGCCAAACACATTGAGTAATAAACTTGCAAATCGTCTGTGTTTGGTCTGGGAAAATGTTATGGGAACATGTGTGCGACAGTGCATCTCAACGTCAGAATTTATGTATGCGAATTGCATCGGAACAAATCGACTGAGAAACAAATATATATATATAATTAGGATAGATGCTTGTATGAAACACAACGATTGTTAGACATAGATAAAGTTGTTGTATGAAACACAACGATTGTTAGACATAGATTGATAGATAGAGGTGTTGTATGAAACACAACGATTGTTAGACATAGATTGATAGATAGAGGTGTTGTATGAAACACAACGATTGTTAGACATAGATTGATAGATGGTTGTATGAAACACAACGATTGTTAGACATAAATTAATAGATAGATGGTTGTATGAAACACAACGATTGTTAGACTTAGATTAATAGATAGATGGTTGTATGAAACACAACGATTATTAGACATAGATTAATAGATAGATGGTTTATTTTCATATTCCACTTTGCTGACCACACTTCAAGATTATTTAGCGTAGCTTGCAGCCGATTTTCTGCTGTGGGCATTGACTCTTCTCTCGCCCATATTGCAAAGTCGTCGGCATACATGGCAGCGTGTACTCGTTCATGGAAACATATTGCAATGTCGTTGACGAAGATTAGAAAGAGAGTGGGTGAGAGCACTCCTCCTTGGGGAACTCCTTGCTCCAGTGTGGTCTTCATACTTTTGTACCCCTGAACCTGAACTCTTGCTGTTCTGTTCTCTTGGTATCTATCGAGCCAATTGTACTTTCTTCCCTTTACGCCGAGGGTGAGCAGTTTTAGCCTTAATCCTTCTTTCCCGACTGTGTCAAATGCCTTCTCCATATCTACCAAGACCGCCAGTGTCTGTTTCTTTTCTTGGAAACCATCCTCGATTTCCTGGACGATGTAGGTTGCTTGGTCCTCTGTGGATCTGTATCTCCGAAAACCGCCTTGTTGTGCCATAAGCAGCCCTTTGCTTTCCAAGTGCCAGGATAAGCGTTTGTTCACCATGCGCTCCATAATGAAAGAATGTATGAATCAGGAAAGTGGAGAATACAGAGATCTAACTTCGTTAGAATCTCTAACGCACTGACCACAGATCATCCAGTCCTGTCCAAATTCACAGCCAAACCAATCCCGGCAATCGACAAGTGTCCGCCATGGAAAACAAAAATGCCAGAACTAAGGAAATCAATCCCAGGCATACTGAGCAAAAGGGATCAAACAAACCTCGACAGAAAACTGCAGCAGAAGAGCACATAGAATCAGAGTACCCTGAAAATGAGTGGACGCACGTCTACACGGACGGATCGGCAAATAACGCAATAAGCGATGGCGGAGGAGGAATAGTGCTTAAAATCTCAAAGAAAGTCACGGTCAAGAAAGCGTTTGCAACTGGCAAATACTCGAATAACTACCGAGCTGAGGCAGAGGCAATCAAAGAGGCGGCCAAAATGATCTGGAGAGAAGAAACACTACAGCAACAGGTCGTGATATTCACCGATGCTCTATCGGTCATCACGGCACTCAAATACGTCGACAAAACTGAGATGAATGAGCCAAAACGTCCTGGCTGAACTAACGAGTTCACTCAAACGCACTGTCATCCAGTGGATACCGTCACACTGCAACATTAGGAGAAACGAAGCGGCCGACAAGCTAGCCAAAGAGGGCGGGCGACTACCCCAGACTGATCTCGAGATCAGCTATGAGGAAGTCAAACAACCATCGGTTCGCACTATCGAAGCAAATGGGCAAAAGACCACCCGCAGTACACAGACAGTGACGGATACTATGGTCTCTCTCGCAGTGAACAAGTTGCCATATTTCGCCTCCGTACCGGCCACAAAAGCTCAGAGCCCACATGTTCCATAAATTTAAAATTGGCACAACTAGCCTGTGCCCATGCAATATGGCGAACATGACGGCAGAACACGTATTGCAAGACTGTCAACGTTTAGCAGGTATACGAAAAGAGTACTGTCCACAACACACAGAGCTTCGCGAAAAGCTGTACGGAGGAACGAGTCCCTAAAAACAACAGTAAAATTCATGATTAGAGTTGGTCCATCAGGCTAGGCCGGGAACGCAAGAGAGAGAGAGATAGATGGTTGTATGAAACACAACGATTATTAGACATAGATTAATAGATAGATGGTTGTATGAAACACAACAATTGTTATAATAATAATAATATTAATTTATTTCGAACGTTCACGTTACAAAGGGCCTGCAAGTAATTTCTCTATACCACTCTATCCTGGACAACTCGCTCAATCTCCTCCATGGAACTGACACCGATATTTCTTGCCTCTCTCAACAAAGTTCGTTTCAGGGTCTCCTTAGGTCGTCCTTTCTTTCTTGAACCCTTTTGCATCCCACGTCAATGCCTGCTTTGATATTTGTTGATCATTTCTCCTCAAGGTGTGTCAACATATCTCCATCTTCTCTTTCTTATAACAGTTGTTACTAGTGGTTGACAAGACATTTCTCTGATTTCATCACTTCCCCTGAATTCGTTCCATTTTATAATTATTATACAATGATTGCTAAACAAAGATTAATAGATAGATGGATGTATGAAACACAATGATTGTTAGACATAGATTAATAGATAGATGGTTGTATGAAACACAACGTTTATTAGACATAGATTAATAGATAGATGGTTGTATGAAACACAATAATAATACTAATTTCTTCTACCGTTAAACGTTACATACGGCCTGCAAGTAATTTCTTTATAACGCTCTATCCTGGGCAACTCGCTCAATCTCCTCCATGGAACTGCACCGATATTTCTTGCCTCTCTCAGCAAAAGTTGTTTCAGGGTCTCCTTAGGTCGTCCTCTCTTTCTTGAACCCTTTGCATCCCACGTCAATGCCTGCTTTGATATTCGTTGATCATTTCTCCTCAGGGTGTGTCTAACATATCTCCATCTTCTCTTTCTTATAACAGTTGTTACTAGTGGTTGACAGACATTTCTCTGATTTCATCACTTCTCCTGAATTCGTTCCATTTTATAATTATTATACAATGTTTGCTAGACATAGATTAATAGATAGAAATAGATAAATAGAAGTAAGGATATCAAATCATATTGATAGATAGATAGAAGTAAGGATATCAAATCATATTGATAGATAGATAGAAGTAAGGATATCAAATCATATTGATAGATAGATAGAAGTAAGGATATCAAATCATATTGATAGATAGATAGAGGTAAGGATATCAAATCATATTGATAGAGAGATAGAAGTAAGGATATCAAATCATATTGATAGAGAGATAGAAGTAAGGATATCAAATCATATTGATAGATAGAAGTAAGGATATCAAATCATATTGATAGATAGATAGAAGTAAGGATATCAAATCATATTGATAGATAGATAAAAGTAAGGATATCAAATCATATTGATAGATAGATAGAAGTAAGAATATCAAATCATATTGATAGATAGATAGAAGTAAGGATATCAAATCATATTGATAGAGAGATAGAAGTAAGGATATCAAATCATATTGATAGAGAGATAGAAGTAAGGATATCAAATCATATTGATAGATAGATAAAGTAGGATTCAAATCATATTGATAGATAGATAGAAGTAAGGATATCAAATCATATTGATAGAGAGATGGAAGTAAGGATATCAAATCATATTGAGAGAGAGAAGTAAGGATATCAAATCATATTGATAGAGAGATAGAAGTAATGATATCAAATCATATTGATAGATAGATAGAAGTAAGGATATCAAATCATATTGATAGATAGATAGAAGTAAGGATATCAAATCATATTGAGAGAGAGATGGAAGTAAGGATATCAAATCATATTGATAGAGAGATAGAAGTAAGGATATCAAATCATATTGATAGATAGATAGAAGTAAGGATATCAAATCATATTGATAGATAGAAGTAAGGATATCAAATCATATTGATAGAGAGATAGAAGTAAGGATATTAAATCATATTGATAGATAGATAGAAGTAAGGATATCAAATCATATTGATAGAGAGATAGAAGTAAGGATATCAAATCATATTGATAGATAGATAGAAGTAAGGATTCCAATCATATTGATAGAGAGATAGAAGTAAGG
Organism: Arion vulgaris; assembly: GCA_020796225.1. Lineage (NCBI taxonomy): Eukaryota > Metazoa > Mollusca > Gastropoda > Stylommatophora > Arionidae > Arion > Arion vulgaris. Next base: position 17,511,723 of record CM036753.1, read on the forward strand.
ATATCAAATCATATTGATAGAGAGATAGAAGTAAGGATATCAAATCATATTGATAGAGAGATAGAAGTAAGGATATCAAATCATATTGATAGATAGATAAAAGTAAGGATATCAAATCATATTGATAGAGAGATAGAAGTAAGGATATCAAATCATATTGATAGAGAGATAGAAGTAAGGATATCAAATCATATTGATAGAGAGATAGAAGTAAGGATATCAAATCATATTGATAGATAGATAGAAATAAGGATATCAAATCATATTGATAGATAGATAGAAGTAAGGATATCAAATCATATTGATAGAGAGATAGAAGTAAGGATATCAAATCATATTGATAGATAGATAGAATGAGGATATCAAATCATATTGATAGATAGATAGAAGTAAGGATATCAAATCATATTGATAGATAGATAGAAGTAAGGATATCAAATCATATTGATAGATAGATAAAAGTAAGGATATCAAATCATATTGATAGAGAGATGTTAGGATATCAAATCATATTGATAGATAGAAGTAAGGATATCAAATCATATTGATAGATAGAAGTAAGGATATCAAATCATATTGATAAAGAGATGGAGGTAAGGATATCAAATCATATTGATAGAGAGATAGAAGTAAGGATATCAAATCATATTGATAGATAGATAGAAGTAAGGATATCAAATCATATTGATAGATAGATAGAAGTAAGGATATCAAATCATATTGATAGAGAGATAGAAGTAAGGATATCAAATCATATTGATAGAGAGATAGAAGTAAGGATATCAAATCATATTGATAGATAGATAGAAGTAAGGATATCAAATCATATTGATAGAGAGATAGAAGTAAGGATATCAAATCATATTGATAGAGAGATAGAAGTAAGGATATCAAATCATATTGATAGATAGATAGAAGTAAGGATATCAAATCATATTGATAGAGAGATTGAAGTAAGGATATCAAATCATATTGATAGATAGATAGAAGTAAGGATATCAAATCATATTGATAGAGAGATAGAAGTAAGGATATCAAATCATATTGATAGAGAGATAGAAGTAAGGATATCAAATCATATTGATAGATAGATAGAGGTAAGGATATCAAATCATATTGATAGATAGATAGAAGTAAGGATATCAAATCATATTGATAGATAGATAGAAGTAAGGATATCAAATCATATTGATAGAGAGATAGAAGTAAGGATATCAAATCATATTGATAGATAGATAGAAGTAAGGATATCAAATCATATTGATAGATAGATAGAAGTAAGGATATCAAATCATATTGATAGATAGATAGAAGTAAGGATATCAAATCATATTGATAGATAGATAAAAGTAAGGATATCAAATCATATTGATAGATAGAATGAGATATCAAATCATATTGATAGATAGAAGTAAGGATATCAAATCATATTGATAGAGAGATGGAGGTAAGGATATCAAATCATATTGATAGAGAGATAGAAGTAAGGATATCAAATCATATTGATAGATAGATAGAAGTAAGGATATCAAATCATATTGATAGATAGATAGAAGTAAGGATATCAAATCATATTGATAGAGAGATAGAAGTAAGGATATCAAATCATATTGATAGAGAGATAGAAGTAAGGATATCAAATCATATTGATAGAGAGATAGAAGTAAGGATATCAAATCATATTGATAGAGAGATAGAAGTAAGGATATCAAATCATATTGATAGAGAGATAGAAGTAAGGATATCAAATCATATTGATAGATAGATAGAAGTAAGGATATCAAATCATATTGATAGAGAGATAGAAGTAAGGATATCAAATCATATTGATAGAGATAGAATAAGGATATCAAATCATATTGATAGAGATAGAAGTAAGGATATCAAATCATATTGATAGAGAGATGGAGGTGGATAGAGAGATAGAAGTAAGGATATCAAATCATAGTGATAGATAGATAGAAGTAAGGATATCAAATCATATTGATAGAGAATAGAGTAAGGATATCAAATCATATTGATAGAGAGATAGAAGTAAGGATATCAAATCATATTGATAGAGAGATGGAGGTGGATAGAGAGATAGAAGTAAGGATATCAAATCATATTGATAGAGAGATAGAAGTAAGGATATCAAATCATATTGATAGAGAGATAGAAGTAAGGATATCAAATCATATTGATAGATAGATAGAAGTAAGGATATCAAATCATATTGATAGAGAGATAGAAGTAAGGATATCAAATCATATTGATAGAGAGATAGAAGTAAGGATATCAAATCATATTGATAGATAGATAGAGGTAAGGATATCAAATCATATTGATAGATAGATAGAAGTAAGGATATCAAATCATATTGATAGATAGATAGAAGTAAGGATATCAAATCATATTGATAGAGAGATAGAAGTAAGGATATCAAATCATATTGATAGATAGATAGAAGTAAGGATATCAAATCATATTGATAGATAGATAGAAGTAAGGATATCAAATCATATTGATAGATAGATAGAAGTAAGGATATCAAATCATATTGATAGATAGATAAAAGTAAGGATATCAAATCATATTGATAGATAGAAGTAAGGATATCAAATCATATTGATAGATAGAAGTAAGGATATCAAATCATATTGATAGAGAGATGGAGGTAAGGATATCAAATCATATTGATAGAGAGATAGAAGTAAGGATATCAAATCATATTGATAGATAGATAGAAGTAAGGATATCAAATCATATTGATAGATAGATAGAAGTAAGGATATCAAATCATATTGATAGAGAGATAGAAGTAAGGATATCAAATCATATTGATAGAGAGATAGAAGTAAGGATATCAAATCATATTGATAGAGAGATAGAAGTAAGGATATCAAATCATATTGATAGAGAGATAGAAGTAAGGATATCAAATCATATTGATAGAGAGATAGAAGTAAGGATATCAAATCATATTGATAGATAGATAGAAGTAAGGATATCAAATCATATTGATAGAGAGATAGAAGTAAGGATATCAAATCATATTGATAGAGAGATAGAAGTAAGGATATCAAATCATATTGATAGAGAGATAGAAGTAAGGATATCAAATCATATTGATAGAGAGATGGAGGTGGATAGAGAGATAGAAGTAAGGATATCAAATCATATTGATAGATAGATAGAAGTAAGGATATCAAATCATATTGATAGAGAGATAGAAGTAAGGATATCAAATCATATTGATAGAGAGATAGAAGTAAGGATATCAAATCATATTGATAGAGAGATGGAGGTGGATAGAGAGATAGAAGTAAGGATATCAAATCATATTGATAGAGAGATAGAAGTAAGGATATCAAATCATATTGATAGAGAGATAGAAGTAAGGATATCAAATCATATTGATAGAGAGATGGAAGTAAGGATATCAAATCATATTGATAGAGAGATAGAAGTAAGGATATCAAATCATATTGATAGATAGATGGAAGTAAGGATATCAAATCATATTGATAGAGAGATAGAAGTAAGGATATCAAATCATATTGATAGAGAGATAGAAGTAAGGATATCAAATCATATTGATAGATAGATAGAAGTAAGGATATCAAATCATATTGATAGAGAGATGGAGGTGGTTAAGTGATTAGACCTTTGCCTTGCATTCCGAAAGTCGTGGGTTCAAATTCGGACTGCGACGTTCTGTTTGCCAGTGTATTTTTCCAGCAACCTCTAGGGTTGGTGCCGGAGTTACGGAGTTCATGTTCTGTGCAATAGTCTCGGCCGATGGCGTGCTATTTCTGGTAAAAGGACCGAGACATGGGGTAAAACCCGGTGCAGTGAAGTTAATCCTACGGCTTCAGAACTGTTAGATAGATAGATATATAGATAGCAATATATATATATCCAAACAGATTGATAGATAGATGTAGATAGATAGAAGTATATATATCCAAACAGATTGATATATACATGTAGATAGATAGCAGAATAGATATCCAAACAGATAGACAGATTAATTGATTATTTATTTTCTTAAATTAGTACAAACATTTTATTACTGCCGACATCAAAACATAAATAAGTTCATTCTCTTATTGCTGCAGTCAGCCTTCCAGTACTCATATTGTTACATGATGGTTCCTCTATTGTTACAGCCAGCCTTCCAGTCCTCATATTGTTACATGATAGTTCCTCTACTATTACAAACCTTCAGTCCTCATATTGTTACATGATGGTTCCTCTATTGTTACAACCAGCCTTCCAGTACTCATATTGTTACATGATGGTTCCTCTATTGTTACAGCCAGCCTTCCAGTCCTCATATTGTTACATGATAGTTCCTCTACTATTACAACCAGCCTTCCAGTCCTCATATTGTTACATGATGGTTCCTCTATTGTTACAACCAGCCTTCCAGTCCTCATATTGTTACATGATGGTTCCTCTATTGTTACAACCAGCCTTCCAGTCCTCATATTGTTACATGATGGTTCCTCTATTGTTACAACCAGCCTTCCAGTCATCATATTGTTACATGATGGTTCCTCTATTGTTACAACCAGCCTTCCAGTCCTCATATTGTTACATGACGGTTCCTCTACTGTTACAACCAGCCTTCCAGTCCTCATATTGTTACATGATGGTTCCTCTACTGTTACAGCCAGCCTTCCAGTCCTCATATTGTTACATGATGGTTCATCTACTGTTACAGCCAGCCTTCCAGTCCTCATATTGTTACATGATGGTTTCTCTATTGTTACAACCAGCCTTCCAGTCCTCATATTGTTACATGATAGTTTCTCTATTGTTACACCAACCTTCTAGTCCTCATATTGTTACATGATGGTTCATCTACTGTTACAGCCAGCCTTCCAGTCCTCATATTGTTACATGATGGTTCCTCTACTGTTACAACCAGCCTTCTAGTCCTCATATTGTTACATGATGGTTCCTCTATTGTTACAACCAGCCTTCCAGTCCTCATATTGTTACATGATAGTTCCTCTATTGTTACAACCAGCCTTCTAGTCCTCATATTGTTACATGATAGTTTCTCTATTGTTACAACCAGCCTTCCAGTCCTCATATTGTTACATGATAGTTCCTCTATTGTTACAACCAGCCTTCCAGTCCTTATATTGTTACATGATAGCTCATCTATTGTTACAACAAGCCTTCCAGTCCTCATATTGTTACTTGTTGGTTCATCTACTGTTACAACCAGCCTTCCAGTCCTCATATTGTTACATGATGGTTCATCTATTGTTACAACCAGCCTTCCAGTCCTCATATTGTTACATGATAGTTCCTCTATTGTTACAACCAGCCTTCTAGTCCTCATATTGTTACATGATGGTTCCTCTATTTTATACACCAGCCATCTAGTCCTCATATTGTTACATGATAGTTCCTCTATTGTTACAACCAGCCTTCCAGTCATATTGTTACATGATGGTTCCTCTATTGTTACAACCAGCCTTCCAGTCCTCATATTGTTACATGATGGTTCATCTACTGTTACAGCCAGCCTTCCAGTCCTCATATTGTTACATGATGGTTCATCTACTGTTACAGCCAGCCTTCCAGTCCTCATATTGTTACATGATGGTTCCTCTATTGTTACAGCCAGCCTTCTAGTCCTCATATTGTTACATGATGGTTCATCTATTGTTACAACCAGCCTTCTAGTCCTTATATTGTTACATGATAGTTCCTCTATTGTTACAACCAGCCTTCCAGTCCTCATATTGTTACATGATAGTTTCTCTATTATTACAATAGCCTTCTAGTCCTCATATTGTTACATGATAGTTCCTCTACTATTACAACCAGCCTTCCAGTCCTCATATTGTTACATGATGGTTCATCTATTGTTACAACCAGCCTTCTAGTCCTCATATTGTTACATGATAGTTTCTCTATTGTTACAACCAGCCTTCCAGTCCTCATATTGTTACATGATGGTTCATCTATTGTTACAACCAGCCTTCCAGTCCTCATATTGTTACATAATCCTTCCTCTATTGTTACAACCAGCCTTCTAGTCCTCATATTGTTACATGATGGTTCATCTATTGTTACAACCAGCCTTCCAGTCCTCATATTGTTACATGATGGTTCCTCTACTGTTACAACCAGCCTTCTAGTCCTCATATTGTTACATGATGGTTCATCTACTGTTACAACCAGCCTTCTAGTCCTCATATTGTTACATGATGGTTCATCTATTGTTACAGCCAGCCTTCCAGTCCTCATATTGTTACATGATGGTTCCTCTACTGTTACAACCAGCCTTCTAGTCCTCATATTGTTACATGATGGTTCATCTACTTTTACAACCAGCCTTCCAGTCCTCATATTGTTACATGATGGTTCATCTACTATTACAACCAGCCTTCTAGTCCTCATATTGTTACATGATGGTTCATCTATTGTTACAACAAGCCTTCCAGTCCTCATATTGTTACATGATGGTTCCTCTACTGTTACAACCAGCCTTCTAGTCCTCATATTGTTACATGATGGTTCATCTATTGTTACAACCAGCCTTCTAGTCCTCATATTGTTACATAATCCTTCCTCTATTGTTACAACCAGCCTTCTAGTTCACATATTATTTTATATGGGGGTCTCTGTGACTAAGTGGTTAAGCCCTTGTCTTGCGATCCGAAGGTCGAGGGTTCGAATTCTGACTGCACCGTTTTGTTCCCAAGTGAACTTTTCCCCAGAAACCACTACGATTGTTGTCGGAGCTACGGTGTTTGTGCAATACTATCGGTAGATGGCGTGCCAGTTCTGCGGAGAGGGACCGAGATATATGGAGTAAATTCCGGTGCAATGAAGTTAATCCTCGGCTTTGAGATTTGTAATATTTTCATTGTTGCCAGCCTCCTCGTCCTCGCATTGTTACATGTTCCTATTATTTCGAATAACTGCTTGTCATAGATTGAATACATGGTTTACATCAAATGTGTTCACGAGTTCACACTCTTAATCACGTGATCCAGAATGCAATGTTTGACAGCGTCCGAAAGTGTTCTCTAGCACGTGAAGCCCACGCGCGGCCACTCGGGTTAATTCTGGACTCACTCGCTGATGAGTCATTGATATTGATATGATGACGGACAATTTGTCACGTTCAGATGAAAATTACCGTGCCAGACAAGAAGTTCAACTTTGTTTATCTGTTGAAATGTGCGTGTCTCAAACCCATATTTGCAGAAACTGAGATATGATATATCCTCTTCATCTTCTTCTTCTCTTCCACCATTTACTTCTTTATAGAAGTTTTAGGATGGGGAGGTGGGGTGTAGTGATCGTGTGTTTGCTTGTTCTAAGGCCGTCCATATGTTGCAGGGACTCACAAGGGGAGCAAAGAATAGCACCACTGTGACCTACAAGGCATGTCATAAAGGCAACAGGGGTAGGGGCCTAGCGAAGCTACCCTAGTAAATAAAAAAAAGTCACAGAAATCTTATGTGCAGGCTTACTTGTAGGCGCATAACTGGCACAATCGCTTTCAGGCTCGGATCATGCACAAATCACAAAAGGTCAACAATGGTCAACATGGTGCGTTCGAAAAAGAGGTTCTAATGCACTTTGTAAGCTGTTATTCATTTTCTTACGGCTGTTCTTGATGCTATCGCTCCCTCTTTTGTGTGGTCTTCCTCTTGATCTGTACTCGTTATACTTTTTCAGTGTGGCTCTCTGGGATAGACGATACCAGGACATTCTTGTCAGGTGTCCAAGTTATGTGTGAGAGTTTATATATATACGTGAGTGTGGATATGTTGGTCATTGCAAATATGTGTTTGTGGATGCGTGTGTTAGTGTAGTGTGTGTATGTGTTTCGGGAGTCTATTTGTATGTGCTTACGTGTGCCAGTATGTATGTATGTATGCGTGTATGATTGTAAGTAAATGTGCATGAGGTTGCATGTTCACTAGTGAATGTGGTATTTTTAGTATGTATGCTTCAAGTGCGTATGTATTCATGTGAGTGTGTGCCTACTGAAGCTATATGTCTGTGTTGAGTGATTTGTGTCTACGTATAATCTTAGGTGAGTATGATATGTATTTATTTTGTAATAGGCAGTATATATATGTATATGTATGTATAAATAAGTGTGAGTGTGACTGTATGTGCTTGTATAAATAAGTGTGAGTGTGACTGTATGTGTATGTATTTACTATGTGTGACTGAGGCCGTATTATGTATAATAGTGTGAGTGTGACTGTATGTGTATGTATACATAAGTGTGAGTGTGACTGTATGTGCTTGTATGTACATAAGTGTGAGTGTGACTGTATGTGTATGTGATACGAACATAAAACGAACTTATAATGAAGGGTAGATTACAAGACTAGAATTTGACAACGATGAAATCAAATTGTAGTTGTCATTATATTAAATAAGAATGCAATATATTGTCATGAGCAGAGATTTGCCTCCCTAACAGTCCTTCGGAATTTCTTCTCTCTCGCCTCTGAACCGTCATGTTCAAATCATCAGTTACATCCTGAATCCATCTTCTTCGTGGACTTCCTATTCTCATCTTTGCCGGGATGTCTCCTTCCATGTATTCTTCTCCAGCCTTTTGTAACTCATTATATGTCCAAAATATTTAAATTGTCTCATTCTTATTTATAGTATCGGCCAGTTTTCTTTGATTTTGAGTTCTTTCTTGATATATATATTTGTTCCCTTCTCTGTCCATGATATACGGAGGACTCTTCTGTAACACTTATATTCAAAAGCACATAATGTTTCTCCACTACCTTGTTAAATGTCCAAGCTTCACATCCATACGTTGCCAATGGGAATATGCATACTCTTAGTATTCTGAGCTTTGTTTTCCTATCAGTTCCATTCTACACTGTTTTAGTTGTTTAATTTTTTAGTGAGGCCATGTTTGATCGTCTTTTAATTTCTTTCATCCCATTTTCATCTTTTGTTAGCAACTATCGATTACATTTAATACAAATCATAAGTGAACGGTATAGCGATCAGATGGAGGCTATACCAACGTGCGATGACACATCAGATCAGTTTGAGATGTGAAAAGACCTCAAACAAGGATGCGTTGCCACGCATTGTCTCTTTAACATATACACTGTAAACATCATGAGTGATATTATATAAACTAGCAAGAAAAGAACAATACAGTCCGTATATAACCAGAGGTAGGGAAATAACTGAACTAAGATATGCTGACGATTAATATCAACATTGCAAAAATAACTTGTTAATTAAATTATGAGTGGCATTACAGAAATAAAAGCCGCATGCCCAGCGTATTCGTAGCGCGTTGGACGACGGGTGTCAAGCCCCTGTGAGTGCGGTTCAATTCCATGGACTGGCAGAAAAGCCGCAGGTTCTCCAGATTTACGGTGTTCGTGGCACCGAAACGAAGCGTTATGATGTCCATGGCACCGAGCCGAAGAGCTGAAAGCTCAAATGCTTCTGGATCGGAAAAAACAGGAATAAAAACGAAAATGAAAATCTACAATCTCATTGTGACAATAGCAAAAATAATGACAGCTCATAAAATAAACATGAGAATGGATATGTTTATCAAGAGAAAAGAAACAGTGAACGGTTCTGAATATCTCAGTTTATTAGTAACATGAGATGGAGGAAATGAAAAGTGTGAAATCAAAGGGATCAAACATAATGTTACACAAACTTGAGCAAACTAAAACGCTGTATGAAACGAAACATGAATGGTACAACAAAGATCAGAATACTAAGAGCATGCATATTTCCAGTTGCAAAGTATGGATGTAAGACATGAACACTTAACAAGACAGTAGAGAAACATATATATGTTTTTAAATACAAATGTTACAGAAGAGATATCAGTATATACCATGTACAGAGAAGAGATATCAGTATATACCATGTACAGAGAAGAGACATCAGTATATACCATGTACAGAGAAGAGATATCAGTATATACCATGTACAGAGAAGAGACATCAGTATATAACATGAACAGAGAAGAGATATCAGTATATACCATGTACAGAGAAGAGACATCAGTATATAACATGAACAGAGAAGAGACATCAGTATATACCATGTACAGAGAAGAGACATCAGTATATAACATGAACAGAGAAGAGATATCAGTATATACCAGGGACAGAGAAGAGATATCAGTATATACCATGTACAGAGAAGAGATATCAGTATATACCAGGGACAGAGAAGAGATATCAGTATATACCATGTACAGAGAAGAGACATCAGTATATAACATGAACAGAGAAGAGATATCAGTATATACCATGTACAGAGAAGAGACATCAGTATATAACATGAACAGAGAAGAGACATCAGTATATACCATGTACAGAGAAGAGACATCAGTATATACATGAACAGAAGAACATCAGTAATACCATGTACAGAGAAGAGACATCAGATATACCATGTACAGAGAGAAGACATCAGATATACCATGTACAGAGAAGAACATCATATATACATGAACAGAAGAAATGTTACAGAAAGAAGACATCAGTATATACCATGTACAAGAAGAGACATCAGTATATAACATGACAGAGAAGAGAATCAGTATATACCATGACAGAGAAGAGACATCAGTATATACCATGACAGAGAAGAGACATCAGTATATAACATGTACAGAGAGAGATATCAGTATATACCATGTACAGAGAAGAGACATCAGTATATACCATGAACAGAGAAGAGACTATCAGTATAACCATGACAGAGAAGAAATCAGTATATACATGTATAGAGAAGAGATATCATATATACATGTATAGAGAAGAGACATCAGTATATACATGACGAGAAGAGACATCAGTATATACCAGGACAGAGAAGAGAATCATATATACATGTAAGAGAAGAGATATCAGTATATACATGTATAGAGAAGAGACATCAGTATATAACATGACAGAGAAGAGATATCAGTATAACCATGGACAGAGAAGAGAATCAGTATATAACATGGTACAGAGAAGAGATATCAGTATATACATGGACAGAGAAGAGAATAAACATATCTATTAAGAAGAACACAAAACCAAAGAAACTATGTGATGCTACAAATAAGAATGAGAAAAGTGAAATATTGTGAACATATATATATACATGAAGAGCTGGAGAAGAAAATTAAACAGATAGACATTCCGACAAAGTGAAGAAGAGGAATGCAAAAAAGAAGACAAATAGATTCTTCAGGGTGCGATAGATCATTTGCGCATAAAAGCAGCGGAGGTGGACATCTGTCCTATGATGTAGAGAAATTTCGATGAATCGTTAGGGTAACAGTCTTCTGCTCACGACAACCTTTTGAATGCTAATGAATTGATAGTTTATATGTCTGGTATGTAGTTATAGTTCTATATGTCTGGTATGTATTGAAGTTTATATGTCTGGTATGTATTGATAGTTATATGTTCTGGTATGTGATTGAGTCATATGTCTGTATTTAAATAGTTCATATGTCTGGTATGTAATTGATAGTTTATATGTCTGTAGTATTGTAGTTTATATGTCTGGTATGTGATTGAGAGTTCATATGTCTGGTATGTAATTGATAGTTTATATGTCTGGTATGTAATTGAGAGTTTATATGTTGTCTGGTATGTAATTGCTAGTTTATATGTCTGGTATGTAATTGAGAGTTCATATGTCTGGTATGTAATTGCTAGTTTATATGTCTGGTATGTAATTGAGAGTTCATATTTATAGTTTTATATTCTTATCAGTTTGATATTCTTTTATATGTATTCGTTATGTTAGATAACCATGAACGGCTACTTTCATTATTTCGGGATTTTGTTTTCTGAACTCCAAGGATTTATGAGTTTTCACTCTTGTTTTTCCTATTAAGAGCAGGGAAGTGTACCCGAACTTTCTTGCAGGTTCAACATGTTCCAACAGCTTTTAGCATGTAGTGCTTTGTCTAGAGCACTGATGAACAATCTTTTGATGGCGCGGGAGTACCCATTGAGTTCTAACGCAGTAGACGCTCTAGAAACACAACTTGTTGTCCTTATAATTAGGGAACAATCTTGATGGCACTGAGTACCCTTGAGTTCTACGCAGTAGACGCTCTAGAAACACCACTTATTGTCCTTATAATTGGTCACATTATGTGTGTAGTATCCGTTGTGCCTTGTCTAGAATTTTAACAACTGCAAGAAAGTGAAACTTTGTGATCAGATTCATATTTGTTTATCAAGTGTTGTTCTCATAGTATTTATTTATCAAATGTTGTTCTTATAGTATTTGTTTATCAAGTGTTGTTCTCATAGTATTTATTTATCAAGTGTTGTTCTCATAGTATTTATTTATCAAATGTTGTTCTCATAGTATTTGTTTATCAAGTGTTGTTCTCATAGTATTTATTTATCAAGTGTTGTTCTTATAGTATTTATTTATCAAGTGTTGTTCTCATAGTATTTATTTATCAAGTGTTGTTCTCATAGTATTTGTTTATCAAGTGTTGTTCTCATAGTATTTGTTTATCAAGTGTTGTTCTCATAGTATTTGTTTATCAAGTGTTGTTCTCATAGTATTTATTTATCAAGTGTTGTTCTCATAGTATTTGTTTATCAAGTGTTGTTCTCATAGTATTTGTTTATCAAGTGTTGTTCTCATAGTATTTGGCATGAACAATCTTTACAATCGTGGCATATCCTTTACATGACGTTGCCATCTTCAATAGTATGCAAGATTTCTAGGCACTACTTATACGTTCAGTAGTTTGTCATTGCTTTCTGAACGGATAATAGCACACATGCTAATATTATCGATTTACGAAAAGACTGCAGTAAAACTATGTATATGGCCTTTTTCGTCTTTACAGACGGCCAATTGGCAAAAGTGTTTTACTGTGACAACTTCTGAGTTTTCGCTTGTCTCTCTTGTCTGTTAGCTCATCCCCAAGTCTCTTTTCAAAAGTAAAACTATGTAGCGAAGGCGAAAACTCGTTATGGATTTATCATCTGACTGTATCTGTGATGTCTAGCATACAGGAATAGTGTCATTCTCGTCATTCGTTTTGTATCCTTTGCTTGATAAAAACCTTTTGGTCGAAACCTTTTTGTATGTTGGTTTTGTACTTTGTAAAACTAACTTACTTTGTAAGTGTTTCGTCTTTGTATATGCTATTATCAAATGCAGTTGTCATAATAGTAACATAATAGTAACATAATAGTAACATAATAGCATAATCATAATAGTAAATATTAATAGCTAACATAATAGTAACATAATAGTAACATAATAGTAACATAATAGTAACATAATAGTAACATAATAGTAACATAATAGTAACATAATAGTAACATAATAGTAACATAATAGTAAATATAATAGTAACATAATAGTAACATAATAGAAAACATAATAGTAAATACAATAGTAACAACTGGCTGTGAAATCAAGAAAGAAGTGACGAACTTTTTCTAAACAACATAAAGAGGTCCAGAAAGAAAAAGGTTCACACAGAAACGGTTTAGAAACAGAAAAAGTATATAAACATGAACACTCTATAACCAGAGATAGTCTGCAAACAGAATGTTTACAAATAGAGAAAGTTTACCAGCTTAAACATTCTAAAAAACATTTTTAATGTAAAATGAGCAGAAGCAATTTGAATCAATCAAAATTTGCTTCTTTCTGAAGGACATGCAAACATGCAATTAAAATTGATCGATTTTTTGTCACTTGACACACATTAGCACATACATTAATACACACACACACTCAAAGAGGGAGATTATCATCACACAGTGCACTTTAACACATTAATACATACATATACACAGTAACCCACACACACATGACCATACACACTATTTTGAAAATTAGAAGTTAAGTTTGGATATGCCAGATAGTGTCATCTTCGTGGTAGAGAGAGAAGATATATTTATCAACTTCTTACGGGTACAGTGAGGACGTGGACGTTTGGGATGACTGCTGCAGCGGAGGACAGAGCACGAATGAGAATGGCAAATGTGCCATGACGTCGATCAGATAACATAGCATAACATAACATGAACACGCACACATTAACTTACGCGCACATTAGCATACACTCACTAACACGTGAACATACATATACACATAGACATAAACATATACACACATTGGCACACACACATTGACGCACACACACACATTGACGCACACACACACACACACACACACACACACTGGACGAGGAGATTGATATCACACGGTACACTCTAATACATGAACACACATATACACATTCACTCACGCACACACGTTCACACACACACACACGTGCACGCGCCGCGAAGGGAAGCTGACATTACACAGTACACTCTAAAACAAGAACAGACAGACAAACTATTCCTTAGACTGATAAGTCTATATCTAATTGAACTCAAATTTCGCCCGAGTGGTTACCGTGGCCCAAAATTGGGTGTAACGAATAGAACCACTGTTACCTGCCACGCATGTCGTAAGAGGTGACTAAGGAGGTTGGACGTGGGACTAGCTACCCCACACCGGAAAAACACTAGATGGCTACAGAAGGGAGAGCGAACCGAGTAAACGCTGGCTGAAACCGGACACATCGCCGAAGGATAAGCACCATCAGAGCTCCAAATGGTGCTGAAGATGTGACGTAAAACACACCAATGCTAAGGCTGCATGAATCAGATTTCCACATGAATTGAATTTATGGAGAGATCTGGTACATCGGTCTGGGGGTTATCGCGAGAGAGAGAGAGAGAGATAGAGAGAGAGATAGAGAGAACTCAAATTTGGTGCAGAACTATTCCCGTCAGATATGGTATGTTTACATTTCATATTTTCAAATCGTTATGGAAATACACAAGTGAAAACATACCACCTCCGTCCTTGCTATCCTGACATGTTTGTAGATGATTGAAACATAAAATGATTTCGTTCCATCAATAAACTTAATATTCGCTTCATTGACAAATGCCCTGGACTAGAAAGAACTAGTTCGTCAAGCGCTAGGATCAAGTGTTTCTATTGCTGGCAAACACGAGAAGATCTGACATTCTAATAGAATAAAAAATGATGATAGCATTAAGAAAATGTCCTTAATCTGACAAGTGCAGGACTTAATGCTAATTTAGAATTAGGGATGAGAGAAGGATGTATATTTTACCTTAGTTCTGTACAAGTTATAGCCATGTTACACGCGAGATAGGTTCAGCTATTGTTTGTTATTTGTTGTCTCATGTTATGATAACTTTCTGTTTTGGTTTTGTTAGTGAATATTATTCCAAAAGGATATTCGCTTAGATAAGAGAGATGAAGATAGATAGAGAGAGAGAGAGAGAGAGAGAAAGGAGGGGGATGGAAAGAGATCCAGAGAGAGAGAGAGAGATCCAGAGAAGATAAAGAGAGAGATAGAGAGATCCAGAGAGAGAGAGAGAGAGAGAGAGAGACGACTGTTGTCCAAAGTTCTAGAGTTGAGATTATAGACAATTTCAAAGATATGAGATATCATGGGCTGTCTTAAAGTTGAGATTTGTATACAGTTTCAAAGAGGAAATTTCAGGCAACTCAAAGATGAAATCATGGACAGCTTTAAATTCACTCACAACAATACAGAGACCAATCTACGTATACAACATTAGTACAACATTAGTACATTAGTACAACATTAGTACATTACTACAAACAGATATCTCTTCGTTCTCTTATTTCTTCCTTAACACACACACACACACACACACATACACGCACACAAAGAAACATGATCAAAAGAATAAGAATTAGGCAATCAATGATCTTCGGACATATAATCCGAAGAATAGGGTTTGAACATTTGGTGACAACGGGTAAAATACAGGGAAGGAGAGATCGTGGAAAGCAGAAAGAGATGTAAAATGGTCTAACATCATGGTTCGACAAAATATCGAGGTCTAAACTGATTAACTGCACTAGGGAGAGAGAGAGAGAGAGAGTGAGAGAGTTAAGGAGAAACATGGTCTCCTACACCTGTAGGCATGGCACTTGAGTGATTGATATAATTTTACGGCATTTAGTACATTTTTTCTGCAGTCTTCCCTTTATTTGCCATTTTGTTGCAACTATTCTTCGTATTATAATTTCGTTGAGTACTCAATAGTTATTGTTATTGTTATACTTTATAAAACTATCATACTAAGATGTTATCTATTTCTCCTTCAGTGCATACTTTTACTGCAGTTTTTGCTTGTATCGACAAAAAATACAACAAAATAGTAATAAAAAAAGTATTCCTAGCATATTCGATCTCTCATTAGCCAATGTATTCGATTTCTTGTCACTAACGAAGCGTGATTCGATTTCTAATCAAGTCACGATCATTGACAAACTACAGACGGTGTCTGACTCATTTTAAATTGGCAAGATTTGCCTGCCAGGAAGTTATCACGTTCAACCACACAAGTATATGGGAGGTGTGATCGCTTTTATATTTGACTAATATAAGTTGACATAAAAGAAAACAAGTTCCCCCACTAATAGAGTTATAGCTTAATGAGATGTAAATGTGTGATGATACAGGGTGTTCAAGATAATTGCAGCCCCATTGACAATTCGATAGTTGCCAGGTACAAATTGAGTTGTGTGTATTTACTATTAAACCTGTTCTCTTACATTTGTTCATCGCCCTTCCCTCACTACAATTACACACCGTCACACAACCTTGACCTATACTACGTCATAACTGAACCTTCTCATTTCCATACATATATGCCAGATTAGCTCCATTCACGGGCTGCAATTATCTTGAACACCCTGTATAATGACAGTGATTACGGTAAAGGGATATTGACGTGTGAGACGTGTTGAACATACCATGAGAAAAAATGATCAAATAATAGCAAAGCAGGCACTGAAGTGGAAGGCAAAGAGT
The DNA here is from genome assembly GCA_020796225.1 of Arion vulgaris. Lineage (NCBI taxonomy): Eukaryota > Metazoa > Mollusca > Gastropoda > Stylommatophora > Arionidae > Arion > Arion vulgaris. Next base: position 17,528,620 of record CM036753.1, read on the forward strand.
TGAAGAAAGAAACGACACCCTAGAGAAGTCCTGAAACTAACTTTGCTTAGAAAATGAAAATCGTGGCATATCCTATTTATAGGACGTAGCCATCAACCACAGTAAAAGAGTTGTCGATTTTCTAGGCACCACTTATACGTTCAGGAGTTTGCTTTCTGAACGGTGATGTCTATTTTTACAGTTCGTAACAATCCAAGGGACTAATTTACTTCCAAACTTGCACGCATCGGAGTTTGAACCAGGTACGTTTGGGTTGTGATCAAGCTCACTACCGCTTAAGCTAGGAAGAAATATCGGACTTGATTCCATGGAAGAGATTCAGCGAGTTGCCCAGCGAGTTGCCCAGCGAGTTGCCCAGAAGGAGCGGTAGGAGGACACATACTTGCAGGGCCTATATAACGTTTAACGGTACGAGAGAAATACAATATTAATATGTAGCTATGAATGCAGGGCCAGTTAAAGATGTATTTGCCGGCCTACACAGCGTGTTCGTAGCGCGTTGGACACGGGACAATCCCCTGTGTGTGCGGTTAAATTCCGCGGGCTGGCAGAAAAGTCACAGGTTCTCCAGATTCAGTTCGTGGCACCGAACCGAAGGGTTACGATGTTCATGACACTGAGCCGAAGAGCTGAAAGCTCAAGTGCTTCTGGATCGAAAAAAATAAATAAAAATGTATTGAAGGATTCTAGTCCAGGATCATTGTAAAATATTGCAATCTGTCTATAATGGTCAATGAGTATTCAGAAACATAGATCAATTAAGTATATGTTCATAGACTGATTAGTAAGAAGAATTAGTGAATGTTGCAATCGGATGAATGTAGAGAATTGGGTCAAGTGAAGAATTATGTGAATGTTGAGAATTAAAGTGAATGTAGAGAATTTGGTGAATGTAGAGAATTGTGTGAATGTCGAGAATTGTGTGAATGTTGAGAATTAAAGTGAATGTCGAGAATTGTGTGAATGTGAAAAATTAGGGGAATGATATAAATTGTGTGAAAGTAGAAGATTGTGTGAATACAAACACGAGTGAGTGCAGACAAAAGTATGTGAGATATGTTAAGTTAATTCAATACAAACAACGTAATCATATGTACCAACCAACTAGATACCTTGACCATCTATCATCATTATTATCTTGCCCTCTTATCTTGTGACGTTCCTTCAACGTGTGAAGTCGTCTCGATTAGTCAGACTATTTCATCTCGTCACATCCTCTTAACTAGTATCAAATAAAAACTGCATCAAGCAGAAGGAGTGACTTCATTGCACCAGGTTTTACCCCATCTGGCTCGGCCCTCCTACATGAATAGTACGCTATCTTCGAAGTGTTGCATAATGCACGAACTCCGTAGCTCCGCAATAATCTTAGGAGGTCTCTGGAAAAATAGCAATTGTTAACAAAACGAGCTTGTCCTGTTTCAAACCCAGGACTTTCGGAATGAAAGACAAGGACCACAGAGACCCAGAAACTAATGAGACTCTCAAATAGTGACGCCCTCTCGTGACAAGGACCACAGAGACCCAGAAACTAGTGAGACTCTCAAATAGTGACGCCCTCTCGTGACAAGGACCACAGAGACCCAGAAACTAGTGAGACTCTCAAATAGTGACCCCTCTCGTGACAAGGACCACAGAGACCCAGAAACTAGTGAGACTCTCAAATAGTGACCCCTCTCGTGACAAGGACCACAGAGACCCAGAAACTAGTGAGACTCTCAAATAGTGACACCCTCTCGTGACAAGGACCACAGAGACCCAGAAACTAGTGAGACTCTCAAATAGTGACACCCTCTCGTGACAAGGACCACAGAGACCCAGAAACTAGTGAGACTCTCAAATAGTGACACCCTCTCGTGACAAGGACCACAGAGACCCAGAAACTAGTGAGACTCTCAAATAGTGACGCCCTCTCGTGACAAGGACCACAGAGACCCAGAAACTAATGAGACTCTCAAATAGTGACGCCCTCTCGTGACAAGGACCACAGAGACCCAGAAACTAATGAGACTCTCAAATAGTGACGCCCTCTCGTGACAAGGACCACAGAGACCCAGAAACTAATGAGACTCTCAAATAGTGACGCCCTCTCGTGACAAGGACCACAGAGACCCAGAAACTAGTGAGACTTTCAAATAGTGACGCCCTCTCGTGACTTTTTTAACTCATGATGTCCTCAACTCGTTAGTTCTTCAACTCGTGCTGTCCTCTAATCTCGTTACGTCCTCTCAACTCGTGCTGTCCTCTAATCTCGTTATGTCCTCTCAACTCGTACTGTCCTCTAATTTCGCTTTGTCCTATAAACTCGTGATGTCCTCTAATCTCGCTTTGTCCTATAAACCGTGATGTCCCTAATCTCGTTATGTCCTCTCAACTCGTATGTCCTCTAATTCGCTTTGTCCTATAAACTCGTGATGTCATCTAATCCCGTTACGACCTCTCAACTCGTGCTGTCCTCTAACCTCGTCCCGTCCTCTCATTTTCAGATGCCCTCAAATAAAATAAAACATCTAGGTCTACTTACATCTGTATTTATATCAAAACCTTTCATAGTCGTGTTAAAACTATCGATTACTTGCTTGTACATGTTTGACCGTCTATCACCATGAGAGCACGTGCGGGTATCTGACCAGTGAGTAGACAGGCCGTCAAGATTTTCCCGAACCAAAACACGTCGAATGCTAGATTTGACTGTGTTAACGTGGATGAAAAGATAACAATAACATAGATTTAGGTAACCCCAGGAGATATCTGATGCTAGGATCAGTGTTATTGTTGAGACGTGGTTGATAAGTGTCTGAAGTGTGTGCCTGCAGTGTGTGCCAGTGGTCACGTTGATGAGAAATATGATGAAACTATTTTCTATTATCGTAAATGTTCTATTTTTAAACTAACACAGAACTAATATTTGTTATGTCTCTCATACCCTCTTTGGATATTTATTCTCCGGGACTAAATGTATCAATCGGTCTTTCGCCTGAGTCTTTGTATTGCTCCTCTCTCTCCTCCCCCATCTCTCTCTCTCTCTTATATATATATATATATATATAAATTGTTTAGTTCTTTGTTCTTCTAATATATGTTGTGTCATTAAAACCGCATCGTTCTCAAAAATTTATGCAACATAACAGTTTCAATATCTTACACAATTTTTTACCTAGTCTTTCATTACATCGCTAAGTGTTGTCATTTTTCATATTTGATTTTTTTCCCCCTTGCTTATGTAATATGTCCTATACTTGTCTCTGTCCATACCATACGTATATTCTGTATAACTGCAGCCTCTTCAAGGTTTTCTTCAGACCTGATCCGATCCGGCCTCACCACCTCGGATTTCTAGGTTTCTGTACAACGCCTTATGTTGCTTCAGGGAATGTCTGTGGTGGTAAGATAGGGTGCTGGTCTAACGCTTTAAAAGTACACAGATCGTTTCCTGCGTATTCTGATCGGTATATTTCACAGATATAATTGATCTCAGTATAGGTGAGATCTTGTTTCTAGTCATATCGAAGACGGACGATAACACAAAAGATACTGTGTTCAAGTCGAGCACGCAAAATAACACATGACTTTCGAAAATTGATCAGAATTTTCTGGAAAATCGCTGCCCAAAACAAAATCGTTGATATCAATTAAAATAAAATTCGTACATATTTTCACATCCACAAAATTACATTAGGAACCATTGCCAGTGTTACGCAGTTCATGCACTGTCGTTGAGATCTTTCTTTGTAAGAAATCGACTGAAGCAGACATAGTTATTTACCGAAGTGCAATATTAGGGTCATATCAATCAATTAATCGATTTTCAGTTGGTTGACTTTTTGTTTCCCCTGATTCTTATTTAGTTGACTCTTGGTTCAAAGTGGTTCGGCCACTTGATAAGAATGCAACCAAACTCCACTGTATACAGTCTTCTACAACAGAACATCAGGAAAGAAGATGAGAGAAAAACCACGAAAAAGATGGTTAGATGCATAGCAGAATCCTGTCAAAAATCAAAACTATCACACAAGTCACTAGAGCACAGCAAGACAAAAACAATCAGAAAACCACGACACTTGGCAACAACCCGGTAACAGTGTGAGGACAAAAGAGAAAAGACTCGTCTCTTGATGAATACATCTTTCAATTTGCATTTATAACTAGTTTTCCATATGATTTAACTTGTTCTTTTTAACTTTCTGTATAAAGAAAATCTAAAGAAAGTGAGTCATACTTTTCTGATTACTTCCATTCTCTTGTTCACCCTTGACCTATCGGTCTCTAGTAGTCTCCCATATCCTTTATTAATCCAGATTGGTCTTCGGACACAATATCGACTCGACCGTTGAAAGTCACGATGCCGGTCACTTGTTGTGGTGATTTATCGATCTGAGTTTCCTGGTCACTGTATGACGTCGGCCAGGCTTATGTGTCGGGATAAAATGTTAGATTGGGTTTTGTTTTGTATGTCATATTCTCAGAACATGTTTTAAAGTAATATTATTTTCTTCTCGACCTTATACCTTATAGTATCTGTAAGTATTTTTATAACGCTCTATCTATCATGGTAACTCGCTCAAGATCTTCTATAGAATATTGCTCTATCTATCATTGGTAACTCGCTCAAGATCTTCTATAGAATATTGCTCTATCTATCATTGGTAACTCGCTCAATATCTTCTATAGAATATTGCTCTATCTATCATTGGTAACTCGCTCAAGATCTTCTATAAAATTGAGTTCGATATTTCTCGACTCTCTTAGTAAAGTTATTTTCAGAGTTCCCCTAGAAATCTGTACTTTCTCAGACACTTTGCTCCCCCTTTAGTGCCTGCTTTGTTATTTTGTAATCCTTTATTCAAAGATCATGTCCAACATATCCGTATCTTATTTTCTTAATAGGGGGAAGACTGCAGTAAAACTTGGTAAATAGCGAAACACGTACAAACAAAGTACTATAGTTTTACAAAATACAGAAACAGTGACGATAAACAGCAACGTTTTGACCAAAAGGCCTTTATCAAGCAAACGACCCCTGTAGCTACCCATTTCAATGATAGTGGCCATTCAGGAGCTTGCGATGTCCAGGTCACAGCCATCCGATCATGTTCCTCTGATGATCATAGTCGATTTGCTCTGGAGAACCGTTTTATTTCGTTATATGGTACCTTGCGGCCTCTTGGACTCAACGCATTACATTCCTATGCTTCTTAGTACTTTCTCATCTCATGCCTTGTAATCTATATGTGTATTTGCTTCATATATTTAATTTTTATTTTCACTTGATTGTATATTGTTTCTCTTCTTTTCCACTTCTAGTTTTGTGTTGCACTCATTTCGTATTCGTTTTTATTCCCAGTTCATTAGATACATTTGCATTTTTCCGTTATCGTCCATTTGTAAGTGTTCTCTATAATTCGTCACTCCTGTTGTGCCGTTTGCTTGATAAAGGCCTTTGGTCGAAACGTTGCTGTTTATCGTCACTGTTTCTGTATTTTGTAAAACTATAGTACTTTGTTTGTACGTGTTTCTTATTTTCTTACCACAGTTGTTACAACAAATCGTTAAACAGACATTTCTCCTCAAGGTGTACCCAACATATCTCTATCTTCGCTTTCTTATAACAGTTGTCATTAGTGGTTGACCAGACATTTCTCCTCAAGGTGTGCCCAACATATCTCTATCTTCTTTTTCTTATAACAGTTGTCACTAGTGGTTGACCAGACATTTCTAATGCCCAAATATCTCTATCTCTTCTTATAAAGTTGTCACTATGTTAACCAGACATTCCCCAATTACCAACATATCTCTATCTTCTCTTTCTTATAACAGTTGTCACTAGTGGTTGACCAGACATTTCTCTGATTTCATCACTTCCTTAATTCGGCCCATTTTAAGCAGTATTTTCGCCGACGTCTATTTTCAAATGCGTTCAACTTGCTTTCTATATCTTTAGTCATTTTCAAACTCTCATTGGCATTTGTTAGAATTGATACAACATTGAAATTGAACATTCCTATTTTAGTTTTAAAACTAAGGAACTTGGATTTCCATATTTTATTTAGCATGTCTTAAATTACTTCCTGTGTGTTGTTATAAACAAATAGATCTATCCAGAAAGAACGCAAGATCAAAGAAAACTGGCTGATGCTACACACAATAAGGAGACAATTGAAGTATGTTGGATGTATAAAGAGACACAAAGGGTTGAAGATCATGGAAGGAGACATCCCGACAAAGAAGAGAGGAGAAGACCACGGAGAAGATGGATTCATAATATAACTGATGGGTTGGGCATGAAAGCAGCAGAGGTGAAACATCTGACCTACGTGAGAGAGAGAAATTCCGAAGGACTGTTAGGGTGGCAAAGTTCTGACTAAGACAAGCTATTTGATGATGATGTTGATGCTGTTATACCCCGATCAACGTCTAATGATCGGTATATCAACTTTTATTTTCTTAGTTCTTCTGCTTTTACGTTAGTTACTGACATCCTATCCATGTTTTTAACTTATTATATGCAGTATCACTTTCATGTGAGCGTCTGTAGCTGGACACCTAAGAGTACCTGGTATAAACGCTGCGGCAGGCAGTTTGGAACCTAATTTGTTCACGTGGATTTTAACGAATTGTAAAAATAGACTTCACGGTTCAGAAAGCAAAGGCAAACTACTGGACGTATAAGTAGTGCCTAGAAAATTAACGTCTCGTTTACTGTGGGTCCACGACGATGTCCTGTTTGTTTGTTTTCTAACCCCCCAGGAATGACGGGTTTACTTCGTCCTTTTCCCTATATACTGCCATTGTATCCACCTTTTTTACTTACTATATGTAGTATCACTTATACTGTACTCAATCCTTGTTTATATAACATCAAGTTACCTCTGGTATCTAACTCAGACTATCGTTAAACAGAACAATTGTAATAACTAGAGCATCTTCACAACTTTCATCATTCATCGTCTGTGTGTTCATCTTGGATTTCTTTCTATTTGATCTGACAGAATCAACATAAATTAATTAGGTCAAATCAATATCTTTGTTTCAAATCCGTCTACTGCACGCTGAGACCACATGGGATATTTCCCGCTATCTGTGTCTAAATCCTTTCTAATCCTTATGTCCAGACGATTAATCCATAGTCAGGATTTAGCAATCCTAAATAAGATGTCTGAGCTTGGTTTTTGTCAACAATTCAACTTCCTATTGAGATTCCGACTGCTACATTCTCAGGATTTTGTCATCGATAAGTTTATACTAGCTTACCTGTAAATCAATAGATTCATGTCACTTTACCTGTACGCTATCTTCTAAGTTTTATCTTACCTGTGAGAACCACTTTACCTGTACGCTATCTTCTAAGTTCTATCTTACCTGTGAGAACCACTTTACCTGTACGCTATCTTCTAAGTTCTATCTTACCTGTGAGAACCACTTTACCTGTACGCTATCTTCTAAGTTCTATCTTACCTGTGAGAACCACTTTACCTGTACGCTATCTTCTAAGTTCTATCTTACCTGTGAGAACCACTTTACCTGTACGCTATCTTCTAAGTTCTATCTTACCTGTGAGAACCACTTTACCTGTACGCTATCTTCTAAGTTCTATCTTACCTGTGAGAACCACTTTACCTGTACGCTATCTTCTAAGTTCTATCTTACCTGTGAGAACCACTTTACCTGTACGCTATCTTCTAAGTTCTATCTTACCTGTGAGAACCACTTTACCTGTACGCTATCTTCTAAGTTCTATCTTACCTGTGAGAACCACTTTACCTGTACGCTATCTTCTAAGTTCTATCTTACCTGTGAGAACCACTTTACCTGTACGCTATCTTCTAAGTTCTATCTTACCTGTGTGACGTAGAGTTTAGGTGCTGGCTTGCATTCAAAGTACTGGCTAGCTCCCTGTGGAGACATTGAGATACTGTTGAGGTACCTAATCTCTTAAGTGAATCTTTTGTACATTGTAACCACTGATACAACGTAGGTTCCTTCTTAAAGTTGAGCAGGTAAAAGAAACATTATAATAATAATAATAATTCCTCTCGTACCGTTATACGTTACATAGGGCCTGCAAGTAATTTCTCCATACCGCTCTATCCTGAGCAACTCGCTCAATCTCCTCCATGGAACTGAGACCGATATTTCCTGCCTCTCTCAGGAAAGTTCGTTTCAGGGTCTCCTTGGGTCGACTCTCTTCTTGAACCCTTTGCATCCCACTTCAATGCCCGCTTGATATTCGTTGATCATTTCTCCTCAAGTGTACCCAACATATCTCTATCTTCTCTTTCTTATAACAGTTGTCACTAGTGGTTGACCAGACATGTCTCTGATTTCATCACTTCTCCTGAATTCGTTCCATTTTATATTCATTATTTTTCGCAGACATCTATTTTCAAATGCATTCAACTTGCTTTCTATATCTTTAGTCATTTTCCAACTCTCGCTGGCATATGTTAGGATTGATACAACATTTGAATTGAAAATTCGTAATTTAGTTTTAATACTATATAACTTGCAGTTCCATATTTTATTTAGACTTTTAAAAGCTGATGTTGCTTTGCCAATTCGTATCATAATTTCTTTTTAACATTTCCTGTGCAATCAAAATTGCTACCCAAATAGGTGAACTGCGCTGTTATTTTTATCATTTTAGATTCCAGTGTGATATCTGCATTACCTGCCATAGGTGTCTTCATTATATTTGTTTTTTCATAGTTTATCTGCATTCCAACTTTTGATGCTATAGATGACAAGTTGTCTGTTTTTCTTTGCATATCTTGGTTGTTTCTACTTAACAAGGTAATATCATCTGCAAAATCCAAATCTTCTAGTTGACTATTTTCTACCCAATCGATGCCAGTTTTGCCCCTGCAACATTTTCACATCACCCAGTCAATGGCTGCTCCAAACAATAGCGGAGATAGAATACAGCCTTGCTTTACTCCGGTTTAAAAGAAACATTGGCAGTTCAAAATCGAGAAGAACAAGCCGGAAAGCCGATGTCGGGACAAAATTCATTAAAAAGATTTAAAAGTAAAATTTCCTATAAAATACTTTACCATCGTCTCTCTCTCTCTCTCTCGATCGTTCTTTTTCGGCCATTTTTATCATTCTTATTGTGATATATAAACAGCCGTTGCCAAGAACGTGTTTACATCACATCGTTCAGTACCATTTGGAACTCTAGTGCTTATCCTTCGGTGAAGTGTCCGATTTCAACCAACGTTTACTGGTTTCGCTCTCCGTCAGCTTTTGGCTGTCCCCAGCCAACCTGTAAGGCAACAGGTTGCTATTTTCTTTTAATGTAGCGACCCTTAGACGACCTGTCCTCCTGGGCTGTTGAGCGTCATCTGCCCAGAAAACCTGTCTTATGTGGACTACTTGGTCTTCCTGCCGTCCAGTTTTGTATACGGTTTACTTCGCTAGCCTTTGATTGTCCCCAATCTAACTATAAGGCAGCAGTAGTTCCCTGCGAGCGGAAACGCGCGTACTGGACTCAGCCTCTGCTGGGCTTTCCAGTTTTTCTGCACATTTGGGTGGTCCGCTCAGCCTCACGCCTGCAACGCCTGTAGCGCCATGCACGTCTTCCCACCGGTGGACCTACCCATGCATCGTCCGCATGCGTGTTCGCTCTTCCCTGGTGCCTGCCCTACCATCTTCATCAGTTCTCACCGTGCTCACATTTATCATGTATGTATTACCTGTATGTTAGTAAATTTATTTGTTCCTGTACATTAATGAGTTCATATTATATTTCTAGTACGTTACTAAAATGTTCATACTATCTTACCTGTACGTCACTAAGATAATGATATTATCTTTGCGTCACTAAGATAATGATATTATCTTACCTGTACGTCACTAAGATAATGATATTATCTTACCTGTACATCACTATGATAATGATATTATTACCTGTAGTCACTAAGATAATGATATTATCTATCTGTACGTCACTAAGATAATGATATTATCTTCCTGTACGTCACTATGATAATGATATTATCTTTCCTGTACATCACTATGATAATGATATTATCTTACCTGTACGTCACTAAGATAATGATATTATCTTTCCTGTACGTCACTATGATAATGATATTATCTTACCTGTACATCACTATGATAATGATATTATCTTACCTGTACGTCACTAAGATAATGATATTATCTTATCTGTACGTCACTAAGATAATGATATTATCTTACCTGTACGTCACTAAGATAATGATATTATCTTACCTGCACGTCACTAAGATAATGATATTATCTTTCCTGTACGTCACTATGATAATGATATTATCTTACCTGTACATCACTATGATAATGATACTATCTTACCTGTACGTCACTATGATAATGATATTATCTTACCTGTACATCACTATGACAATGATACTATCTTACCTGTACGTCACTAAGATAATGATATTATCTTACCTGTGCGTCACTAAGATAATGAATATTTCTGTAGTCACTAAGATAATGATATTATCTTACCTGTACGTCACTAAGAGGATGATACTATCTCACCTGTACGTCGTTAAGTGCATACTATCTTACCTGTACGCCTCTTAAGATGTTCATACTATCTAACATGAACATCACAAAGTTGCCTATTCTGTAACGTATAACGGTACACAAGAAATACAATATCGTGTTACATTATATTGTTTACTTTATTTTTCTAGAATTTTGTTTGTTCTTTTCATTACTTTCATCTCAACTTTCGTCTCTTGTTAACAGTCTCTTGTTAACAGTGCTTGTTAACAGTCTCTTGTTAACAGTGAACCAGTTATTAAAATCCGTTCACTTCTTTCCATTTTCTCTCCCTTTGATTAAAAATATCCTTTGTCGCATGTGCTTTTTTCCATTTGTTATTTCAGCTCGCACGCCAAGTAAATCAATATACTCATACGGTATTACCTGTCCGTCGCCAAGTACAAACTATCTTATATGTATGTCATTGAGTTCACACTATCTTTCTTGTACTTCAGAAAGTTCATATTAGAGTGTATGTACGTTACAAAGTAAATATCAGAGTGTCTGCACGACATAAAGTTCACATTAGAGCGCATGTAATTCACAAAGTTCACATTAGAGCGCATGCACTTCACAAAAGTTCACATCAGAGGGTATATAGTTCACAAAGTTACATCAGAGGGTATATACTTCACAAAGTTTACATTAGAGCGCATGCACTTCACAAAGTTCACATTAGAGCGCATGCACTTCAGAAAGTTCACATTAGAGCGCTTATACTTCACAAAGTTCACATTATAGTGTGTATACTTCACGAAGTTCAAATTATAGTGTGTATACTTCACGAAGTTCACATTATATTGTGTATACTTCACGAAGTTCACATTATAGTGTGTATACTTCACGAAGTTCATATTAGAGTCCATATACGTCACAAAGTTCATTTCAGAGTGTTTGTACGTCACAACGTTTATATTAGCTTAGCCTGTACGTCATTAAGTTGATAATAGCTTACGTGAAGAGCAATACATTCAATCTCAGGTGTACGCTTACAAGAGAATTGTTTACCAGGTCAAGAAGTTTAGTCTTACCTGCTCGTTACAAAACTCATCATGGAATTTAAGTGCATTATTTTACATTCATGTTAGCTTACCTGGTCACTAAGTTCATATTAGAATACCTGGTCACTAAGTTCATATTAGAATACCTGGTCACTAAGTTCATATTAGCTTACCTGGTCACTAAGTTCATATTAGAATACCTGGTCACTAAGTTCATATTAGAATACCTGGTCACTAAGTTCATATTAGCTTACCTGGTCACTAAGTTCATATTAGCTTACCTGGTCACTAAGTTCATATTAGAATACCTGGTCACTAAGTTCATATTAGCTTGTGGGCGCTCTCTCTGTCCGCTAATATTAATCACGCCGTAATTAACCTTTCATATAAATATATGAAACCCAATTCTGTATTTCAACCTTTATTATATGCATATATTTCACCTATATAGCACCTTTACATCTACAACACATATATCATATTCATACATATATATATAACATACAATATAGTCCCAACATGATTACCTCACTCTGAAAATGATATATCACCTTACAATATAAAAATGCTAAACTATAACCACTTGATTATATAAGCACAAATCTTCACTATTCAAGTCCTACACTCTATTGAATATCTAATACAAGTTCATCACATAATTGTATTGTAAAGGTTAGTCTGAAGTCCTTAGAATGCCTCTGTCTATTTTAAAATGTTAATAGTTTTCTGTGGAACAGCTGTTCGGTTGAGTGTTCCATGGGTCTGTTGCTTGTGACTTCAAAGATATATATTTCTTCAAAGTGTCTATTTTCTGTCTCTTGCTGAAAGTTTGCTTTTTATACATTAAGATCATATCTGTAAAACGAGGCTCTGATAACTTGGTCACTTTTCTACAAATGGCAATTTAGAAGATATATATTTCCAGTTGAACAGGTAAGGCTTTCTCTAGTGCTGTCTGTCTCTATAAGATGCTACTTCTATTCTCTATCAGATTTGTCTATAGGTCTGATCGTGGCTACTCTGCTGTGTGGATCTATTTATGAATCTGCTGTCCACACTACACATGTCTAGTTATACTCACATATCCGAAGTCAGCGTTGGTCGTCTCTTCAACTCAGCACACTGGGCCATTCCGTCTGCTCCTTGGGAGTTTTGCAAGACTCTCTCCATGTTCGGCAAATCTCTATCCGAGTTCTAAAAGTCTTTCTGCTAAGTCTCTTCTGCTAAGTTGCTACTGCTAAGTTGTTTCTCTCTATATGTGTCCTATCGGCTGTCGGAGTGTCTAGCCATACTCACATATTCGAACTCAATTCCGGTCTCTTCAACGCAGCACACTGGGCCATTCCGTCTGCCCTTTGCGAGCTCTGCAAATTTATCTACGTTCTGCACGTCTCTTCTCTAGCTGTCCTCTGAATTTTCGTCACCGTCTATTTATATGGGACTAAAACCCACCTTTGTCTTGCCCCAAAATATCTCCATTTCGTTTCATTATCATACTAATGATTACTGACTCTACCGGTGTCTATCTTCCTGAGAAATCGTCCATAAATCTGTCCGGCATCCCTGCTTAAATTTCCAATCTCAGTCTTTAACAAATCAGGCCATCCTACTTATCTTCGGAAATTCATGTAGTATTTCCATAATGGCTTCGTCTGCCTAATTTATTTTGGGGAAACCTAGCCGTTGCATTTTAAACAGCTTCGTGGGGTCGCCCTACTTAATTAAACTTTTGAACTTTTGACTTGTTTATCTGTGGCCTATTGGAATTTGATACATTTTTGTCCTTCTCACCCACGAACACTATTACATAATCTTCCCCTGTATTCTTTCAAGATTGATCCTAAGATCAAACTTACCCTTCTAACCTCTATAAGATATGCAGCGCATCTCCTGTCCCTAGAACATTTTCCTACTAACCCACAAAACATGTGAGCCCCACTTGAAGTCTAAAATATACATCTCAAATGCCAACATAAAAATACCCATATAAGCACAACATGAAAACTAAATTATTCAAGTATCCAAAAGGAATCTCAACATAGTTCATCTGAACTTAATTGTACACTCTTGTACCAAACCACTGTTTAGTAAGACTAAATTTACTTTCCTAACCCCATGACATGAGCATGTCAACTGATCTACTGGAGCTTAATCTCCTTCGTGTAGAACCGTTACTCCTTCTCTGTGGAAAGAAGATTTCATCTCATTTCTCCCCATGGTTCTCTACCAATATTACCACCAAGTTCCATTACTACGGTTTTCAGTTCACTAATTTATCAATAATCATTATTAATCATTCATTATCATTGAAAACATCAGTTATACAAACATATTCATATAAAACACCAATCCCACAACCAAAGAGAAAATTTTCAAAATACATTACAACAAAACTTCAAATATCAATCAAAATGCAGGAAATATGTCATTAATCCAAAATCAACATCAAGACAAAAGAACTCATATGTAAACATAAATCAAGATTCATGACACCAATTCAGCATGATTAGATAACCATCATGAATCATCATTTCGTAACTCATTATAGTCCCCATATCCGTCCTTCTATAATGGTTGTGAGTGAGTCAAGTTTCACGCAAGATCCCCTTGCAGAGTTTATCCTCTCTACAGCTCATGTGACTCCCTTTCCTTTCACAGTTATTCCTTACTGTGTCTGCCAAAATTCTACTCGTGGCGTCACCTAAATCGATGATCTTCCTACCACATCCAGTTATACGAAGAAAACCGTTTTCTTTACTGGCATACTTGGCTCATGAAAAATCATCATTAACTTCCCAAAATAACACTTTGGAATGTGTTCCAAATGTTACCCACCAAGATTCGGAGTCCTATCACTCCTCTCAAAACATCAGTACTAGTAAGTCCCATCTTTCGACTTACATTCTCACGTGTACTGTCACGCATCTCAGTGATTACTCTAACCACCATACTCAGTCCATTAAATGCTTATAACAAGACCTTTCCCAATGCATGAAATCTACTCTTGATTTCACCACATATTTCATTTCCTCCTCTACATTAAGGCATGTACTTATATATTTTAGACATCTCAATATTGTACATCGAATAACCAACAATATTGTACCATCAACAACCAACAATATTGTACCATCAACAACCAACAATACAACAGAAACCGTTCAGCCTTCAGAAATGTTGAACATTATAGGGGACTCTCACACCATAACAACCATGACCTCGTGTGATCTCTCTCTGTGGTTTCGGCCCTCTACTGACCACGCCCCTGTTTTTCCTCCAACCTTTTATGAAAAAGAATTCACACCTTACAGGTAAGTCACAGTACCACAGGGCATTAAATGTTCCAATCCCTGAAATACCAAACCCTGGACTGACATAGTTATTGTCATAAAACCAGCATATGCCACCATATGGTGTTTAAACACTTGCTGAATCAACCACGCCATATATAACAACAAAACATGTCAATATCAATAAAAATCCCATCACATAAAATACAACAAAATTCATTCCCTTCTTCTCAACATGGGTCAATTCTTCATGAACCTTCGACTCCCATTTGTCTGTTCGCACCTGAGATTAATTTCTTTTCTCCCATACGTGTCGAAATCTGAAAATTTAACCTGGAAGATGTTCGCATGTCTCGAATATCTTTATTACCAATCAGTAATCCATACCAATATTCTTGCACCTCTCATATGACATTGTGAATAACACATTTCGCTTTGTCTCAACTGGACATAGAAAATAATGAAACCAACATAAATGTCACTACAAATCATCATTTTTTTTGTTTAAACTATGACCTTTAACCACATGGTTAATCATTATACCAGTTGAAAAAAACATGTTTTGTTAATAACCACTTCTTTATCCCTCTCTATCTCTCTCTCACTCTCTCTCTCTCTCTTTGAAGCTATGAATCTCCTACGCATGGAAAATATCTACTCTACTAGACATATAGTACTAAGGTCTACCATTGCCCTCCATAATATTTGTAAACTGCACTTAAATGCTTGCTGACCTATCTCTGTCAGAAAACATGTCTTAGCTACATCTTGTTGTCCCCCTCCTAGTTCACCGATTCCGTTTCTCTTTCTCATTTTTCTTTTTTCTTTCTCCTTTTTCCCAGCTGCAAGGCCTGCCTCTTCTATTCTCTGTTGACGATATTTTTGCTGCGGCTTCTCCACCGACTTCTCCATTGCCTTCCAATATGCTTTCTCCTCACATTCTGTTCTTTGTTTCTTTAACGCCGCTATACCTTTTACTTTTTTATGTTGATCGACGTTGAATTTGATGCTCTTACGTGGTTTGATAAATAAGCCGCGTAGCAAATACCCTTTTACATAAATGGCATGGATGGCCAGGCGGAAGCTTCTGATTATCAACTTCATGATCCTTCTGATATGCCCTCATCTTACTTTTGGTTCCCTGCACTTCCTTGTTCGCCATTTGTACTCCATATATTCTTCCTGGTTTCTCTTCTACTTCTGCCATACTCACAGCGTCAAGCTCGTCATTCAATCTCTCTATCATGTTTTCTGCCCTTCCTGTCTTCAGTCAACCTATTTATCTCTTCTTGTAATCGCTTTATCTCTTCTAGTTGGAATTTATCGTCTTCCTGAAACACTTTTATTACCTCATCTTGCTCGTCAACGGTCATCTGCAACTTCTTTAACCTCTTCTTCATCTCGGTTGTCTCTTTCCTTCTCTCCATCTCTGCGCTATATATTTCCTCTCGTTCGCTCTGATCTTCCCCAACAGCAACATCCCTATACTTCAATTTTCCTTTGTCAATCTCTTGTCGTAAACCTTCATTTTTCATTCTATCCAACTCCTTGCGACCAATTTCTAACTCAACTTCTAAAGCACTCTGTTGTCTATCGGCTTTGTCTAACTGTTTCCGTAAATCTTCAATAGTACAACACATAGATTGGTTATCTTCACTACTATTCTGCAGTTTCTCTAGTAAGTTGAAATTTTGCTGCTTAAGTTCTTCAGTTTGCCTCATCTCAATGTCTTGACATTTCTGGTTTCTAATTTCCTTGAAACAGTTAATAGCATAACTTCTTTGTTCTCTAAAAGACCATCTTCTCCTGACCTTACATTTCTGCTGTCTCTGGCAGACAACCTATTATTTTTAAACTGCCCCCGACTTCTCCTTCTATAGTTAGATGGGCATTCTATAGAAAATGCCCTACACCCTGACAACAAAAACAAATCAATAATCTGAAATAAACACTTTCTAACCTATGCCCCATCTTGTAAAGTTCAAAGCTGAAATCAAAAGCAAGTTGTTATACTGTGAAAGTAATTAAAGGTCGGTAGCAAATATCAATGTTATTAATAATCTTGAACAATTTGTCATTAACAACCTACAGGCTACAATTCTTAACTATTTTAATATCTGAAATAACTTTCCAATTTCTACAAACAATCTACTATAAAATAAACACTACCCCGCTCTTCCTTTCCAATCTTATTAAACCTTTTAACAATTTGTAAAATACCTGAGCTGCTCTTTCCTCCTTCCACGCCCCACACGGACACAAATTTCTACAGGTATCTTGTTCCTGCATCTCCAACTTCTACTAGACCTTCCTTAATCACTGTCATAAATCTACCTGCTTGACTACAGAGTAGTTGAGTTGACAGATTCTACTAAAACAAATGTAGCCTCCAAAATCGTGATCTTTGTACCATCTCAAATCTTCTCTTCTACTATCTTGATATTTCAATCGACCACAAATACGGCATTTCAGGCTCAAAACAATGGCTCGTGCAGTCTTGTATAGTGGCTAGCAATCATCCCAGGTGTTTGATATCCTAGGTCTACGACGGCATCATTGTGGGCGATCACTCTCTGGCCGCAATATTTTAATCACGCCGTAATTAACCTTTCATATAAATATATGAAACCCAATTCTGTATTTCAATCTTTATTATATGCATATATTTCACCTATATAGCACCTTTTTACATCTACAACACATATATCATATTCATACATATATATATAAAACATACAATATAGTCCCAACATGATTACTCACTTGAAAATGATATATCACCTTACAATATAAAAATGCTAAACTATAACCACTTGATTATATAAGCACAAATCTTCACTATTCAAGTCCTACACTTTATTGAATATCTAATACAAGTTCATCACATAATTGTATTGTACAGGTTAGTCTGAAGTCCTAGAATGCCTCTGTCTATTTTAAAATGTTAATAGTTTTCTGTGGAACAGCTGTTCCGTTGAGTGTTCCATGGGTCTGTTGCTTGTGACTTCAAAGATATATATTTCTTCAAAGTGTCTATTTTCTGTCTCTTGCTGAAAGTTTGCTTTTTATACATTAAGATCATATCTGTAAAACGAGGCTCTGATAACTTTGTCACTTTTCTACAAATGGCAATTTAGAAGATATATATTTCCAGTTGAACAGGTAAGGCTTTCTCTAGTGCTGTCTGTCTCTATAAGATGCTACTTCTATTCTCTATCAGATTTGTCTATAGGTCTGATCGTGCACTCTGCTGTGTGGATTATTTGAATCTGCTGTCCACACTAGCACATGTCTAGTTATACTCACATATCGAAGTCAGCGTTGGTCGTCTCTTCAACTCAGCACACTGGGCCATTCCGTCTGCCCTTTGGGAGTTTTGCAAGATCTCTCCATGTTCGGCAAATCTCATCCGAGTTCTAAAAGTCTTCTGCTAAGTCTCTTTGCTAAGTTGCTACTGCTGTTGTTTCTCTCTATGTGTCCTATCGGCTGTCGGAGTGTCAGCCATACTCACATATTCGAACTCAATTCCGGTCTCTTCAACGCAGCACACTGGGCCATTCCGTCTGCCCTTTGCGAGCTCTGCAAATTTCTACGTTCTGCACGTCTCTTCTCTAGCTGTCCTCTGAATTTTCGTCACCGTCTATTTATATGGGACTAAAAACCCACCTTTGTCTTGCCCCAAAATATCTCCATTTCGTTTCATTATCATACTAATGATTACTGACTCTACCGGTGTCTATCTTCCTGAGAAATCGTCCATAAATCTGTCCGGCATCCCTGCTTAAATTTCCAATCTCAGTCTTTAACAAATCAGGCCATCCTACTTATCTTTCGGAAATTCATGTAGTATTTCCATAATGGCTTGTCTGCCTAATTTATTTTGGGGAAACCTAGCCGTTGCATTTTTAAACAGCTTCGTGGGTCGCCACTTATTAATTAAACTTTGAACTTTGACTTGTTTATCTGTGGCCTATTGAATTTGATACATTTTTGTCCTTCTCACCCACGAACACTATTCAAGCTTACCTGGTCACTAAGTTCATATTAGAATACCTGGTCACTAAGTTCATATTAGAATACCTGGTCACTAAGTTCATATTAGAATACCTGGTCACTAAGTTCATATTAGCTTACCTGGTCGATAAGTTCATATTAGAATACCTGGTCACTAAGTTCATATTAGAATACCTGGTCACTAAGTTCATATTAGAATACCTGGTCACTAAGTTCATATTAGCTTACCTGGTCCCTAACATCAAATTAACTTATCTGGTGACTACGTTCATATTAGCTTACCTGGTCACTAAGTTCATACACCTCATGGGCAGATTTGCTGCAGCATCAAATGAATTCGGCCTGACCATCAGCCTGAAGAAAACAAATATAATGTTCCAGGATATTAGCAGAACCCCATCTATCAAAATTGGTAGTCATACGCTTGAAGTAGTCAACACCTTTACATACGTTGGCTCTGTCATCAGCAGCAACCTCTCCTCGATGATGAAATTAGTAGTCGCATTGGGAAGGCCTCCACTGCTATGTTTAAATTAGCAAACGTGTATGGGAAAACAGGGCACTCACAAGAAACACCAAGACACAAGTATATAAGGCTTGTGTTCTCAGCACTCTGCAGTATGGTAGTGAGACATGGACCACATATGCTAGACAAGAACATCGCCTCAACACCTTCCACATGCGCTGTCTCAGGCGAATATACAACATCCGATGGCAAGACCACATCTCCAATATATAAGTCCTGGAAATGGCTGGCATTCCAAGCATGTACACCTTGCTGAGTCAGCGACGTCTGAGATGGCTGGGACACGTGTGCCGATGATAGAATCCCAAAGAACATTCTATATAGTCAACTCGCGTCTGGTGCTAGACAGCATGGGCGCCCATTATTACGCTTCATTGACACCTGCAAGCGTGATCTAACTTCATGCGGCATAGACAAAAACACTTGGAGCGGCTGGCCAAAGACAGGCAAGCATGGCGAGCGGCAGTGAGGTGGCTCAAAAGAAAGAAGAAAACAACATCACACGTGGAGGCAAAAGAGAGCACAGAGAGCAGAGAGAACATCACATGCATCGGCTCTAGTCTGCAGTTTTACCTGCAGCAACTGTGGCAAGGAGTGCTACTCTAGAATAGTCACATTACAGCCACAAGAAACGTTGTGATTCAGCGCAGAACCTACTACGTGACGCAAGACCTATTGTCTCCTGAGACAGCACAGAACATACTACGTGACGCAAGACCTATTGTTTCCTGAGACAGCACACATACTACGTGAGGCAAGGCCTATTGTTTCCTGAGACAGCACAGAACATACTACGTGACGCAAGACCTATTGTCTCATGAGACAGCACAGAACATACTACGTGACGCAAGACCTATTGTCTCCTGAGACAAAGAGGCCAATGATGATGAAGTGCATATTAGCTTATCTGGTCAATAATAATAATAGCCGTACATCGCAAGCGATGATAACAACGACCTCAGACGTGTGCTGCTGCACCTCTCTGGTGTGTGCAGAGGTGACTGAATAGTCCAATCCTAGAACACAATCCTCTACCACAGGCTGGACATACATATTCAAGGTTAGACATGGGTGTATTACGAGTTCTATCTTTTCGTGCAGCTCGTTTTCTCTGTGCGTCAGCGGCACGACGATTCTCAGCTATGTGAGTTCCTCTTGTGTTGTTGCAGTGTTACATTTGGCGATCTTGCTCGAGGGATTCCCGGCACGGGGTGCCTATATCGAAGCATTTCA
Source organism: Arion vulgaris (assembly GCA_020796225.1). Taxonomy (NCBI): domain Eukaryota; kingdom Metazoa; phylum Mollusca; class Gastropoda; order Stylommatophora; family Arionidae; genus Arion; species Arion vulgaris. The sequence continues at coordinate 17,549,217 of CM036753.1, forward strand.
GAGGCACTTTAAGAGTGTCTTTAAAGCGTTTTTGCTGTCCACAAGCTGAACGTCTGCCCCCTTCAAGTTCGCCATACATCAACTGTTTAGGGATGCGTTTATCCTGGTCACTAAGCTCATATTATCTTACCTGGTCATTAAATATGTACTACTTCACACCGAGTCAATTAATTTACATGCGATTTTCACCTGTTCCCAAATACATGTGCATTAATGCTCACAGGTGTACAGACAAAGTCAATGATGTGTTTTATTTCTTACAGCAAAGTGTCCTGGAGGTTTCTCATTGCCAGCAATGAAAGAAAGTTGATGTTGCTGCGTAATAACTTCATTCACTAATAAAGTTTTACAAGCAGCCGTGTCTAAACTATAAACCGCCTTCACTAGAGCATAAACTAAGCTCATATACAGTAGAAATAGTTGCACTTAGAACAGAAACACTCTCACTTTGAATGCAGACAAGCTCACCTGTAACAGAAACACTCTCACTTTGAATACAGACAAGCTCACCTGTAACAGAAACACTCTCACTTCGAATGCAGACAAGCTCACCTGTAACAGAAACACTCTCACTTCGAATGCAGACAAGCTCACCTGTAACAGAAACACTCTCATTTTGAATGCAGACAAGCTCACCTGTAACAGAAACAAGTTCGCTAGAAAATAAACATGCTCACCTATGACATAACGAGTTTCACAGAAAATATGAACAATCGCATCTAGAACAAAAACATTTACACATGTAACACACGTTCATATCTAGAACATAAACATTTGCACCTGTAACACACGTTCATATCTATAACATAAACATTTGTACCTGTAACACACGTTCATATCTAGAACATAAACATTTGTACATAGAACACGCGCTCGGGCCTAGAACAAACATTTGTACATAGAATACGCGCTCAGACCTAGAACATAAACATTTGTACCTAGAACACACGCTCAGACCTAGAATATAAACATGTGTACCTAGAACACGCTCAGACCTAGAACATAAACATTTGTACCCGAAACACACGCTCAGACCTAGAACATAAACATATGCACCTAGAACACACGTTCATATCTAGAATATTCAAAATCTCACTTAGAGCATAAGCAGTCTCATCTACAGAGTGTTCAAGATAAAAGTAGCCCCGATTGACAAATCAAAAGTTGCCAGTTACGCATTTCGTTTTGTCTATTTACTATTTAAACCGATGCTGACTAGCTCGTCCTACGTCCCATTGATTCATCGCCCCTTCCCGCACCATAATTGCAATAAGACTTGAGTGCTTGACCTATATTACGTCATAATTGAACCTTTTTATTTTCATAAATATATGCAAGATTGGTTCTCTTTACAGGCTACTTTTATCTTGAACACCCTGTAGAATACAAAATGACTTTCTTTCTTTCTTTCTCGAATCCTGTATGCCTCACAGCGTCAGGTCAGGAAGAGATTTCTAAAACGGGCCCTAGTATGCGCTTCGTAGATAGTCTCTTTCGTCGCCTCTGTTATCTCTGAGGTCCATCTTTGCGTGGCCGGCCTTTTGCTTTGTACCCATTGTATCGGAGCAGCATTGCTCTTTGGGGTGCACTGTCTGATGGTAATCTGCTTACGTGACCGAACCATTTAATTTGTTGTTTCTTGATGAAGTCTAGTACTGATGTTGTACCCACTTTTTCCTGATGTCTTCATTTCTCAACCGGTCTCTTCTTGTTACACCCAGCATTCTGCGTAGACACTTCATCTCTGTTGTGACTAGTTTTCTTCTATCGTTTGTTGTCAGCGTCCAGGTTTGGCACTGGTAACATAATGTGGGAGAAAGATTGTGTTGAACATTGCTCTTTTTGTGTTCATGGTGACGTGTTTGCATCTTAAAATTGGCGCCATTTGCCCTATCATTTGATTTGCTTTGTTGCATCTGTGTTGAATTTCATTAGTTATTCTTCCATTTGCTGAAAAATGCTCCCTAGGTATGTGAAATCTTTTGCTTGATTTAGTAGATGATTTATAAAGTACCAATCTCACAAAATTAAACAGCTCAACATTTGCACATAGCTTCTTCACATAGAACATAATATACAACATTTGCACATAGCATCTTCACATACAACATAAAGCCATATCTAGACAATATATATAATATAATAACGAAACAAGTAAATGGGGTTTTTTGGGGGAGGGGGCAGCATTAACGTACACTAAGTTAACACAACATTCACAAAATGTATGTATCCAAATGTTAACTTTGTTTATGACCTTTGACTTCTAAATTATGGGTTTACCCTAGCAATTGACATTTGACATTAAAATAACCAGAGGTTTGGTATTTCCGACATTTTATGGCACTTTCAGTTTCCAGTGAATAATGAATCTTTCTATCAGAAAAACGTTTCTAGTGAACAAGTGGTCTTCTACTGAGGGGGCAACTTAAAGATGTTTTAGGTCTCTCAATTATAATTTGGTTTTGTATTGAGAAGACAACTTAAAGATGGGTTGTAAAAAAGTAAAGGAACCCTTTCATACCTCGTGGTATATAGGTCAATACAGTGTTAGGCCTGTATTTTCATTGACCGTCGGCACACGATGGGTGATGTGGTCAGCATCACGCCGGCCGCCTTTACTTTCCCAGAGCATGTCTGGTACCCAGTTGAGGCTGGGTCGACCTGAGAGCCGTCGCGGTCGGGAAAATTCCACGCACATTGCGGGAGCTGAACCCAGACCACCAGCCTTGCGAAGCGAGTTCACTAACAACTACGCTACAGCGGCTCTCAAAGATGGGTTTGGTCTCTCAATAATAATTTGGTTTTGTATTGAGAAGACAACTTAAAGATGTGTTGGGTCTCTCAATTATAATGTGATCTTGTACTGCGGAGAGGCCTCAAAGATGCATTGGTTCCTTCAATTGTAATTTGATCTTGAGGACAGGACAAATGAAAGATGTATTGGGTCCATTAATTACATTTGTATAATTGTTGGTGCATTTTTACTCATGTTTGGACTTTTAGGACCTAGCTTCGTCACCCAGCTAAATGAGCTACTTGCTTGGTGCGCAGTTGTGAGTTGGGAATTTTTATTCGGAGCGCTTATTGTTTATGTGCACAGTGGTTATGCTGTGAGCATATGTGCTGCATATATGAACTGCATATAAAAAAAACCCCGAAAGAATGACTAATTGTCTGAGATCTATACGCCAGCTTTAAGCAGTAATTCTTGTGCGGGCTGCTAATTTTGTTGTAGCTGATGCTGATGAACGACTATCAATGGATTGTGCAGACATCATCAATGTCATACGAGAAGCTGGTCGTATAAATGCCTGTGAAAACGAGTATAGAACTACATACCTATCCAAAGTGAAGGAGATAGGGGTGAAAATGGGCACGGCCAAACACGAACACTTTGTTGGGAGTGCGAGACATTTGATTAATCAATGATTGTGATTAGTCGTTCCTTTGTTTGTCTTTTCTCAAATCCTGTTTTGTCTCAGAGCGTCAGCAGGATAAGATGATATTTCAAGAACGGACTTTTGTGTACGCTTCATAAATATTATTTTCCCCGCCGCTGCTATTTCTGCGGTCCACCTATTGTGGGGAAGGCCTATTGTTTTATATCCACTGTATCGGACTAGCAGTGGTCTTTGAGTCGCACTGTCCGTTGGTAATCTGCTTATGTGAGCGAAACATTTCATTTCTTGTTCCTTGATGAAGTTAAGGAATGATGTATCCACTTTTTTCCTAATATGTGAGTAGACTATTCATCTCTGACGTGACTAGTTTTCTTCTATCGTTTGATATCAGCGTCCAGGTTTAACACTGATAGAATAATGTTGGTAGAAATAGTTTGTTGAACAATGCTCTTTTCCCGCCTGCTCAGCGTGTTCGTAGCGCGTTGGACTACGGGTGACTAGCCCTCTGTGAGTGCGGGTTTAATTCCGCGGGCTGGCAGAAAAGCCACAGGTTCCCCAGATTTACGGTGTTCGTGGCACCGAACCGAAGGGTTACGATGTCCATGGCACCGAGCCGAAGAGCTGAAAGCTCAAGTGCTTCTGGATCGAGAAAAAGCAAACAAAAAACAATGCTCTTTTAGTATTCGTGGTGATAAGTTTGCAGTTCGCCATGTCTTTAGAACATACAACAATAACAAAGTTCAAATCAAACTTTAGAAAGCAACATTTGATCGTTCAAGTGTTTCATTCTTAGACTAACATTACTTTTAAATATTACACTTGTCCTCGTGAATCAATCTCCACATACTCCACGTCTGTTTCCCTGTTTACTCTTGCTTCTTGTCTACTATCCTCTTGTCCACTCTTTCAGTTCCGTAGCTATCTGACTCTTCGGGATTCTCAATTCTTTGTTTGTCTGCCTCGTCTGGCATATTATCCTCTTGCCATTCATTCTCTCGTCCATTTTTAGTCCCGCTTCTCTCTGTCTCAACAAGCTCATTAACAGATCGTCATTTTACGACAAGAGTAGCACAAAAAGCAATCCGATGGTATTCATTCAGAAGATGTCGACTTCAGCTGACTAGTTTGGTATCTATTTTATTCTTGTCTTCTCTGCTTGGATGGGAGAGGAAATATCTACTATTTGATAGTCTTCTCTGTTCAGGTTAGGTATTATTTGTTTGTTTGTACTATGTCTCAAGTGGTGTTTACTTACTTCGCTATTGTCTACACCGGCTTTGTTTACTATGTTCTTGCTTTCTCTGTTTCAGATAAAGTTTGCTTTATAAATGCCTACTGTGTTAACGAATGTATTTGATTTGTTTTTATCTGTTCTGTCTTTAGTAGTAATTACTTTTCTCTTGTCTGCTTTGTGTCAGATTGTGTCTGCTCTATTTTTGTCTACTCTGTCTCAGATTGTGACTGCTCTATTCTTGTCTGCTCCGTCTCAGATTGTGACTACCTCATTCTTGTCCACTCTGTCTCAGATTGTGTCTAAATTATTCTTGTATATTCTGTCTCAGATTGTGTCTACTCTATTCTTGTCTATTCTGCCTTAGATTGTGAATAATTTATTCTTGTCTACTCTGTCTTAGACTGTGACTACTTTGTTTTGATCTAAACTGATACACACCATGTTCAGATATTTAAAATATGTTTAACACTAACTGTAACAAGACTCACTCATAAGGCGCAAAAAGCACTTTAGCAAACTGAAAATTACCCCGCCCCTCCTTTTCTCCACACACACACATAACTACTAAGAAGATGATAAGGTGATCAATAATAGCTTAGATGTGAAAAGAGATGATAATGCCATCAAGCGAACTTTAGCTAGTCGACTTGTGCGAAGCTAATGGCTTCTAGATTTAAACCAGCGCAAAGTGCCTCGATCGATGAGCTCTGGACTAGTTATGTTCTTATCTCAAGTGAGAGACATACACATTCATATTGAGATGTCTCAGAGAGATAAAGTCAGAAATAACGACAGTGACAGTTTATGCTTGTTGATGTTGATACACAGAATATTTCTTCTATTAAAAACTGATAAACAATTCATTTTTGTAGCTGATTAAAAAAACAAGGAAATTAGGAAATTATTGATCTGGTGTGTCATATAAATGTCAACTGTTTACATGGTTACATGATTTTTTTAGCTATCAAACTAAGTATATGTGACAAATTCATAGCTGTATGACTTTTTTACTGACTTATTCTGACTTTTAATGACTTATTCGTGACTTTTTATGAGTTCTCGACGAGGTGACACATGTAAGTGATTCACTCCTTTTACTTCATCTTCTCTAGCACTATCCAATTTTAACCGATTCACAAACAGCGGATAAATCATCATCAAATAGCTTATACTGAGCAGAACTTTGCAAACTCGTCATTCGAGATTTATCTCTCTCACTCTCCCTCTCGCTCTCTCTCATTGAACCCTGCAGCCATCACCATACTCAAATCATCAGTCGCATTCTGAATCCATCTATTTCGTAGTCTTCCTCTTCTCCTCTTTGCCAAAATGTCTTCTTTCATAATGGTCTCGAAATCTTGGTAATTTTATATGTCCAACATATCTCAATTTTATCATTCTTTTTTCGTAGCACCAGCGAGTTTTATTTGATGTTGAGTGCCTTCTGTGCATACCTATCTGTTCTCTTCTCTGTCAATGATATACGGAGAATTCTTCTGTAACACCTATATTTAAAAGCATATATACGCTATTTTACTGCCTTGTTAAATGTTCATGTTTCTCACACTACGCTGTCACTGGGAAAATGCATGTTCTTAGTATTTTGTTCTTTGTTTTCCCTCTCATTTAACTAATGAATACAAAACGAAATCAAGCATCATTTCGAGTCATTAATGGTTCAATTATTGATGTGTCTTAGTCTATGTAAACTAGCAACATTTCGAGTCATTAATTTTATTAAACGCTTTTGAATATAAGTGTTACAGAATATTCCTCCGTATTTCATGGGCAGAGAAGAAAACCAACAGGTATATCCAGAAAGGACTCAAATCAAAGATAACTGGCTTATGCTACAAATAAGAATGAGAAAATTAAAGTATTTTGAACATATAAAGAGACACGAAGAACTGGAAAAGACCATCATGGAAGGAGGCATCCCAAAAAAGAGGAGAAAAGGAAGACCTCGGAGAGGATGTATGCATGATGTAACTAATGATTTTAGCACGACGGCTGCAGAGGCAGGACATAGGACCTACGAGATAAATTCTGAAGGACTGTTAACGTGATAAAGTTCTGCGCAGGACAAGCTATTTGATAATGATGATGATGAATTATTAAATTATTGATGTGTGTGTTTGTCTATATAAACGATTAACATTTCCAGTAATTAATAATTCATTTATTGATGTATGTGTGTATATATAAAACTATCAATATTTCGAGTAATTAATAATTCAAAAATGAATGTGTGTCTATATAAACTAGCTACATTCGGATAATTGATTATTCCAATTTTGATTTGTCTCTATATAAACTAATTCAAATGAGAATCTGGTAAATTTACGAAGCAATAGAAGAATGAAAAGTTTGTAAAAAAATTATGAAAGTGGATTTACTAATGCGTTTTTATAAGTACGCGCAATTACACAGAGTAAACGTTTTGCGTCAGCTGTCTTCATCAAAATAGAAATCAACGCAGACAGAAATGAAGAGTAGAAACGGTACTACTTCTTTAGTATGTCAAACAAAAACAGATGTGGTAAAGAGAAGCTTGTGTTTTCTTCTGTCTTTAAGCCTGTATGTGTCCCTATCTTGAGAAAGAGCTATTGGTCGAAACGCCAACTCTGTTTAGTGTTACTTTAAACAAACTGGACGGTAACCAATGTGTGTACAGTCATTCATGTATGCAGATTATATCAGATTTGACAGATAAGTTGAACATGACAGCAGCAATGGTAGGATATCTGGCTTACGATAGAAATTTAGAAGGCTTGTTACGAGGAGAACGTTCTGTATAGGACAAGATATTGCCTGCCTGCCAAGTGTGTTCGTAGCGCGCTGGACGACGGGTGACAAGCACCATTGGAGTGCGATTCAATTCCGCGGACTGACAGAAAAGTCACCTATTCTCCAGATTTACGGTGTTCGTGGCACCGAATCGACAGGTTACGATGTCCATGGCACCGAGCCGAAGAGCTGAAAGCTCAAGTGCTTCTGGATCGAGAAAAAAAGGACAAGCTACTGGATGATGATGATGACGATAATATAAAATAGAGAGCACTGTTGTTTGTAAGACAGTAATGTCTGTTAAATCTTGTATAAGTGCATGAGTCAATTTGTGACATCTGTTATGCCAACCTGAGTGTTAACGTGTTGTTCGGTGTATGTGTATGTGTGTGTTCATTTTGGTTGGACAGAAGTTCGGCACGCCAATCATGTTTCTCTCCTTCTTTCCCTCTTCCTCCTTCCCCTCTCATTCTGTCTTACATGCAGACAGAAAAATGCCTTGTTTTGTAGAGATGATCTATTATTTAGCAAGAAATACAAAGTCCCAGCAACACGAACAAGCAGGATTATATCTCTCCATCCAACTCCACCGTGAAGTCATCAGGTTAATACTACATTGTATATTTTAAAATGTACATTATTATTGTTGGAAATCAACAAATGCCCTGGCGGCAGCACACATGAGTGCATATAACTTGAAAACTATTACTGATAAATGGTGACAGGTTGAAAAAAAACTAATCAATAATGATGTCACTAATTCTTTCTCCTTCTCTCTCTCTCTCTTTACAGGCTGTTCAATCTACGTGTTCAAGCTGACGACGATATTGAAGATGAAGATAGCCACGTGAATTGATCACTTATTGGTAGAGGCAGTGAGAACAGAGAGGCTTGAGGGCATGGTAGAAAACTAGCACACAGATCTCAGATCGATCTGTCCCAAGCCGAGACAGTATATTGGCTACAAGGAAAGTGTTGGGACATTCACATCATTAAAACTCTGCACTGGTGATGAATTACTCAACAATTTTCTCTCGTGCAAGTATCTTAACAGCGTTATCTGTCAACGTAGAAGAATATGAAGCGCGTAGAAGTAGATGAAGAGCAGTTCCCTGACATTCAACTTCATTTCATCATAAAGTTTGAATGTCAAAGAAATATTCCATACATTTCACAGTGTATAACTAGTGTAGCTTGTTGAAGTACTTTATACTTATGCAAGTATAAGCAGCTTTTTGATCCTGTATCTGTTAGCATCAATTGTATTTCTCCTGTACAGCTTCGTCTGCTATCATCAAGAGGGGCTTGTGAAAGTCTGAACTATTTATGAAACAACGATTTGCTTAATCAGATGGTTTATATGGTTATTGGTTGGATGAAATAGTAGTCAGAACATATGTAGGCTTCAGAATAGTTTGGACATTATGGAATCGAACTATGTATGACAAAGTATACCATTACTGATAATGAAGGCTGATAGTCATTGTCAACGTTGATAGTTAGTTAACTACTTGATGTTTTGAATTTCTATGTTCAATGATGGCTTGCGAACTTAGTAGTTTGTCAGTTTGAATGGGCCTCACAATTTTGATACTTCAATTTGAAAAGTATCACACAATTAATAATGAACGTTAGTGCACGCTGAGGTAAACCACAACTGTTGTCAATTTATTCACAAACAGGCAAAATTTAGGTGCACAACCACCACTTCTGTCGTCACTCAGTAACAAAAATCAGCACAAATTGATCTCTACTGATCGCAGTCACTTGCAGACGTGCATATCGATTGGCGTCCGACAAGTGTTTATTTCAGAACGCGCCCGCTGTGGACATTCCGCCACTATCCCCGCCAACTGTATCACAACCCCTCCTAATTTTTGACGCCATCACATTTCCGCGCAATTCGTGGGGACCGCAGGAAAATGAATTTAGAAATTCCAGACGGACTAGGCGATCTGCTGCGGGATTTTACCGTGGCCGTGCTAAAAGAGCGGCCCGGGGACCTGTATGATTTCGCTGTGGATTACTTCACTAAACAGAGGGAGGCTAGAAAGCCCAAAGACGTGCCCATGTACATTATTGTCGAGGACGACGACGAGGCAGGCGAACCTGACAGAACGGCTTTCAAACCCAAGTCCAGCAGCGGTCGCTATGCCAGAAGACAATCTGTTTCTGCTGAAAGATACAACCCGGAAGAAGATGAGGATGACGACGAACTCATCATCAATCCAAAAACAGACGAGCAGCGCGAACGACTCAACAAAACGGTCAGTGGTATTTTATTATTCAGATCTCTGGAACCCGAGCAGACGACACAAGTCATTGACGCTATGTTTGAAATGAAGGTAATTCCAGGTGAGACAGTCATAAAACAAGGTGACGACGGTGATAATTTCTACGTCATAGACACTGGTGTGTACGATGTTCTCGTCGATGTAAAAGGCGAAGAAAAGAAAGTTCATCAGTTTGACAGCAAAGGCAGCTTTGGTGAGCTGGCGTTAATGTACAACATGCCACGTTCCGCCACAGTTCGACCAGTTACTGAAGGAACTCTCTGGGCAATGGACAGAAACTCGTTCCGTAGAATAGTTCTGAAGTCAGCGTTCAAGAAACGAAAGAAGTACGAAGACTTACTAGAGAGTGTCACAATCTTGCAGAATCTGGACAGATATGAACGCATGACCTTGGCCGACGCTCTCGTGTCTCAGTTATACAAGGACGGTGATGCGATCATCAAACAAGGAGACGACCCAGACGGTGTGTATTTCGTGGAAGACGGACGAATTCGAATCACAATGATCTCCCCCGATGGAACAGAGAAAGACATCGGTGTGAAGACAACTAGCACATACTTCGGGGAGCTAGCCCTCATAGAAAACAAACCTCGCACAGCAAGTGTGTATGCTGTAGGCAGGGTCAAGGTCGCATTCCTAGAAAGAGACTGTTTTGAAAGATTGCTAGGGCCTTGTGTTGAAATTATGAAAAGAAACAGCCAGCTATACACGATGCATGTCTCCAACTAACACAGAGCATTACTCTGACAATCTGCTATCATATTCATGGATACATTTTATCAGCAACAATCTGCAAGAACGTCAGTGTGCCAGTTTTAATGTTTACTCAAGAGGAAAATATTCTGAAAGTGTTCTCAATAGTGTCGTGCATTCTTAATGGATTATAATTGAATCATTTATGTTCATTTGTTGTTAATCTTAACTGCAATAATGATGTGTCATTTCTCCTTCATTATTTGACTACAGTAATGTGTAATATGTAACAACTTGACTACAATAATGTGAAAAAGTTAATGACTTGACTACAATAATGTGTAACTGTTAATTACAGGATTGTAATAGTGTGAAAAAGTTAATGACTTGACTACAATAATGACTTTACAATAATGACTTGACTACAATATTGACTTGACTACAATAATGGCTGGATTACAATAATGATTTGCCTACAATAATGACTTGACTACAATAATGGTTGGATTACAATAATGATTTGACTACAATAATGGCTGGATTCAAATAATGACTACAATAATGGATGGATTACAATAATGAATGGACTACAATAATGACTTGACTACAATATTGACTTCACAACAATAATGACTAGACTACAATAATGACTTGACTACAATAATGACTTGACTGCAATAATGGCTGGATTACAATATTGACTTGACTACAATAATGTCTGGATTACAATAATGACTTGACTACAATAATAACTTGACTACAATAATGGCTGGATTTCAATATAATTTGACAACAATAATGGGTGGATTAAAATAATGACGTGGCTTCAATAATAACTTGACCACAATAATGGATGGATTACAATAATGACTTGACTACAATAATGACTTGACTACAATATTGACTTGTCTACAATAATGACTTTACTACAATAATGACTTGACTACAATAATGACTTGACTACAATAATGACTTGACTACAATATGACTTGACTACAATAATGACTTGACTACAATAATGACTTGGCTACAATAATGACTTGACTACAATAATGACTTGGCTACAATAATGACTTGACTATAATAATGACTTGACTACAATAATGATTACTACAAAATATGAAATTCATTACTGATATAATAATATTACAATATGACTATACAATAATGTGGATATTCAATATATATTGACAAATATGCACTGATGACATACATATGATATTATATACTGACAACAATAATGATGATCAATACTATGATAGATAATATTATATGCTACACAGATCATGCACTTGACAGTACATATGATAGATAATATTATATGCTACAACAGATCATGCACTGATGACAGTACTATGTGATAGATAATATTATATGCTACAACAGATCATGCACTGATGACAGTACTATGTGATAGATAATATATATGCTACAACAGATCATGCACTATACATACTATTAATAGATAATAATATATGCTACAACAGATCATGCACTGATGACAGTACTATGTGATAGATAATATATATGCTACAACAGATCATGCACTGATGACAGTACTATGTGATAGATAATATTATATGCTACAACAGATCATGCACTGATGACAGTACAATGTGATAGATAATATTATATGCTACAACAGATCATGCACTGATGACAGTACTATGTGATAGATAATATTATATGCTACAACAGATCATGCACTGATGACAGTACTATGTGATAGATAATATTATATGCTACAACAGATCATGCACTGATGACAGTACTATGTGATAGATAATATTATATGCTACAACAGATCATGCACTGATGACAGTACTATGTGATAGATAATATTATATGCTACAACAGATCATGCACTGATGACAGTACTATGTGATAGATAATATTATATGCTACAATGACCTCCTCCTATTCTCGCTCGTTGTTGTTTAGTAATGTCAACATAAGAAATGATGTTACCTGGATGTATGTTGCTGTTTAGTAATGTCAGCATAAGAAATGATGTTACCTGGATGTATGTTGCTGTTGTTTAGTAATGTCAACATAAGAAATGATGTTACCTGGATGTATGATGTTGTTTAGTAATGTCAACATAAGATATGATGTTACCTGGATGTATATTGCTGTTTAGTAATGTCAACATAAGATATGATGTTACCTGGATGTATGATGTTGTTTAGTAATGTCAACATAAGGCATGATGTTACCTGGATGTATGTTGCTGTTGTTTAGTAATGTCAACATAAGAAATGATGTTACCTGGATGTATGATGTTGTTTAGTAATATCAACATAAGAAATGATGTTACCTGAATGTATGTTGCTGTTTAGTAATGTCAGCATAAGAAATGATGTTACCTGGATGTATGTTGCTGTTGTTTAGTAATGTCAACATAAGAAATGATGTTACCTGGGTGTATGATGTTGTTTAGTAATGTCAACATAAGAAATGATGTTACCTGGATGTATGATGTTGTTTAGTAATGTCAACATAAGAAATGATGTTACCTGAATGTATGATGTTGTTTAGTAATGTCAACATAAGAAATGATGTTACCTGGATGTATGATGTTGTTTAGTAATGGCAACATAAGATATGATGTTACCTGGATGTATATTGCTGTTTAGTAATGTCAACATAAGATATGATGTTACCTGGATGTATGATGTTGTTTAGTAATGTCAACATAAGGAATAATGTTACCTGGATGTATGTTGCTGTTTAGTAATGTTTAGAGATGAAATGCTTTTACCTGGATGTAGGTTGCTGTTGTTTAGTAATGGCTACACAATGAGAGCTATTAATTGGATATACGTTTTGTTAGTCGTCGGATCATCATCATCACTGCACATCGAACCAATTAGTCTATAAATGCTTCGATCTCCTCTTTAGTATATCACTTAGAGAGTGGCAATCAACGAATGGTTCTATGTTAGTTTACTATTCTTCTTTGGCTACCAGTATAGTGCTCTTGTCTCGCTACACCATATTTGACTTAGATTTCTTGCAGTCTGGTTAGGGTTGTAGAATCACCACCATTACTTGAATCATTTACACGTCCTCTCTCCATTAGGAAATTACACTATCAGCCTTGTCCATTGCTCGGCCTCTATTTACAGCAGCCATACCTGCATGCCTTTCCTGCAAGCCATACCTGCAAGCCATACCTGCAAGCCATACCTGCATGCCTTTCGACTTGCTCATTTCCCTTTACACCTGCATGCCCTAGCACAAAAATAAAACTGATTTTTGCCAATCTATACCTTTTCAGCGACTCCAACCATTGTCTCTGAGCTAAGCCTGTTTAAATCCTCCTGATCATACTCATTGTGTCACAGAGAAAACATGCAAGGATAAAAGTGAATGACTTCGGCTAGACCGTTGCTTTAGTTACTATAGTCTGTCCATTAATTCGTGAGCACGGTTGACATTGATTTTCTCGAAAACTGCCTGTTGGATATCAGTGATTTTTGCATGCAGCCTTAGAATATCCATGACGCTAAAATAAAGTTAACCAGTAGTCCATAGATGCTACGGACTTTGCACATCGGCGAATTCCTTTGATCTTTTATGACAATTGCAAATACGGGGGCTCAAATTTTAGATTTTACAGTAATCCCTAGAATTTGTCCATGTCAATTCTATTCAGAGGTGTATCTCCATATTAACTTGATAGGTCAAGTAATTAAGTGTGTTGCCCTTTATGTGCAATCGTGAACTTGGATACAATATGCAACAGTTAGTCCTCCCTTCGGTCACCATTAGACCCCAGGGTGTCTTAACTTCACCACAAATTGTATGATGGTAGACGCATTTGGATATGGAAATGTATACGTTGCTATTTCTCAGTCTGTAATCAAAATATGATTTGTATCATCCCGAATCTGACGATTCCATGAGGTTGATAATTGTTACTGGCTGGACAAATTGTAATCCATCTCGGTGCTAGTACTCGTCTTCCTCTCGGAGCACATGTTCAACACACTTCTTCCAGAACTGCATTATCATTGAGAGGGACTCACGTGTCAGAACTTCAACATCACACATTTTAAACGTCCTGTTCTGTTCGGCAACTTGCCCTTTTACTTTATCCCAGACAAGCTCTTTTTTTTTTTTTTTTTCTTCCGCTTTCAACTCAGACGAAGTTCCATCTCTGAAACTGATTTTTGCGTGAAAATCTGTTTTTCCAATTTCTTACAATGGCAGCAGCGCGCACATTGTAAATTACTTTACACTGGCAGCCGTGTGCTCAATGTACTCGTAATTAGTATTCCCTCGCCATACAGGCAGATTTTCTCCGACTTCAGAGGTACTCACGTTATCGTCCTGAGTAAGACCAGGGGACTCGAACAAATGCCGAACAGTAGGTTCGAACCCGAGCTATGAGGCGTCTCACAGTTAGCAGGCCGAGCTACTATCAACTACTCTAGGCAGTCCCCCGCAGACAAGCTCTATCGGATTGAGGTGAGCATGATATGGAGGTAGTCGCAAAGACGTGTGGCCGTATTCCGCAATGATTTTGTCAATATGAAACACCTTTGTCTTATTTGTCATCCTCACCAGGTGCAACAACTCGGGTTTCAAATATGTATCATCGAAGCTGACATTTTCCTTAGCAAGCCAAGTCCTAATTTGATCTTTTGTATTTGATGCAGTTGGTACTTTGTCTTCCGCTGATACTGCGTTGTGATAGGATGCATTATCCATTACCAAGCATGATGGTCTGTTTAGAATTGAAAGTAGATCTTTCTCCATCCAGTGCCTGAAAATATGTCCATTCATTTCTGTATGGTAGTCCCTACCGTCGGTACTTTTTTATTGGAAAATAAGTCCAGCGTCATGGACAAGACCTTCTTCACTGCTTCCTGCATGTGTTAGTATAATACGCTGGCCTTTGCTGCTTGGTATTTTTCTTTTCTGTTCACCGTCTACTGATTGCCATTCTTTAGCATTGGTGTGGTGAGCATTGACCCAGGATTCGTCCAAATATACAATATCATAGCCTTGCCTCCGCCGCTCACGGATCTGCCTCAAGTATTTACTTCGGGCAGCAATTAAATGTGGCTTTTTCACAAATAATATTCCTGCCGCCTATAGTTTTTCTGAAGGTGAAGCCGGCAGCTCTTACAATTTTCCATAGAGTACTTTTAGAAATGTCTATGCTGCAATCTGATTGCAGTTTTAATTTCAGTTTCCTGAGAGTAACAAGTTGATTTGTCGCAAACATTTTCAAGAGCTCCCGTCTTATGACATCTATGTCAAAGTCGTCAATTGTTCTTTTCCTTCCTTGCTTGACATTAGTGCACTTTGTGTCTTGTTTAATCCATCGGGAAAAGGATTCTCTATTCAGACCAAGCGCCAGTTGCGTTCGTTTCTCAGGGTTATGAATATCGCAAAATAGATGACCTCTCTTAGATTCCCTACGGAAGTGTTGGTATAGTAAAACTGTAACCTTCTGCATTGTTATAAATGTGCACTTCAGACTCATTATGAATGTGATATCAATGTCAGTTTTGATAAGCCAACAAATATGATACAATAGTTTCATACAAATAGCGAGATACACCTATAACTATACAACGGTATCCCAATTATAACGTCATATGCTTTCCGCTTTCAAAGTCGACTGGGTTAGGTGCACGGGATTTCGTGAAATTGTTGTTTACTCACGATATTTCAATGTTACCATAATGTATTTTTAGAATAACGCGTCTGTGTACCGTAGATCTGTTACTATTGTGTACAATCCGGTGAGGTTCATTTTAATATAACCTGAAGAAGAAATATTTCAAACTACATCAAATTTTCTTGGAACAAAAATATTTCTCTAGCGTCATGGATATTCTAAGGCTGCTTGCAAAAATCACTGAGATCCAAAAGGTAGTTTTCGAGAAAATCAATTTCAAACGTGCTCACGAATTAATGGACAGACTTTTTTATACCATGATTTCCATAGTGAGACTGCTTGTAGTCACGGCAAAAACACCACTGTCTCCTGTCACAACATCCCCTCTGACTTGAGCAGTGAATGTCCATGAGCTCTGTGTCGAATTACTGATCCTTCTGTATAAACGATTACATCGTTCTCAGACGAGTTTTCAAAAATTAACTCCTGAACTTCTGCCTCCACGACCACTGGGTTTTCTAGTCTGCCTTATTTATCAAGTCTGATACATGCTGAAAATGATGTATTGATTCCTGTTTACATTGGTCAACATTCTTCACCGGGTTCAATGTCTTCAAGTGAATACACATGTTTAATACAGTCCTCAGTCTGACCCATCCTCTCTTTAAGAGATTTTCCTCTTTTTAACCTATTTCCCTTTTCATTCTTTATTTCCATGTACAGGGGATGCTGTTTGTCAGCATTGACTCGAAGGTATGCTCGTGTACGGCACATTTGTGTCCTATCTTCCAGAGTAGGGTAATCAAAAAGGTACCTGGGTACATTATGCTGTTGTTTAGTAATGTCAACACATGCAATGCTGATATTGTTGTTGTTTAACAATGTCTACATACGAAATAATATATTCTGTATGTATATTTTCGGGCATGTAATGAGGAGGGAAGGTTTAGAACACATTGTGACAACTGGTAAAATCGAGGGCAGACAAGACAGAGGAAGACAGAGAGAGAACATTTTGGATAGCCTGACTTCATGACACGGTAGACCGTCTACATCTAAGTTGATAGCAAACACCAACGACAGAGATTTGTGGAGATCCATGATCGCCTACGCCAGCCGGCACGGCACCTGATGATGATGATGTATATTACAGGTTTTTTTTTAAAATAATGGCTACATAAGAAATTATATATCTCTGGATGACTGTGGCTTTTGATTAGTAATGGCTACATAAGTAGTACTATTTCTCTAGATGGGTTGTTGTGTTTGAGAGAATGTTGATGCATCAAAACATCTTGACGCGTATGTATATCTATCAGCATGTCATCATTTATCAGATAAACAAAGCATATGAAAGTTTTATATATTATGTTTGGTTGTCAAAGCTGTACAAATACACATCAGTAATGAGATCATTCTCAATCTGTTTATGTGATTGTTCAATCTGTTTATGTGATTGTTCAATGTGTTGTGCCCTGTTCTTATGCTAAACAAAATTACCTGTTTTAATCAATCGAGGTAAAAATTCGTGTCTTTTTATTGGTCAACGTTTTCAAAGGCTTTGATAATGTTCAAGATTTCATGAAAGATAATTGTATGTCACTAAAATGCAAACATAGACCTGTGGATAAGAACAGGACGGGAACCAGGAACAAAGGAGATGGCAATGGGTTGGGAATAACCTGCGGAAAAACAGTCGAGCGTCACTAGACACGCACTTAAACCTGCAAGGAAAACGGAAAATGGGACGTCCTTACAGATCTGGAGACGGAGTCTTTTTGGAGAACTGAAGATGCTAAATTATCCCGGGAAGTCATAAAGAGCGCACCCAGAGACCTGGAAAAGTGGCGAACAACTATTGAGGCCCTATGCTACACGAGACACAGAGAGGAATAAGTAAATCATATTGATTCCTTGACTAGAAAAGGACACATATCATACACAAGCTGGAGACATTCCAAAATAAATGTTTAACAAGAATTCTGCAAATTTCCTGGCCAAATACGATAACAAATGAATAATATTTAAAACGAACAAACTGTACATCATTGAAGTCCGTCCTCAACAGATGAAGATTGAGCGTGTATGTACAATGCCAGTATGGGCATTGGCTAGAATATCTTTTCGATGAACAGCGGATGGAAAAAAACTAGGAACGGGATCCAGAGATATATAAACCAATAGACTACACTCTCTGCTAAAACTTATATTCATAAGAAAGGAATAGAGATACATAAACCAAAGATTACACTTTCTGCTAAGACTTATATTCATAAGAAAGGGATATAGAGATACATAAACCAATAGACTACACTTTCTGCTAAGACTTATATTCATAAGAAAGGGATATAGAGATACATAAACCAATAGACTACACTCTCTACTTAGACTTATATTCATAAGAAATGGATCAAGAGATACATAAACCAATAGACTACACTCTCTGCTAAGACTTATATTCATAAGAAAGGAATCATAGGAAGATCATGATTTACATTTCTTCTGTTATTGATTATTTCTGACATTTGTTAATTGTCTCATAAATTAACCGATCTGTTGCTTTTCGGTTCTCATGAAGTTAACCGATCTTTGCTTTCGTTTCTGAAGGATTCCTCAAGATTATAGCAGCTTGTTTGCTAGTGCATAGTTTATCTTCTTCTTCTAATGAAATATTTGTGTTACTATGGATTATTATCATTGTATGTAGTTAGTTTCCCACAGTTTTCATCCTTCCTTTTGTTAAGTTTATAGTTTTTTTTGTCTCTTTAAAGTAACTTCTCCTCTAGTTCTTCCTTTGACACATTTTGATTTTAATTTTGTGTAACACTATGTAGTTTTGTTGGAATTTTTTTCTTCAAACACTCCATATCGACCACTTATTAAACCACTCTTTGTGATTTGTATGTTATCGGAGCCTAAGAGTGATTGTACGTTGTGCCAGTTATAGGCCTACATGTATAATCCCATCCGATTTCTGCGATGCTTTTTATTTACTAGAGTTGCTTCTTTGGCCCCTACCTCAACCGCCTCTAACCACATGCCTTGTAGATCGCAGTGTTACGATTCTGTGCTCCACTTGGTAGCCCTGCAACACACATACGGTTAGAATTGTTATATCAGTTCAGTGTGCCGAGCTTTGTTCATTGTTTGTGTCATTTGTCTGGTGCAATAAACTATCAACGGAGAGAAAATAGAAAATGTAAACAATTTTGAATATCTCGGCTCACTGCTAACAAAAGATGGAAATTGGATGAATGAAATTAAAAGAAGAACAAACATGGCCTTATGAAAAATTAAATAACAAAAACCAAACTGAAATTGAACTGATAGGAAAATAAAGATCAGAATATCAGGATAATAAAAACAGAATGCTCTTAGTATTCTGATTTTTTTTCCTAAATACTCTTAGTATTTAGGAAAAAAGATCAGAATACTAAGAGCATGCATATTCCCATTGGCAACGTATAGTTGTGAAGCATGGACATTTAACATGGCAGTGGAAAGCATATATATGCTTTTGGATATAGGTGTAACAGAAGAGCTATGTATATCATGAACATAGAAAAGAACAAACAGATCTATGCAGAAAGAACTGAAAATAAAAGACAACTGGCTTATGCTACAAACAATGATGGAGAAAATTGTAGTATTTTGGATATATAAAGAGACTCCAATAGTTGAAGAAGACATCTCGGCAAAGAGGAGAATAGGAACACCATGGCGAATGTAGATTCGGGGTGTAACTGACGGTTTAAGCTGCAAAGGTGGGACATCTGGGCTATGAAAGAACGAAATTCCGAAGGACTGTTAGGGCGACAAAGTTCTGCTCAGGACAAGTTATTTAATGATGTTGAATGAACTAGATCCTGTAGAGTTGTTCCTTGTTTTTCTTTCTATTGTTTCCTTTGTTGCCTTAATCATAATCTCTAAAGACTGTATTTATATCCGTGTGTACCACTTACATATCTGTTGTAATCAGGGTTACTCTATGTTTATAAATTTAGTAATCTCCTTTTTTTAAATGTCCATTTTGTATTTTCGTGGAGTTGCATTGATTGTTCTATTTCATCATCAAGGTGCGTATCTTTTATAGGACTTTGCTCTCTTTGCAGGGCATCTCTAGCAAGTTCACCAACTTCGTCGATGGTCATATTCATGGTCTCTTTAATATATTGCAGTCAACTTATTCTTGGTCTGCCTCTGCGTTCTGGGACCATGTCCTCTAATATTGTTCTTACCAGGCCATCGTGACGCTTAATGTAACCAAAGTATCTAATTTTTTTTCTGCATAGTATATTGTTTATCAGCCAATTCTCTTTAACATTTAGTTCTTTCAGGACATCAGTGTTCTTTCTTTTTTCTGTCCATGGTATTCGTAGGATCTTTCATTTTTTCTATTTATTGTGATGAGAACAGGCCTACCATCACTTTTCTAGAGATGTTTTCTTATTACCTTTTTAACTGTCACAGTCTACATTACTAGTATGCTGGTTTTCTTGCTGGATCAAATAATCATTTATGACACTTACAAAAGTGATATAATTTTAACAAGTTTTGTAACTAGTACTTTCAATAATTCATTGTCGATAACAATATGTCTTACATTAGCTCAAACATTGTTACTACACCATTACGTGTTACTATCTATTTGTTGTGTGTTGTTGAACAGTGAGTAGTTTTACAAAGATAGATATATCTTCACATACATGTTACTTATTATATTCTACGGTGGCGCCTGTGACTCGGTCTATTAACTCCAACGTTCTGAATTCGAATCACGCTGCGGACAGTTTGGTTGCAAATTATTTCGAGTGGATTTTACAAAGGTCGATGACACCACCCTTCAGAAAGCAATGGCAAACTACTGAACGTAATAATGCCTAGAAAAATCACAAACAGCGTTAAAAAGCTGGTGGTTGATTCGCAACGTCCTGTAAAGGATATGCAATTAGCTTTTAACTTTTTACATTCTACAGGTAACTGCAGCTGTGGCAAATGTTATCTTGAGTAGAGTTGCAATGATCACTGACCCTGTCAGCTGTACCAATAAGATACTCTGAGTAAAGTGATGGTGATCACTGACAACGTCTAGTTTATAAACAAGCGAATATAACGTCACGCCTTTGTGGCTATCTGTAATGCAAAGTTAAGCTGTAATCGAAGCTATTAAAATGTCTGGGTCAAGGTAACAAAAGCTATTGAAATGTACCACTCGTCAAAGCTTGGTAATCGAAGGAAGCTATTGAAATGTACCACTCGGTCATCACTGATTGAAGTACAGGTTACAAAACTGGCAGCATGTCATGTGTTTATCTGTATGACTGATTTAAATACACTCAGAAATGATGTATCGTATTCGTATGCGGGTGTCTTTCAATTGTGAACCTTGGATATGAGAGCTGGTGGTTGGTATGAGTTATTAATGAATAAAGCTTAATGTGTGATTTCAATTTAATTGTAAAGTGCATAACAGCAAAGAAAATCAGAATGTTAGTGCTGGCATCTTTTGTCAACATTGCCAGATTGTCCTTGTATTGTCCAGAACAACGTTACAACTACGTAAAATGTCCATCCCAATTAAAACTATCAGAGTTATTATTATTCTGAATGAAATAAGTTAAGAAATAATACTACATATGAAATAACTAATATGTTATTTTCCCGTTCGTTTGATATGAATTCAGGAGTAGTCATTGCACATAATATATTGCATCTGACTGGTTTTTGCCTGAAGACTTGCTTTCCTATTCACCAGTGTCCCTTGACAGTCATGCTACTTACTTCGACTTTATAGATACTTGTAATCACTAACTAAATTAATCAGGAAAACTGTAGTCAAACTGTGTATTGTTTATACACCTAGAATTTTCGGCTCATGTTGGCCTCTAGGTTCGGAATTTCGTCAGCACGTGACCACTAGGCAGCTTGTTATCAACTTCGCAATTTGCAAGCCCCCATAATATACACACGCACACACATATATTTATATATGACTTTGAAAGCAGAATCCATGATATATTTGTATAATTTTTCTGTCGATGGTAAGAACCCATTTCGAGATTATGTCTGCCCGTGTGTTGCCGGGGGCTTGCAAGGAGCAAAGAATAGTAAGACTGCGATCTACAAGGCCTGTCGTAAAAGTCGACTGAGGTAGGGGCCTAGGGAAGCTACCCTAGTAAATAAAAAGCCTTGCAGAAATCGGATTTGCGGATCTACATGTATGAGCAGAACTGGCACAACGTTCAATCGTTCCTAGGCTCAGATCATATACAGAACACAAAGAGCGGTTTAACAAATGGTCTATATGAAGTGTTCGAATTAGAAGAAGAAGAAGTAAAAGAAATTATGTTGTAGTTGCATGTAAATATGATTTGTTGTCTTATATAAACCACTACTTATATTATCTTATTCGATGATGTACTACGTCATCAGCATCCAGTTTTTCACTTTTGCTGAATGGATTATCGCTATTATTATTATTATTATTCTTGCGTGTGTGTATGGATTTTATTTACTGCTATGCATGTCTAGGTAACGGACACAAAATAAAAGCTTCATCGATCAATGCGTTCACTACTTTCAAGTTTTGTTCACAGTAGAGTGGAGATCACAGGAAGCATGACACATCGATAATTTAATTTACAACTTAGATGGATATTTTCAGGGGCGAAGTTATGATGTGGCGGGGTATATTTATGAGAGCATCCATGATATTAGACTGGCACTGAGAGGTGTGCGTTAGAGCTTGTCAAGTGAACCCTCCTAACATCAATTCAAATCGACTGGAAAATAAATTATTCTCTTGTGATATAAATTCCTCCTTTCTTATTATCGATTACTTTTGTATAAATTTATTTCTGCGCAATATAATTCTAAACGCAATCAATAAAATGCGTCTATCAAGTAAATATACTTCTGAAAGGATACTCAATCATCATCATCATCAAGCAGCATGTCGCTTGCAGAATGTAGCTTTCATCACAGCATATCTGAAACACTTTGTCTCTATTCAGTTCTCCCGCCTCTTCTAGCGTTATGTCAGAATACCTCACTTCCAGAGAAAAATAAGAAGTGAACCGGCGCTTCCACTGAAGGGAATACTGATCGATTTATGACAGAATGTGGGTTTTTCTAGGTTTTTAAAAAAAAGTCAATGACGTCATTGTCCAGCGTTCAGACATTTAGTAAACATTGACTATTGACAGTAGGATATGCAGAATTAGATATTATTAAAACAGTAGATGTCAGATGTTATGATAACAACTCAGCTTCATAGCAACTCGACCTCATAGCAACTCAGACCTCATAGCAACCTCAGCCTCATAGCAACTCAGCCTCATAGCAACTCTCGGCCTCATAGCAACTCAGCCTCATAGCAACTCTGCTTCATCGCAACTCGGCCTCATAGCAACTCGGCCTCATAGCAACTCTCGGCCTCATAGCAAGCTCTGCTTCATAGTACTCTGCTGCTCATACGCAACTCGGTCCTCTATAGGCAACTCGGCCTCATAACAATTCAGCCTCATATCAACTCGGCCGCATATCAACTCGGCCTCATAGCAACAACTATGTCTTTGGTGTCATCCTACTCTTTATGATATTATCCCCAAAGCATACAGAGTGTTTAATTTGAAACAATATAAAAACGATCGTACGACTAACAAAATGTATAGTCGTGAACTCACATTAAGTACAAGTAGAGTATATGATATTTTCTTGTCAGTTTTAACATCTCTTGATCAGTTACTGTTCGATATTTTCTTGTCAGTTTTAACATCCTAGTTACTGTTTAACTTTCTTTCTTTTATTTAATCTTGTTTTGACTTACAGCGTCAGGATAAGAAGATATTTCTAGAACGGACTTTTGTGTGCGAGTCATAAATAGTGTCTTTCATCACCTTTGTTATCTCTGAGGTCCACAATTTGCACGGATGGCATTTTGCTTTGTATCCACTGTATCGGAGTAACATTGCTCTTTGAGGTGCACTGTCTGTTGGTAATGTGTTTATGTGGCCGAACCATTCAATTTGTTGTTTCTTGATGAAATTCAGTGCTGATGTACACACTTTTTTTTCCCTTATGCCTTCATTTATAAACCGGTCTCTTCTTGTTACTCACAGAATTCTGCGTAGACACTACATCTTTGTTGTGACAGAGTGCACATCAATGCATTGCATATCCTGACTTCAACTGAGGGCTTCTAGGTAGGAAAACACGTTCTGTAGACACATCTTCACTTCATAGAAAAAAACTCTCTGTAGACACATCTTCACTTCATATAAAAAAACTGTAGACACATCTTCACTTCAAAGAAAAAAAAAATTATCTGTATACACATCTTTCACTTCATATTAAAAAAATTTTGTATACACATCTTCACTTCGAAAGAAAAAATTTTTCTCTGTAGACACATCTTCATTTCCCATAGAAAAAACTATCTGTATACACATCTCTTCACAGAGAAAAACTATCTGTATACACATCTCTTCACGGAAAAAGAGAAAAACTATCTGTATACACATCTCTTCACAGAGAAAAACTATCTGTATACACATCTCTTCACAGAGAAAAACTATCTGTATACACATCTCTTCACTTCACAGAAAAAACAAATGAGAATAACACCTCACGAAAAAAGAGTTTGAAAAAGTTTGTACTTTTTAGAACTGAAAACAACACCAACATCGTAACAGACACATGTTGACCTCTCATAGACATCACCAGACTTGTATATATTCCCCTGTCTGTTACCATGTAGACACTTGATGGTGCTGACCATTTAACTAGACAAAGTACTAGTAACAACTAGGTCACATAACTATCCGCCCGTATTCAACTAGTTATCTAACTTAATGCTATGTTCATTAAATGTGATTATATTTCATATACAATGTCTGTTCAACCACTTGAAACAACTGTTATATGAAGGAAAAGACGGAGATATGTTGGGCATACTTTGAGAAGAAATAATCAAAGAATACTAACGCAGGCATTGAAGTGAGAGGCAAAGGGTTCAAGAAAAAGGGGACGCTGTAGGAAAACTCTGAAACGAACTTTGCTGAGAGAAGCGTAAAGAAATATCGGACTCAATTCCATGGAAGAGATTCAGCAAGTTGCCCAGGACAAAGCGGTATTGTGAAATTACTTGCAGGCCTTATGTAACGTATAACGGTACGATAGGTTATACATATAGATTATATATATATATATTAAATTTTCTTTAAATTTTCATATACGTGTTTATTCCATTTTATTCTCAATCTGATATCGAAAGTTATCAAATGTGAAATTTGTGATATTATGTTATATCATATGTTAATTTCGTTTGTGTTTTATTTAAAATATATATATTGACAGAAGAATCTACTTTTTTGTTGATCTTAACAAATCTCGCGTGCCATGTATTTTGTAAATCTGTTTTTGTCTTTTTTTGCTTATAACTTTTAGTAACATTGAATCAAACCAGCAGTCTATCTAAAGCTATGTGTAGTAAATAGGATCACATTGTAGTTTTTTTACATTGTACATTGAACTTATGCTCTGATTTCAGTTACATTGCACGCGTTAATGGCATTGCGATTGTTCTTATCAACCACATCTCTCCTCTTATCTGTACATCGCTCCCTCTATCTGTACATCGCTACCTCTATCTGTTCATCACTCCCTCTATCTGTACATCGCTTCCTCTATCTGTACATCGCTACCTCTATCTGTACATCGCTACCTCTATCTGTACATCACTCCCTCTATCTGTACATCGCTTCCTCTATCTGTGCATCGCTCCCTCTATCTGTACATCACTCCCTCTATCTGTTCATCGCTCCCTCTATCTGTACATCGCTCCCTCTATCTGTACATCGCTCCCTCTATCTGTTCATCACTACCTCTATCTGTACATCACTCCCTCTATCTGTACATCACTACCTCTATCTGTACATCACTACCTCTATCTGTACATCGCTACCTCTATCTGTACATCTCTCCTCTTATCTGGAACATCACTCCCTCTATCTGATACCATCATACTCCTCTATCTGTAACATCACTCTCTATCTGTTACATTTATTCTCAATCTGTATCAGCTATCATCTATCTGTAATCATCTTATCTATTCAATCTGCTAAACTCTATCTGACATCTCTCTCTTATCTGTACATCACTCCTCTATGATGTAAAAATTCTCCTCTTTTCTAGTAACATCACCCTCTATCTAAGCATCTACCTCTATCATGCATCACTCTCTATCTGTACATACCTCCTCTATCTGTCCACATCACTCCCTCTATCTGTACATCCTACCTCTATCTGTACATCGCTTCCTCTATCTGTACATCACTACCTCTATCTGTACATCGCTACCTCTATCTGCACATTTTCCCTCGCTTTGTACATCTGTCCCTCTATGTGGACATCTCTCCGTCTATCTGTATTTTTCTCACTTTCTCTGTATATCTCTCCCTCTTTCTGTATATGTATCTCTCTATTTGTATACATCTCTCCTCCTATCAGTATATATATATATATGTACATCTCTCCCTCTCTCTGTACATCTCTCCCTCTCTCTGTACATCTTTCCCTCTCTCTGTACATCTCTCCGTCTCTCTGTACATCATCTCTCCCTCTATCTGTACATCTCTTTCTCTCTCTGTAAATTTCTTCCTTCCTGTGTACCTCTATTTCTCTATCTGTACATCTCTCCTGCTCTATATACATTTCTGCCTCTCTGTACATCTCTCCTGCTCTATATACATTTCTGCCTCTCTGTATATCTCTCCGTCTCTGTATATCTCTCCCTCTCTGTATATATCTTACTCTATCTTACATCTCCCCCTCTCGCTGTTCATTTTTCTTACTCTATCTTCACATCTTTCCTCCTTTCTGTACATCTCTCCCTACTATATGTACATCTCTCCCTACTATCTGTACATCTCTCCCTACTATCTGTACATCTCTCCCTATATATGTACACATCTTCTTCTATATGACACTCACTCTCTCCCTCACATCCTCTGTTTCTTCTCTGTCACTCATTCTCTACCGTCTTGTTTCTATATCCCTCCCCATCTGTACATTTCTCCTTCTATCAATATGACATTTACTCTCTCTCCACTCAATACATCCACTCACTGTTCCTCCTACGATGACAATTGAATTCCACGTAACGTCGTGTAGCAATATTGTCTCAGGAGGAGTTAGCTCTTGTTTACCTCTTTCATTTTACTCACATGGATGGGTCCATCTTACAAACACATACCACTTTTATATTCGATTCTCTTGGCTTCCACATTTCCTCGGATGGGTCTCCACGTCACCATTTGACTATGGTATACCCGCATAGCAGACTTTTTAAATCCGCATAACAGGCTTGAAGACTTTTCGGATATTTCATATCTTATATAAAGAAAATTGTCCGCCTTCCTCCTGCATACTTAAATTTGAAATGTGAAGTGATTGGCATTTCACACACCAGTGGTCTGAAAAGATTTCCTAACAATTGAATTGTTTTCATATTGCCTT
Organism: Arion vulgaris; assembly: GCA_020796225.1. Classification (NCBI taxonomy): domain Eukaryota; kingdom Metazoa; phylum Mollusca; class Gastropoda; order Stylommatophora; family Arionidae; genus Arion; species Arion vulgaris. Next base: position 17,576,778 of record CM036753.1, read on the forward strand.
CCTTCTTGGGCGTATTCACATTATTGCATTCACTTCCTTCTTGCGCGCATTTACATATGTAATATTCAATAACTTCGTTACCACTTTACTTTGATCTTATCATATCCTATCATACCTTATATTATCTTATCTTGTTTTATCCTACACTATCTTATTCTATCTTATCTTATCCTATCTTATAATATCTTATCTTATCCTATCTTATCCTATCTTATCTTATCCTATCTTATTCTATCCTATCCTATCTTATTCTATCTTATTCTATCTTATTCTATCTTATTCTATCTTATTCTATCTTATCTTATCCTACATTATCTTATCATATCTTATCTTATCGTATCATTATCTTATCCTATATTATCTTATCCTATCTTATCCTATCCTATCCTATCTTATCTTATCCTATCTTATCATTATATTATCCTATCTTATCCTATCCTATCTTCTCTTATCTTATCCTATCGTATCCTATCTAATTCTATCATATCTTATCTTATCATAACTTATCTTATCCTATCGTATACTTTTCTAACTTATCCTATCTTATCATATCTCATCCTATCTTATCTTATCCTATCTCATCTTATCCTATCATATCCTATCCTATCTTATCCTATCCTCTCTTTTCATATCATATCTTATCATATCGTGTCTTATTCTATCCTATCGTATCTTATCCTATCGTATCTTATCTTATCCTATCTTATCTTATCCTATCTTATCCTATCCTATCTTATCCTATCTTAGCATTATCTTATCCTATCTTATCCTATCGTATCTTATCTTATCCTATCTTATCTTATCATATCTTATCCTATCCTATCTTATCATATCTTATCATTATCTTATCCTATCTTATCCTATATTATCTTATCTTACCTTATCCTATCGTATCTTATCTTCTCTTTTATCATCTTATCTTCTCTTATATTATCTTATCATAGCCACATGTCGTCAATCAAGTGTCATGGTGAGTTATTATCTTCTATCCTGCCCCAGACATGTTGGGTCTGTTGTTGTTATTCCATGTTGTCGCAGGATTTCTGTAATGTTATCGACCCAAGTGGTTCTCAGTTTTCCTCATGCCTTGAGGTTGTCTTGTCGATTGTTAAAAGCGGGAGTTGGTAGAAGATCTGGTTTCATTCTCATTAGTTGACAGAATCATTGTTTTCTTTACCGTTCAATGTGTTACATGCAAGATCTGACTTCAACGATATTTCTAATGTTTTCATTTCTTACTCTGTTCCATCTTGTAATATTGACAACAGTTCGTTTCACATCTTGTGATCTTTCTCTCTTGGGTTTTAATTAGGGACCATGTTTGACACTGATAACAGAGAGTTGGTAGTAATATACAGTTTTAGTTATCGCTGGATTGCTATGTTTATGTTTGGGTGTTTAGTGGTCACAGTTTTAGTTATCGCTTGATTGCTATGTTTATGTTTGGGTGTTTAGTGGTGACAGTTTCAGTTATCTCTTGATTGCTATGTTTATGTTTGGGTGTTTAGTGGTGACAGTTTCAGTTATCGCTTGATTGCTATGTTTATGTTTGGGTGTTTAGTGGTCACAGTTTTAGTTATCGCTTGATTGCTATGTTTATGTTTGGGTGTTTAGTGGTGACAGTTTCAGTTATCGCTTGATTGCTATGTTTATGTTTTGGTGTTTAGTGGTGACAGTTTCAGTTATCGCTTGATTGCTATGTTTATGTTTGGGTATTTAGTGGTGACAGTTTTAGTTATCGCTTGATTGCTATGTTTATGTTTGGGTGTTTAGTGGTGACAGTTTCAGTTATCGCTTGATTGCTATGTTTATGTTTGGGTGTTTAGTGGTGACAGTTTTAGTTATCGCTTGATTGCTATGTTTATGTTTGGATGTTTAGTGGTGACAGTTTTAGTTATCGCTTGATTGCTATATTTATGTTTGGCTGTTTAGTGGTGACAGTTTCAGTTATCGCTTGATTGCTATGTTTATGTTTGGATGTTTAGTGGTGACAATTGTTATGTAATTGTGTTTGGCCTTTTACCATCTTATCATCATCAAATAGCTTGTCCTGAGCAGAACTTTGCCACCCCAACAGTCCTCTGGAATTTTCTCTCTTATAGGCCAGATGTCCTGCCTTTGCAGCCGTCTTGTTCAAACCATCAGTTACATCCTGAATCCATTTTCTCCGTGGTCTTCCTCTTCTTCTCTTTGCCGATATGCCTTCTTCTATGGTGGTCTTCTCCAGCCCTTCATGTCTTTTTATGTGTTCAAAATATCTCAATTTTCTCTTTCTTATTTGTAGCATAAGACAGTTTTCTTTGATTTTGAGTTATTTCTGTATAGATCTATTTGTCAAGGACTCTTCTCTGTCCATGATATACAGAGGACTCTTCTGTAACACTATATTCAAAAGCACATATATGCATAATTTAGCATCTAGTTTTGATCTATCTGTACAATAATTAAATAAGCCACACACAAAAATGATATTTATCGGGCTACAAGAAGCGTGTACAGAGCCTTTAATTCCACATAAAACAAACAAACAAACAAAAAAAAACCATCCTTAACTGAAAGTATGACATTCGAGATAAAACTACACCTGCCTCTTAGATAACACATTACGTCTTAATAGTCAAGCCCACCCACAACACACTCAACATTACGGCTTGGCATACCGAAACAAAACAATCAATACTCAATAGCTGGAGCCGTCGGTCAGCATAGGAAGCTGATGACGTTCAACCCCGCGAAAGTGGTATTGACTGAATGAGAATCTGAACGTCATGTATCAGATTGATTTATCCCAGATATCCGCACACCAGCTCAGATATAACGAGGGATAAAAGTTGATTGCATGTTTGTTTTTTGTTGTTGTTTCGTTAGACTTTATTCATCCAAAAATTTGAGTTGCATTAGATTGTATGTGTGTATGTATGTGTGTGTGCATGAATGTGTATGGGTGTATTCATGTGTATGTGTGTATGCGTGTGTATGTGTGTGTGTATGTATGTATATGCATGTGTATGTATGCGCGCACGTAGCTGTGCAATGGAGGAAAAAGTTAATATGAACGTAGTTTATTGATGAATTCCGGTGTCGCATGAATTTTACTCCAATGTTTATTTTATTTACGGATCTGTTTTACCGATACTAACATAAATAATATATTAGATCGAAGACATGCCAGTTTATCAATGTAATATTCATTAACTGTTATTATTTTTAAGAATGTAGTTTCTGATTACACATATTCCATGTTCATATTGTATCGTCGTATGTTGTTACAGATCAACCATGCAACATAAATCATAAACATTATCAACATACTGTTACAGAATTTGAGTTGTATTACAACTAAAATCACAAACATAATACAGAATGCACACAATTTCTGAATCCAGTGCAAGCAAGAAATTTACTTCCGCCACTATGTTCCATCACATAACCTTTATACACATATGTTTTATGTTTTCTTATCATTTTTTAAACATCGGATAATGATTAACACTGAGATGTTAGATATGAAAAGTTCACCGTCATGTATGACACATCATAGCATGCATATAATAATATAATTAAAATATTGTTTGAAATTAACTGGTCTTTTATTGAGTTTATATTGTTTCGTGTAGTATTTTCATGTTGATATCATCATCAAATAGCTTGTTCTGAACAGAACTTTGCCAACCCCAACAGTCCTTCGGAATTTCTCTCTCTCATAGGCCAGATGTCCGGCCTCTGCAGCTATAATGTTTAAACCATCAGTTACATCCTGAATCCATCTTCTCCGTGGTCTTCCTCTTCTTCTCCTTGCCGGTATGCCTTCTTCCATGATGGTCTTCTCCAGCCCTTCATGTCTTTTTACGTGTCAAAAATACATCAATGTATGTTGATAACACAACATATTTTATTCATAAATGAATGTATGTGTGATTCATTAGTTATTGGTTGCTGAGCTGATGTCATATCACATCGGACAGACGCATAAATGCTTAGTTACCACAGCAGATGTTGAAATGTATACTTAGTGATGGCTTGCGTGGATAGCTGGTTAAATAAACTATTCATTCTGTCACTCAAGTGTCCATTCCTGCTCGTGCAATGTTTGATTTCAAATTCTTTCAAACGTTATATCTTCTTCTTCTTCGAGCGCTCCATATCGACCACTTGTCAATCACTCTATGTGATTTGTATGTGATCTTTGGCTGAAATCGAATGCACATGTCCTAAACGTGTAGAAGTCTATGCGTTTAGGGGCCTACCAAACTAATGTGCAACGTATACACGTTCTTGGCAAAGATCAAACATATTACAAAGAGTGATTAAAATTGGTCGTAAGAACGAACGCGAAGAAGAAGAAGAAGAAGAAGTATGTGATCTGAGCCTAAGAGCGATTGTATGTTGTGCCAGTTATGCCTCTACAAGTAGACCAGCACATCAGATTTCTGAGCTGCTTTTTATTTGCTAGGGTAGCATCCCTAGGCCTACATCAGTCGCCTCTTACGACATGCATTGTAGGTTGCAGTCATACTATTCTTTGCTTCCCATGCGGCCCGGCACTACACGGGCGAAACGTTATATAGATTGATCATTAAATGCCTTGTCCTCCTTCACCAGCTGGATACTAAACAACGAAAATATGTCACTCTTAATCATCTTCAGCACCTCAACGATCGGTTTTTATGATACAAGTCTGTTTTCTCTCTTATTACAATAAACACCCGAACGTCTAGAACAGTATATTAACGAAAGCCTCTGGAAGTTGAAAGTCTCGATAGAAAACATTCACGCATATCGTAACCTGCCTTGTTGGATCTTTCGTAACATGATCTCCGAGTTGGTCACATTAACTCTTTCCATACCATGAATGTAACAGAGTTTGAGTTTTGACGATTTCTTTTATGACACCATAACTTTATCACACAAAGGTTTTGTGTTTACGTTACTTACAATAGGTACAAAGCTGAAAGTTTACCGGGCCATAGTGCTAACCACGCTGATGTTAACCAGCGAGACATGGACAGTGTTTAGCAGACACGTAAGAAAAATAAACCCCTTCCACACAAGCAGTCTACGCAGACAACTAAAAATAAATTGGCATGATAAAATTCCAGAAACCGAAGTTCTCATTTGAGCAAAGATTCCAAGCGTCAACATATTTGGCGCTTGTAAAAAGAATTTACAGACGCCCAAGTGAGATGGGCCGGTCAAGTTGCTCGGATTCCTGATAAACGCATCCCAAAACATTTGATGTATGGCGAGCCTCAATGGGTCGGCGTTCAGCTGGTGGACAGAAAAAACACTTTAACGACACTCTTTAAGTGTCTCTGAAATGTTTCGATATAGACATCACATGCTGGGAATTCCTCGCGCAAAATCACCAAATGTGGAGCTGTAACAACACAAGAGGTACTCGCATAGCTGAGAATGATCGTGTTGTTGAGGCACAGAGAAAACGAGCTGCACGAAAAGACATAACACACCACCCACATGTCTAACCTTGATCATGTATGCTTCACCTGTGGTAGTAGCTTGTGTTCTAGGATTTGACTCTACAGTCACCTCCGCACACACCAGAGAGATGCAGCAGCACGCTTTTGAGGCTATTGTTATCATCGCTTGCGATGGACGGCTATTATTATTAGGTATAACATAAATATATATCATCCAATTTACTTAAGTGCAAAGCGAAAGAAAATGTTTTCTGTTTAAAGCTACTATATTCGCTAATGACATGATTGGCGCACATTTATATGTAACAATATTAGTTAATGATATGTATTGAAATAACTGATCTAGTAAACGGTCTTGGAGAGCCATTGGAATACAGCAGTAACTACCTCAACCTCCATCCTCATACGTGGACGCAGTTGTTATTTATGCTCCATTACTCTCAGTAACAACTGTAACCCGTACGCTAGCTGTAAATACCCAATCTGATTTTCCACGACGATGCATAGATGCATCTGTATATGCAGCAACATCATCATTCTGTGTGGTATCTGCTGCCAGCTATGTAATGTCGAGGTAAAATCTTTACATTGTTAAAACAACTACAATCTCATTCCAAGAGTAATGTTGACGTTGTGTTAGCTTCCCCTACTCCCATCTATTGGGATTCATTCTTCTACTTTTAATAAGGTATAACAATTATGGACATCCCAAGATCATACTTAGTTAATAGCGTATCTCGCCACCAGGATAACTCAACTTTTTAATATAATAATTCCTCTCGTACCGTTATATGTTACATAGGGCATGCAAGTAATTTCTCCGTACCGCTCTATCCTGGACAACTCGCTCAATCTCCTCCATGGAACTGAGACCGATGTTTCTTGCCTCTTTCAGCAAAGTTCGTTTCAGGGTCTCCTTAGGTCGTCCTCTCTTACTTGAACGCTTTGCATCCCACTTCAATGCCTGCTTTGATATTCGCTGATCATTTCTCTTCAAGACAGAGAAATCGAGACTAGATGCCAGAAGGCAAATGCAGTGACATACCAACTGTCACCACTATTAAAACATCCAAGCATTAACATGGCAGTCAAACGACAACTGATAAACTGCATATTTATTCCAACTCTCTGCTATCAGTGCCAAACATGGCCCTGACTAAGACACAAGAAAGAAAGATTACAACATGTGAAATGAGATGTCTACGAAAAGCTGTCAACGTTACAAGGCGAGATAGAGTGAGAAACGAGAATATCAGAAGCATCGTTGGTACTATACCATGCATACAGTACATCGAGAAGCAAAGATTCAAGTGGTTCGGCCATTTAATGAGAATGGAACCACATTTACTACCATCACGTGCCTATAATAATCGACACTCAGGGCGCAGAGCACGAGGCAGGCCAAGAACAAGATGGATAGATAACATCTCAGAGTCCCTGCGAAAGCATGGACTGACAACGTCAAGCGCAACACACCTGGCACAAGATAGGAAACTAACTCTCCCACGACGCTTCACGCCAAATGTGGTTAAGATAAGATAAGATAAGATAAGATTTCTCTTCAAGGTGTGTCCAACATATCTCCATCTTCTCTTTCTTATAACAGTTGTCACTAGTGGTTGACCAGACATGTCTCTGATTTCATCACTTCTGAATTCGTTCCATTTGATATTCATTATTTTTCGCAGACATCTATTTTCAAATGCATTCAACTTGCTTTCTATATCTTTAGTCATTTTCCAACTCTCGCTGACATATGTTAGGATTGATACAACATTGGAATTGAAAATTCATAATTTAGTTTTAATATTATATAACTTGCAGTTTCATATTTTATTTAGACTTTTAAAAGCTAATGTTGCTTTGCCAATTCGTATAATAATTTATTTTTTAACATTTCCTGTGCAATCAAAATTGCTACCTAAATAGGTGAACTGCTCTGTTATTTTTATCATTTTAGATTCCAGAGCGATATCTGCGTTACTTGCAATAGGTGTCTTCATTATATTTGTTTTTTCATAGCTTATCTGCAGTCCAACTTTTGATGCTATAGAAACTCAACTGTAGCTACACAATAACAAATCTGATATCACAACATGTTCTTATTTTAACTTCATTACTGAATGTCTATTGACACGATGTCTTCAAACTTTTATCTTGACATAACATGTCTACAAATATGAACTGCTTGTTGATAATGTGCATAAACTTGGCTTGCATGTTTACCTATCTAAAGCACCTTCATATGGGATCTGTGTGGCTAGGTGGTTAAACCTTTGCCTTGCATGTTTACCTATCTAAAGCACCTTCATATGGGATCTGTGTGGCTAGGTGGTTAAACCTTTGCCTTGCATGTTTACCTATCTAAAGCACCTTCATATGGGATCTGTGTGGCTAGGTGGTTAAACCTTTGCCTTGCATGTTTACCTATCTAAAGCACCTTCATATGGGATCTGTGTGGCTAGGTGGTTAAACCTTTGCCTTGCATGTTTACCTATCTAAAGCACCTTCATATGGGATCTGTGTGGCTAGGTGGTTAAACCTTTGCCTTGCATGTTTACCTATCTAAAGCACCTTCATATGGGATCTGTGTGGCTAGGTGGTTAAACCTTTGCCTGCGTTCAAATGTAGTGGTTTGAATCGGACCGCCCGTTCTGTTCAGATGCGGTTTTCCAGTGACCTAGGATTGTTGGAGCAACGAGTTCATGTTTGATGCATACTTGCAGGTGGTGTGTCATTTCTGTACAATACTCTCTGCAGGTGATGTGTTATTTCTGTGCAATACTCTCTGCAGGTGGTGTGTCATTTCAACAATACTCTCTGCAGGTGGTGTCATTCTGTACATCCTCTGCAGGTGGTGGTGATTCTGACAACTCTCTGCAGGTGGTGTGCATTTCTGTACAATACTCTCTGCAGGTGGTGTGTCATTTCTGTACAATACTCTCTGCAGGTGGTGTGTCATTTCTGACAATACTTCTGCAGGTGGTATGTCATTTCTGTGCAATACTCTCTGCAGGTGGTGTGTGATTTCTGTACAATACTCTCTGCAGGTGGTGTGTCATTTCTGTACAATACTCTCTGCAGGTGGTGTGTCATTTCTGTACAATACTCTCTGCAGGTGATGTCATTTCTGTCAATACTCTCTGCAGGTGATGTGTCATTTATGTGCAATACTCTCTGCAGGTGATGTGTCATTTCTGTACAATACTCTCTGCAGGTGGTGTGTCATTTCTGTACAATACTCTCTGCAGGTGGTGTGTCATTTCTGTAAAATACTCTCTGAAGGTGGTGTGTCATTTCTGTACAATACTCTCTGCAGGTGGTGTGTCATTTCTGTACAATACTCTCTGCAGGTGGTGTGTCATTTCTGTGCAATACTCTCTGCAGGTGGTGTGTCATTTCTGTGCAATACTCTCTGCAGGTGGTGTGTCATTTCTGTGCAATACTCTCTGCAGGTGGTGTGTCATTTCTGTGCAATACTCTCTGCAGGTGGTGTGTCATTTCTGTGCAATACTCTCTGCAGGTGGTGTGTCATTTCTGTGCAATACTCTCTGCAGGTGGTGTGTCATTTCTGTACAATACTCTCTGCAGGTGGTGTGTCATTTCTACGGATAAGGGTCGAACCATAGACCTATGGGGTAAAATCTGGTCAAATGAAGTCAATCGTTCGGCTTTATATCCTTATTTTAGCAACCCTCATCAGTCTCTATAGTTGTCTTTGATATTGTACATATTCCTGAGTAAAACCACATCGTAGTAGCTTCCACTAAACTCATGTTGATGTTTTCATTTCACATGACAAAATTCATTGTGACAGGATTCTGTATTTTTAAATATTATAATACCCTCCTTCTTGCCTTAATGGGCAAATATTGATTGCAAATGACGCATTTGGTTTTATGGTGTGCTGTATTAGCTTGGGATATTCTATTTCTGATATCTGCAAAAAATAAGGTGATTAAGATCGACGTCTCTGCACTTATGGCGCCTATAAATGTGCTAAGCCCCCTTCAGCTTATGAAAGTGTCCAAGTCAGAGTACGTACTGTACATAATATAATATCATCTTCCTTTTAATTTTCAAACTGAAGTTGGAAATTTAAACATGTTAACTGAGTCTTTTGAGGTTTTGTCGTCTAAAAACTAAGTTAAAAAGTTTGTAAATATGGTTTGCACAACCTGAGAACGTCGTTGGCGTTAAGCTTTGAGCACGTAATCGCACATCAAATTTCAGCCAAGTGTATACATATTTCAACAGGACCAATGTGTACACATGGGAACTATAACATGAGGTAACTATAACATGGTAACTATAACATGGGTAACTATAAAGTGTAATATAACATATTAACTAACAGTGAAACATAACATGTGTAACTATAACATGGGTAACTATAACATGGGTAACTATAACATGTGTAACTATAACATGGGTAACTATAACATTGGTAACTATAACATGGGTAACTATAACATGTGTAACTATAACATGGGTAACTATAACATGGGTAACTATAACATTGGTAACTATAACATGGGTAACTATAACATGGGTAACTATAACATGTGTAACTATAACATGGGTAACTATAACATGGGTAACTATAACATGTGTAACTATAACATGTGTAACTATAACATGGGTAACTATAACATGTGTAACTATAACATGGGTAACTATAACATGGGTAACTATAACATGGGTAACTATAACATTGGTAACTATAACATTGGTAACTATAACATGGGTAACTATAACATGGGTAACTATAACATGGGTAACTATAACATGGGTAACTATAACATGGGTAACTATAACATGTGTAACTATAACATGTGTAACTATAACATTGGTAACTATAACATGGGTAACTATAACATGTGTAACTATAACATGGGTAACTATAACATGGGTAACTATAACATGGGTAACTATAACATGTGTAACTATAACATGTGTAACTATAACATGGGTAACTATAACATGGGTAACTATAACATGGGTAACTATAACATGTGTAACTATAACATGGGTAACTATAACATGTGTAACTATAACATGTGTAACTATAACATGGGTAACTATAACATGTGTAACTATAACATGGGTAACTATAACATTGGTAACTATAACATGGGTAACTATAACATGGGTAACTATAACATGGGTAACACATGGGTAACTATAACATGGGTAACTATAACATTGGTAATACATGGGTAACTATAACATGGGTAACTATAACATTGGTAATACATGGGTAACTATAACATTGGTAATACATGGGTAACTATAACATGGGTAACTATAACATGGGTAACTATAACATGGGTAACTATAACATGGGTAACTATAACATGGGTAACTATAACATGGGTAATACATGGGGAACTATAGCATTTTACAAATAGATAAACCCCACTTTGAAGTACCAAATCTAGAGTTATACTGTAGCATAGTATCAGATCTGACTTGTCATAGGGAGACCGTCAAAGCTTAGTCATGCCAATGGGAGAGTCGATTGTACAAGGGGCAAGAATTTATGAACATTTTATACTTGAAGTTAGCAGAGCAGCAGCTGTATTAATTAGCCTAACTTTCAATATATGTTAACTAAACGCAATGTGTATTTCTGAAGTCAATTTTAATAACATTAGTTACGACTAATATGAACCTCCCTCTCACTTAAATCGTATCAACTGAGGTCCAGTCACTTTCAGTTCTTTGACATCATCCTTCAGGAGCTTGTTCTGAGCAGAACTTTATCACTTTAACAGTCCTTCGGAATTTCTCTCTATCTCTCTCTATCCTCTCTCTCATATCTCTCTCATCTCCCTCTCTTCTCCCTCTCTATCTCCCTCTATCTCCTCTCCCTCTCCCTCTATCTCTCTCTATCTCCCTCTCTATCTCCTCTCTTATCTCCTCTCTCTATCTCCCTCTCTCCTCTATCTCCCTCTATCTCCTCTCTATCTCCTCTCTCTATCTCCTCTCTCCTCTATCTCCCTCTCTCTATCTCCCTCTCCTCCTCTATCTCCCTCTCATCTCTCTCTATCTCTCTCTCTCTCCCTCTCTCTCTCATCTCCCTCTCTCTCTCTCCCTCTCTCCCTCCCTCTCTCTCTCCCTCTATCTCCTCTCTCTCTCTCCTCTCTCTCTCTCCCTCTCATCTCCCTCTCTCTCCCCTCTCTCTCTTCCCTCTCTCTCTCTCCCTCTCTCTCCCTCTCTCTATCTCCCTCTCTCTATCTCCCTCTCTCTCTCTCCCTCTCTCTCTCTCCCTCTCTCATCTCCCTCTCTCTATCTCCTCTCTCTCTCTCTCCTCTCTCTCTCTCCCTCTCATCATGTGCTAGATGTCCCGCAGCCTTCATGCTCAAATCATCAGTTACATCCTGATTCCATCTTCTCCGTGGTCTTCCCCTTTTCCTCTTCGTCGGGATGCCTCCTTCCACACTATTCTTCCGTAACACTTCGTTACCTGATAAATATCTGAAAATGTCAGTGGGGGTTGGGAGGGGCTTACAAATTAGCACCGGCGTCGATTCTTATTTTAGTCATAACTTAGAAAATAAGTGTACCAATTTTCAGATGGGTAAACTAGAGAACAAAACATACCGAGAATTGAATACCTTAGGTTGGTTCACAAACTTAGCTTACTATAACTGAGCTAAAGTAAGTCTTTACCAAATCTACATGTCTCTCTTCTATTTCTCTCCTCTCTCAGTGGAACATAGAGGCTGTAACATATCATCAACATCTTTATTAGTTGGTCACTTTATCGTTTCTAACGAAACAAAGAAGTGAAATAGTTGCTAACATTATGTCAATTATTCATTACAGTTTCGGTAACAAAGTCATATTTAACAATAGATTTGGGTTGTTAGTCATAACCTAAGGCAGGATCATCTGGAGAAGAATATTGTCCTTTACTAATACCCCATACATCTGATAGTTGGTTACTAGTAAATTATTGAGACATGAATCATTTTGTAGAGCCAATTAGGAATGGATATAGGTGGAGTATAGGGAGATAGGGAGTATGGGGAGTATAGGGGAGTATAGGGGAGATAGGGGAGCATAGAGGAGATAGGGGAGTATAGGGGAGTATGGGGAGTATAGGGAGATAGGGTATGGGGAGTATGGGGGTATGGGGAGCAGGGGAGTATGGGGAGTATGGGAGTATGGGGAGTATGGGAGCATGGAGTATGGGGATATGGGGAGTATGGAGTATGGGAGTATGGGAGTATAGGGAGCATGGGGGCATGGGGAGTTGGAGTATGGAGCATGGGAGTATGGAGATGGAGGAGTATGGGGAGTATGGGGGTATGGGGGCATGGGAGTATGGGGGTATGGGAGTATGGAGCATGGGGTATGGGGGTATGGGGCATGGGGTATGGGGGTATGGGCATGGGGAGTATGGGGAGCATGGGAGCATAGGGGCATGGGGAGCATGGAGTATATGGGCATGGGGGTATAGGGGAGTATAGGGGAGTATAGCGGAGACAAAGCTGATTCTTGCACAAAACAGATCAACTTACGATCTAAAAAAAGGTACATTCTGGAATGTGATGGGAAATGTGCTTATTTACATTATATGTCATTCTTCTACAGCACGCACACACGTATAACTCATATTGGCTCCATATGGTCAATGTTTTAGGTGATCAAAGAGTACACCACACACATATACGAACACACAAACATACACAAACACACACAAGCATACACACACAAACACACGCATATACATACACAAACATACACAAACACACACACAAACACACGCAAATACACACACAAACATACCAAGCACATTGCAAACACAAACAAACACATCACACAAACATACACAAACACACACAAGCATACACACACAAACACACGCACATACACACACAAACATACACAAACACACACACAAACACATGCAAACACAAACAAACACATCACACAAACACACACAAATACACATACACAAACAAACGCATAACACAAACACACATCACAAGCATGATACACATGATATCATATAAATTCAGTATTGTCAATGCCTTGTATAATCAGATAGTACAAATCATAAATTGCATCCAACACGTTTTCTTGGCTCCAGGCACCATATATAAACGTACAAACACACACAAACATGTTTCTACACACATGCACAGACACAGACACAAGCACGAGCACACACACATACACACACACACACACACACCAGAGAACATATGCAAGTTAACATTGACCAACTGTCAATGGATAGTCTTTAGACCGTAGGTCACTGCTTCTGTAACTATCGTCTTAAGTGCTGGTTGTTTACCGACCATGTCACCCCTGTCTATCTGCTTCTTGTGACGTGTTATTTGCTACGCGTTATATGCCAGATTGCTCAACAACAATAAACAACTGTTGAAAAATCAGCCTCCTTCATGACCAAAACCAGACGACACAGACACACGAATACAAATAAGTCGAAAAATTGTGTTTTAGTAAAGACAATTTTCTTCAATAAAACAAACAACCCAACCCACTTACAAAACAAAAGCAAATCCTTAGCATCCTTGTAGCATACATTTAATTTTTGCCTTAAGAAGAAGAGAAGTAAAGAAAACTTACTTCTAAGGAAAATATCTACAAACCAGAAAATAATTTGGTGCATACTCAAATGTATACATTTCAGTTAGAATATAGAAGGCTTTATGTATTCTCTTCTCTTCTGCAATATCAAAGTGTACGACTTGAAACAAAAATATACATTGTATTCTGTAGCTTAAGTGGTAGTGAGCTTGATCACAATCCAAGCGTTCCTGGTTCAAACTCCGCGGTAGGTAATTTGGAAGCAAATTCGTTTCCGTAGGATTTTACAAAGGTAAAAATATACCTCTCTTTCAGAAAGCAATGGAAGACAACTGAACGTATACATGGTGTCTAGAGAATCAACGACTTGTTTACTGTGGTTTATGACTGCGCCCTGTAAAGGATATACCACGATTTTCGATAAGGATCCTAAGATGAAGTAGATGAGATGGCAGAAGTCATGGTCATGAACAAGAGATGACGAAGACTACATCTTTTGTTGTCACCCTAATGACAGGCTGCATAACTGCAGTCGGATTATCGCGTAGGTATCGAAAATGGAAGGTAATCAAGGTACACAAATTGTACAAATCATGGCATGAAAATCAACAAGACTAAAACAGAAATAATGAATATGGGAAGAAAACATAATAATCTAGACATACATGTCAATGGCATTAAAATAAACCAAGTGAAAGAATTCACATACTTAGAAGCATATTCACAGAAGACGGAAGACTAGATAGAGTGATAGAGGCTAGAGTGCAAAAAGCAAATGCTGTAACTTACCAGCTAGCCCCATTGTTAAGGCACCCAAAAATTTCACAGGCAGCTAAGCAACAGATGATCAACACATTTTTATAACTACTTTGTGTTACCAGAGCCAAACATGGACATTGAGCAAAGCGCAGTCACAAAAAATAACTACATGTGAAATGCGTTGCCTGCGAAAAGTTACCAACAACACAAGAAAAGACAATATCACTAATATCAGCATAAGAAAGAAAGTTGGCACAAAACCGTGCTTGAATTACATAGAGAAACAAAGAATGAAGTGGTTTGGCCACTTAATAAGAATGCATCCAAACTCCACAGTATACAGAGTCTTCTACAACAGAACATCGGGAAAGAAGGCAAGAGGAAGACCACGGAAAAGATGGTTAGATGGCGTAGCAGAATCCTGGGAAAGAGCAAAGATAACAATCATCCAAGCCACCAGAACAGCGCAAGACAACAACCCGGTATCAGTGTGACGACACTGGCAACAATCCGGTAGCAGTGTGACGACACGGCAACAATCCGGTAACAGTGTGACGACACTGGGCAACAATCCGGTAGCAGTGTGACGACACTGGGCAACAACCCGGTAGCAGTGTGACGACACTGGGCAACAACCGGTAGCAGTGTGACGACAAAAGAAGAATAAGAATCAAGGTAACAAAAATGCCGTGCTGAAAACGGATGTGTTAGATCGAAATACACAACTGCCGTATCGTCGCATAAAATTGCATCACTTGGTACAACCACCCATGGCCTCCAATAACAAGCCGTCGGTGGGCTCAGGTAAAAATTCTAGGAAATAAGACCACAACTGTCACGTGATCCTAGTATTCCAGTGTTGTTGTTGTATATAGACAAATTCCGTTTAAAAACCACATAACATGCTAAATCAATGTTATATTAGG
Source organism: Arion vulgaris (assembly GCA_020796225.1). NCBI lineage: Eukaryota > Metazoa > Mollusca > Gastropoda > Stylommatophora > Arionidae > Arion > Arion vulgaris. Next base: position 17,592,466 of record CM036753.1, read on the forward strand.
TTACAAATGAAGTTTAAAATTAAGGAATATCCGTATTATTAACATGTTTCATCAATAAATAACCACGAAAGCATAGAATTGAGTAAAATTGCAAAAAAAAAGCGTACAGTGTTTTATCAATCATATACAAAAATCAGCCCCCATTAAACAGGAATTTTTGATTTCCCGTATGAGCTAGTCCCCCTACGTTGCCGGGCGCCACGAACTACCATTTTCAGTGTCTACAAAAAATAAAGAAAAATAATACATTTCATTTTTTAAAAATTCCACACATTTTGACAACAGGTCAGACTGGTTAAAAATGTGGATCAAAAGAATAAAAAGACAGTGGAACAAAATTATTTGGCGTAATTCCAAAGCTTGATAAACAGACGAAACAGCGAGTTGCGTCGTCGAATGACGCAGAAGAAAAGTGTGTGTGTGTCCCCAAGAAGTTTACTTGCGTCAAGTTTTGATCAGCAAATAGCTGTGTTGTAACCTGGCCAATTTGAGCAAACAAACGGAGTTTGGGGAGGGGGAGGTCAGACAACCTCTTTAACATTTGTTCAGTTGTGTTTCTCGAAGGACCCAGATTAACAACTATGAACTTAATTTCCGCTCCCCTCCTCCTTTCCGAATCTCAACCCCCTTCCCCTTTTTCCCCCAAAGTGTGCGATTGCTGAGTTATAGTCTTGTTTGTGTGTCAAATACTTAATCAAGGTCAAGCTTGATGTATGGAAAATAAACAACGTTAATCCAGTTTTGCCTGACAGCGTCAGGATAAGACATTTCTCCATTGGACTCTGGTACTATGGTGTACTTTTTGTACGTAGCTTTACAACCTTTATTATTTATGTGGTCCACCTTTGATGTGGGCGACTTTTTCCCACTATCATTACTCTTGGAAGAGAATGTAGAGATTGGGGCAACATGAAGGCTGATCTCGCAGTTAAGCAGCTGATAGAAGATAATGCAAGGGATGATGATGTTGTTGTATATACCGATGGGTCGGTTCAACGTGGTGAGAAATCCGGCTGGGGTTTCTTGGCTAATGCGCATGGTAGGGTTGTTGCAGAGCGAAGTGGGGCATACAGGACAACTACTTCTAGTATGAGGATGGAGGTTGAGGCCGTTACTGCTGCCCTCCATTGGATTTCTGGGACTTCATTTACTGGGGCAGTTGTTGTATCTGACTCTCAGTCGATGCTTCACAAGATCCAGAAGGGCAGGTTTCGGTATGAGTGGATGTCGTCTATAGAAGTTTCTAACCTCCAGCGGCTTACGTGGATATACTGTCCTGGGCATGCGGGTGTTTACGGTAATGAGAGAGCGGACAGGCTTGCATCAACAGCATCGATTGTTGGTGAGTTGAAGATGGATAAGGGGCATATTCTTCGGTCTCTTCAAGACTCTCTGTTGGATGAGGACACTAAAATCGATGTTGAATCGATCAAGCGATTTAAGCAGTTTGGAGTTACCCGTTATTCAAGTCGAACTGGATGCCTGAGAGGCAGAGTGAGAGGTGTGTTTAATCAACGAGCCACAGGAACCATCAGTATGCATACTCTTCGAGATCTGTTGGGGAGACTGAGCACCTATGGGTCTGCCCGGAGTGCAATGACGTCAGTTTAGTAACCAATAACCAATAACAATAACCAATAACGACTTTGCCCCATGTATCTGAATAACATTGCCTGTTATGGCTGTGTGTTGGTAACCTGCTTATGTGGCAGTACCATTTTTTTATTCTAAAAGTTCAGTATTAATGTTGTACCCACTTTTTGTTATCATGTCTTCATTCTTAAAACTATCTTTTTTTGACATTCACTGCATTCTGCGCAGACACTTCATCTCTGTCTTGACTAGTTTTCTTCTGACGTTTAATGACCAGGTTTAACAAAAAACTATTAGCTAATTTGCTGTTGTTTTCTATATTTAGTCGCACCGAACTATTGCGAAACACGAGCTTCTCACTCACATTATCAACAATTAAACAAATGTGAATGTGAATCTTCTCTTCCACCATTTACTTCTTTATAGAAGTGTGTGGGAGAGAGGGAATGGGGTGTAATGATCTTGTGTGTGCTTGTTCTAAGGTACTTTGTAAGCTGTTATTCATTTTCGTAAGGCTGTTCTTGATGCTGTCACTCCATCTTTTGCGTGGTCTTTCTCTTATTATATACTCGTTATACTTTTTCTGTGTGGCTCTCTGTGATAGGCGATACCAGGGCATTCTGGTCAGGTGTCCAAACCATTTAATCTATTGTTCTTGTATGAATTGCATGACTGGTTTCACATCCAGTCTTCTTCTGATTTCTTTATTTCTAATTTTGTCTCTCATTGTCACACCTGCAGCTCTTCTAAGATATCTCATCTCTGTCGTTATGATTTTCCGCTCATTAGCTGCTGTTATTGACCATGTTTGCCCGTCTGCCCAGCGTGTTCGTAGCGCGTTGGACTACGGGTGACTATCCCTCTGTGTGTGCGGGTTCAATTCCGCGGGATGGCAGAAAAAGCCACAGATTCCCCAGATTTACGGTGTTCGTGGCACCGAACCGAAGGGTTACAATGTCCATGGCACCGAGCCGAAGAGCTAATAAGCTCAAGTGCTTCTGGATCTGAAAAAAAAAAAAAAAAATTGACCATGTTTGACACTGGTAACATACTGTTGGCCATAAAAAATGGTTCTTATGAGATATGCTTTAGTTTTTAGTGGTATCTCTTTATGTGACAAAATTGATGTTAACTGTCCCAGTACGGAATATGTCAATGAGGATTAAAAATAAATAATAATAATTCCTCTCGTACCGTTATACGTTACATAGGGCCTGCAAGTAATTTCTCCATACCGCTCTATCCTGGACAACTCGCTCAATCTCCTCCATGGAACTGAGACCGATATTTCCTGCCTCTCTCAGCAAAGTTCGTTTCAGGGTCTCCTTGGATCGACCTCTCTTTCTTGAACCCTTTGCATCCCACTTCAATGCCTGCTTTGATATTAGTTGATCATTTCTCCTCAAGGTGTGCCCAACATATCTCCATCTTCTCTTTCTTATAACAGTTGTCACTAGTGGTTGACCAGACATGTCTCTGATTTCATCACTTCTCATGAATTCTTTCCATTTGATATTCATTATTTTTCGCAGACATCTATTTTCAAATGCATTCAACTTGCTTTCTATATCTTTAGTCATTTTCCAACTCTCGCTGGCATATGTTAGGATTGATACAACATTTGAATTGAAAATTCGTAATTTAGTTTTAATACTATATGACTTGCAGTTCCATATTTTATTTAGACTTTTAAAAGCTGATGTTGCTTTGCCAATTCGTATCATAATTTCTTTTTAACATTTCCTGTACAATCAAAATTGCTACCTAAATCAGTGAACTGTTCTGTTATTTTTATCATTTTAGATTCCAGTGTGATATCTGCATTACTTGCCATATGTGTTTTCATTATATTTGTTTTTCATAGTTTATCTGCAGTCCAACTTTTGATGCTATATATGACAAGTTGTCTGTTTTTCTTGCATATCTTGGTTGTTTCTACTTAACAAGGCAATATCATCTGCAAAATCAAAATCTTCTAGTTGACTATTTTCTACCCAATCGATGCCAGTTTCGCCCCTGCAATATTTTCGCATCACCCAGTCAATGGCCACTCCAAACAATAGCGGAGATAGAATGCAGCCTTGCTTTACTCCGGTTTCAACTATAAACCAGTCGCTGTGTCCACCATCAGTGCGAACTGCACACTGTGAACCATCATAGAGGCTCTTAATAATGTTTATTATTTTGTCTGGTATTCCATAGTATCTCAAAATATTCCACAGAGAGATTCTGTGTAGACTATCAAAGGCTTTTTTAAAATCGATGAAATTTAGTATGAGTGGTTGTTGCTTCTCAATATGTTCCTCAAAAACTAGTCGTAGAGTAATTATTTGGTCTAAGCAGCTTCTCCCAGATCTAAAACCAGCTTGTTCTTCTCTCAGGGTTGTGTCCACTGCTCCTTTGATTCTATTAAGAATGATTTTGCAGAAAGTCTTGGTCATTACTGATAATAGGGTGATCCCTCTCCAGTTGTTACAATCTTTGAGATCACCTTTTTGGGGATCTTAACAATTATTCCCTTTTTCCATTGATCTGGGACAGTTTCTTCTTTCCATACTTTATTAAATAGTTCTTGCACCTGGCTAATAGTTGTATCATCAGCCGCTGTGAGCATTTATGCAGTAATGTTGTCGTCACCCGCTGCCTTATTGTTTATCAAGGAATCGATTGCCTCCTTGACCTCAGCTACACTTAGCATTTCTTCGTTAATTGGTAAGGAACTGTTTCTTGCCTCTTCGTCAAACTTGAGTAGTACTGGTGGATCAGGTCTATTTAATAATTCTTCAAAATGTTCTGCCCATCTTTTCTTCTGCTCGGTATCTGATGTTAGAACTTTACCATCTTTACTCTTGATTGGGCCACCCTTTGAAACAAAAGTTCCAGTAAGTTGTTTTAGTGTATTGTATAGTATTTTACTGTTTCCAGTCTTAGCTGCCTTTTCCCTTCTTCAGCCAGTCGATTGACATATGCTCTTTTATCTCTTCTAGCCGCTCTTTTCACTTCCTTGTCTTTTAGTCTATATTCCTCTTTAGCTTGGATTTCATCTGTTGCATCCTTAGTATTAAATATATCGCTAGTTTCATCTTTCTTCTTTCTTGAATACATTTCCAGGTGTCATCGCTTATCCAGGGTTTTCTGTCTTTTGTCTTTAATCCTGCCTGCGCTACTATTTGCTGCCCCCAATAGTGTGTCCTTTATCTTAGTCCATTTGTCTTCAATGTTCTGTTCAATTTTACCATTGAGTAACTCAAACCTATTCTTAAGTTCGAGCTGATATTTCTCTTTTACTTCTTTATTTTGTAGCCTTTGACTGTCTATTCACAGTTGTTCTTTTTTAGTATGGGGAATTTTCAATTTCAGTTTCAATTTACCTATGCATAAATTATGATCACTTCCTACATCTGCCCCTCTGTATGCACGGACATCCAGCAATGATGTTCTAAATTGTGTATTTATGCACATATGGTCAATCTGATTCCTGGTCACTCCATCTGGTGAGTGCCAAGTAAGTTTATGAATTTCCTTATGTGCAAAGATGGTACCTCCAATTACTAAGTTTGACAGCATACATAACTCCGCCAGTCTTTCTCCATTCTCCTTCATTGTGTTTATTCCTTGTTTTCCTATAGCTCTCTCTCTACCCCTACATTATCACTTCCAACCTTGGCATTAAAGTCTCCCATTACTACTAATGAGGAATAATCAATGTTAATTTAAATAAATCAATGTTTCTGCATGTATTATGTATCCTTATTGTTCATAAGATCAAGACACAGAGAAAGCTTATCATCAATAAAAAAAAAAGAAGCTGTCATCATTTTTCTGGCATGTGATAAGAAAATTATGTTTAGAACACATTGTCATCATCATCATCAGGTGCCGTGCCGGCTGGCGTAGGCGATCATGGATCTCCACAAATCTCTGTTGTTGATGCAGGGGCGACTCGTCATTGAGGGCCAGTGGGGCCCGGCCAAACCAATAATCAACAGGACGAATAGCTTCCCGGAATAGACAAATAATAGTAAACACTCCAAACACCATGAATTTTCCGAAAATCTGTGTCTGGCCACACCAAGAAATATGCCTACGAGCCGCCACTGCGTTGATGTTTGCTATCAACTCAGATGTTGACGCTCTACCGTATCATGAAGTCAAGCTATCCAAAATGTTCTCTGTCTTCCTCTGTCTCGTCTACCCTCGAATTTACCGGTTGTCACAATGTGTTCTAAACCTCTCCTCCTCATCACATGCCCGAAAAATGATGGCTTCCTCTTTCTTATATTGATGATAAGCTTTCTCTGTGTCTTGATCTCATTTAACACCTCAACATTAGTCATTTTAGCAGTCCATGGGATTCTCATCATTCTTCTGTAAAACCACATTTCTGTGGCCCTCCGAGATTTTTCGATCTGTGTGTTCATTGTCCATGACTCGCATCCGTATGTCAGTATTCAGTTTCAGTTTGGAATATCTTCATTGCGCTCCGGACATGTCCATAGGTGCTCCGATCTCCTTCGCAATATCTCCATCAGCGTCCAGCGACTGACCGTACCAGTTCTATTTTGATTGATGAGCCTACTCGTATACCTGTTGTACCGTTCTTTTCTTGCCACACCAATCTTCAAACCCAGTTCTCGCAATCTAGTAGTTGACGTGGATTGGTTTAGATGAAGGTCTTCTCTGCGGCCATGCTCGATGAGGGCGTTCACGATGTCAGCTCTGTCCATTGACTGGCCGTCTGATATAACGGCAGAGCCAGCCAGCCTGTCTGCTCTCTCATTGCCAACGACACCCATGTGCCCCGGAACAAAGACAAGTGTAATTCTGCAAATTGCTGACGCCTGCAGTGATTCAGTCCATTGCCTGCGCACCGAACCGGCCTCCACCTTTTGGATCATACTCAATGAGTCACTCAAAATGCACGCATGAGTGTAGTTTTGTGACTCTAGCCAGAGTAGTGCATTGGTCACCGCCAGTACCTCCATTGTCATGCTGCTTGTTGTCATACTGAATGCACCACTGGCTTCCTTGACCATTCTGCCACATGAGCTTGCAGAGAAGGCCCATGTAGACTTTTTGTGACGAACTACCGATCCATCCGTGTAGATCACAACGTCGTCTGCATTGCAATTTTCATCGATGATGGCTTTGACGTCTGCATTCAACGCCGCGGGTTGTCAGTATTGGTTCTATGTAGCACTGAATAACTCGCATTCTGATCGGAATTGACAAGGACTTGTTGCAGATAATGATTCTCATTTTCAGGAACGATGTTTTCAGAACACGTTGTGACAACCAGTAAAAATTGAGGGCAGACGAGACAGTGGTAGACAGAAAGATAACATTATGGATAGCCTGACATCATGGCACGGAAGAGCGTCAACATCTGAGATGATAGCAAACACCAGAGACAAAGATTTGTGGAGATTCATGAGCGCCTACGCCAGACGGCACGGCACTTGATGATGACGATTAATCGTAAACTTAGAATGGAGTATTTATTCAATGGGAAATAATCCATGTTAATTTTAAGAATTCCATGTGTCTGCAAGCATTATCTATCGTTATGATTTGTAAACAAAGTCGAGGACAGTTCAAAATGTCTTCGATTAGTTCAAAGAAACAGGCGGAAACGAAAAGTGCATTACTAGCAAATGATTTTGAAGTGACAAGTACTATTAGTATTTGGATCTTCTCAGAATGTCTCCTAGTCAGTTTTGTTATTTAAACATTGTTTCTCGTTTTGTATGTAATAATAGCCGTCCATCGCAAGCGATGATGACAACAATCTCAGACGTGTGCTGTTGCACCTCTCTGGTGTGTGTGTGGAGGTGACTGTAGAGTCCAATCCTAGAACAGAATCCCCGACCACAGGTGGGGCATACATGATCAAGATTAGACATGTGCGTGTTGTGTGCTCTGTCTTTTCGCGCTGCTCGTTTTCTCTGTGACTCAACAATACGATGATTCTCAGCTATTTGGGTTCCTCTTTTGTTGTTACAGCGCCACATTTGGCGATCTTGCGCAAGGATTCCCAGCACGTATTGTCTATATCAAAGCATCTTAGAGACACTTTAAGAGTGTCTTTAAAGCGTTTTTTCTGTCCACCAGCTAAACGTCTGCCTCCTTCAAGCTCGCCATACATCAATTGTTTTGGGATGCGTTTATCAGGCATTCGAGCAACGTGACCGACCCATCTCAGTTGGGCCTTCTGCAACAGGGTGTTGACGCTTGGGATCTTTGCTCTTGTGAGGACTTCGCTGTCTGGAATTTTGTCCTGCCAGTTTATTTTTAGTATTCTGCGTAGACAGCTTGTGTGGAAATGGTTTAATTTTCTTGCGTATCTGCTATACACTGTCCATGTCTCGCTTGCGTACAGCAGCGTGGTTAGCACTATGGCCTGGTAAACTTTCAGCTTTGTGACTATGCCTATCCCTTTCCGTTCCCACACAGTGACACGTAACCTTCCGAACGCAGCACTGGCTTTGGATATCCTATTGTTGACCTCAAAATCTATATTTCCCGATCTGTATGTAGCACATCTTGAAAACCCAAAGCACATGACGTTATTGAAATTTGTGCTAAAATAAAGTTACTCCTATGGTCTACTGTTGTTTTTGGTAAACTGGAAAGAACCAATGAAATATTCATTATAACAGATGTTGGAAATATCAACCATGGGCTTCAATACATGTCTGTACACGTTTCTTCAATACATGTCTGTACACGTTTCTTCATATCGTCAAATACGTTCTGTTCGACCATAAATATTCTTTCTTCCGTTGAAAACACTATTGTGTTATTACTTCAGCAGACAATAGTCAGTCACTGCATTTTGCGTCACAATTGACTATATGGAGCACATTTTATGACGTCATGTACTTCGTTTTTACAGTTTCAGTTTGGAATATCTTCATTGTACTCCGGACATGTCCATAGGTGCTCCGATCTCCTTCGCAATATCTCCAACAGCGTCCAGCGACTGACCGTGCCAGTTCGATTTTGATTGATGAGCCTACTCACGTACCTGTTATGCTGTTGTTTTCTTGCTACTCCAATCTTCAAACCCAGCTCCTGCATTCTAGTAGTGGACGTGGATTGGTTTAAATGAAAATCTTCTTTGCGGCCACACTCTATGAGGGCGTTCAAAATATCAGCTCTATCCATTGGCTGGCCCTCTGATATGGTGGTAGATCCAGCCAGCCTGTCTGCTCTCTCTCATTGCCAACGCCACCTATGTGCCCCGGAACGAAGATAAGTGTGATTCTGCAAATTGTTGACGCTTGTAGTGATTTAGTCCATTGCCTGCACACCGAACCAGCCTCTACCTTGCAGATCATACTCAATGAATCACTCAGAATGAACGCATGAGTGTAATTTTGTGACTCCAGCCAACGTAAAGCATTAGTCACCGCCAGTACCTCCATTGTCATGCTGCTTGTTGTCATACGAAATGCACCACTGGCCTCATGGACCATTCTGCCACATGAGCTTGCAGAGAAGGCCCATGCGGACTTTTCGTGACGAACTACCGATCCATCCGTGTAAATCACAACGGCACCTTCGTTTTTAACATTTGTTCTATATTTATATAAAGTGTAGTGAGACTACAAACACCCTGTCTATGAAGTATTTGTATAGAAATGATAAAAATATTTGTATAGAAATTAGCAGGTGTTTAGAAATTATAGATAACAGAGAAGTGGTTTTACAGAAGAATGCTTAAAATTCCATGGACACAGAAAACAAAGGATGAGGTTTTAAAATAGGCCTGCACATATATATAAACCGTATCAACAGAATAAGACAATCAAAGTTCTTTTTGCATTTAATGCGAAGAGGTTTGAAACATTTGGGGACAACGGATAAAATACATTGAAGGTGAGATCGTGGACAGCAGAGGGAGAATATGTTGGATGGCCTTACATCGAGATTGGACAAGAAATCGAGATCAGAACTGATAAACTGCACCAGTGAAAACTAGAGCGATCTGTCGACATTTCCACCTACCCAGGTTATGACATTGAGATATTTATTTGCGTGGATTTGATCATCATCATCAAATGTCCTGAACAGAACTTTGCCATATTAACAGTCCTTCAAATTCTCCTCTACTCTCATATGCCATATGTCCCGCCTCTGCAGCCGTCATGCTCAAATCATCAGGTTGTATCCTGAATCCATGTTCTCCATGACTTCCTTCTACTCCTTGTCGGAATGCCTCCTTCCATAATGGTTTTTTCCAACCCTTCGTGTCTCTTTGTATGTCAAAATACCTCAGTTTCCTCATTCTTATTTGTAGCATCAGCCAGCTTTCTTTGATTTTCAGTTCTTTTTGGGTAGGTCTAGTGTTCTCCTGTAGTCCATGATATCGGAGACTCTTTGCAACACTTATAATCCAAAGCACATATTGTTTTCCACTACCGTGTTAAATGGCCATCTTCAACACATACGCACTAGGGATATTGATTGATTGATTGATAGGAAGATCTTCATTGCACTTGGTGAGTAACCAGTGTAATCGGTCTCTTTCTTACTGGACGATTTCAGCTGCAGTGCACGTACTCTTATCACCAGCGAGGTCCCGATGTAATTTTGTAGATGGTGAAGATATTTTTGTAGGAATTTTATTTTAAACAGAAGGAATTAATGAAAAGAATTGAGACATTATCAAGAAAGTGGAAGAGAAAGCAAAAACAAAATCTCTATCTCAATGTGGCTAAAACCAAAATAAAGACAACGGATAAAACAAACATGACAAAAGATATTTTTATTAACGGAGAGAAAGTAGAAAATGTGAAATAGGGGGAAGACTGCAGTAAAACTTGATAAATAGTGAAACACGTACAAACAAAGTACTATAGTTTTACAAAATACATAAACAGTGACGATAAACAGCAACGTTTCGACCAACAAGGCCTTTATCAAGCAAACGAACAAACAGGAGTGACAAATTAAAATGAAACACAAATGGACGACCAAATACCAACGTATCTAAGGAAAATCTGGAATAAAAACGAATAACGAAATAAATGTAACACAAAAACACACATAAAAACTAGAAATAGAAAAGAAACAATGAAACATCTAGTAAATATATAACTTGAATACATGCAACATATACCCATATAGATTATAAAGCATGGGAAGAGAAAGTACTAAGAAGCATAAGAATGTAATACATGCAACATATACCCATAGAGATTACAAAGCATTGGAAGAGAAAGTACTAAGAAGCATAAGAATGTAATACGTTGAGCCCGCGTGGTCGCAAGGTACCATACAAAGAAATCAACCGATTCTCCAGAGCAAATCGACTACGATCATCAGAGGAACATGATCGGATGGCTGTGACCTGGACATCGCAAGCTCCTGAATGGCCAGTATCATTGAAATGGGTAGCTACAGGGTCACAGAGCATTGGCGTATATCGCGCAAGTGTTGGGCGAATCGGTCACTGAGTCTCCTGCCGGTTTCCCCAATATAGGCCTTGTTGCACCGCTTGCAGATAATGGCATAGATAATATTACGGGACTCGCACGTGAAACTGTCTTCAACAACGAACGTGGCTTTTGGAAAAGACACCGTGCGGGTCTGTATTACATAAGCACAAGTGTTCCAGCGCCGACGGCCACACTGGATGGTGCCAAAATGACTCTGGATGTTTGGCTTGAGGCGACTGTGAACTAACATATCCTTAAGGCTTCTGTCCCGTCTGTACGCCACCAAAGGATAGTGTTGGAAGATTGAACGTGTATCAGGATCAGACTGAAGAATGGAGAGATGACGGAATAAGACTTTCTTCACAAGGGAACTATGAGGGTGAAAGTTAAGACAAGTTTCACCTCTGTCATGTTGGAAGTTCTTGCTGGTTAGATAGCCTCTGGCGAATTTGCTGAACGCGCCATGGAAGCAAGCACCTTATCGGTAAGAGCGCTTCAAGAAATCCAGCATCTCGGAGCTCTATCGAGGAAATCGTTCCTCGCTACAGAGGCGACGAAGGCCAATTAGAGAATGTGCGAGGACGACGATTTCTCGATAATGCTACGGAATGTTGATTTCATGTTAAGCAGCTATGGATAAGGATGCTTGTGCAGATAGCGCATTCCATCTATTGGCAACATAACAACTAAACAAACTTCAATTTTTACGGGAAAGTGAAATGTGACACTTTGCATACTGGTTCCTGTAAAGAAAAGATGATTGTCATTTCAGACTCATGCTGTTCGAAAAAAAATATAAACTTCAACAGCTGATGGAAAACAAGTCGATACAGAGCCTGATCAGGAACCTATGGTGTGATGGATTTAACAGCCTGGCAAAACAATCCAAGTCATGGCACTAATCAGGTCAGAGAGACATAATCTCTTATTAAATCAGAACCTGACGGTCTTTCAAAGAAGCATCGTTTGTGAAAAGCACGTGGAATAGCCATCATGAAGTAGCGCATGATCATGAAGCGGAGCACAAATGGATCAATGAAGGTAAAGCGCGAGTGCACTACCTGCGCGAAATTCCAAGCTTGTGATCTGTCAGACAACCATTTATGATACTAGCCTATGTCGGATAATTGCATGAAGCAAATACATCTGATTCCGTCTCGATATCTATGCTTCTCTGGAAAATCGTATTATTCTCAGAATGATTTCGAGCATCACATTTTCAAACTTATTCATATCCATTAATTTCTTCAAATGTTTTTGGAATCGAAATGTAATTTCTGAACTTCATTCATTGCTTCTACTACTTCCATGCTCAAACTAAGCGTTTATTGTAGTCATTACAGTAATTTTACTAGATGTTTCATTGTTTCTTCTATTGAAATAAGTTATGATTGGTTTTTAAGTTTTATTTCTATACGATTTTTTGAGACTTTTTTAGAGTGATATCCTGATTGGTGTAGTATTGTGTTATTTTATTGCTCACTCTATTATGCTTTGATAAAGCTTTTATTGAAACGATTGCTTATCGTACTTGATGTTTTTGTAACCAATAGTAATTGTTTAACGTGTTTCACTAGAAATGGAACAGTTTTGAATATCTTGGTTACTGCTAACAAAAAGGAAATGGGATGATGGAAATTTAAGAAGAACAAACATGCTTTTAAAAAATTAAACAATTAAAAACATATGGAACGGAGCTGATAGGAAAAAAAGATCAGAATACTAAGAGCCTGCATATTCCCAGTGCAACCTTATGGGTGTGAAGCATGGGCATTTAACAAGCAGTGGAAAAAACATAATGTGCTTTCAATATAAGTGTTACAGAAGAGTCCTTCTATATCATGGACAGAGAGAGAAAAATATATCACAGTTATACTCAAAATCAAAGAAAACTGGATGATGCTACAAATAAGAAAGAGAAAATTGAGGTATTTCAGACATATAAAAAGACATAAAGCGCTGGAAAAGACCATCATGGAAGAGGCACGCCGGCAAAGAGGAGAAGAGGAAGACCACGGAGAAGATGGAATCAGGATGTAACCGATGGTTTTATATAACGACTGCAGAGGTGAGGCAACTGCCCTACAGAGAAATTCGAAGGACTTTTGGGTAGCAAAGTTCTGCTCAGTACAAGCTATTTGATGATGACTTCACTTAATTGTTTCGTCTACTGTTTGAAATAATATTTAGGCACTAACCTAAATAAAATGCTGATCTCCGACTCTCAATACGCATCTACTGACTTAAACTCATATATATCATATATAAATTCTTCACAGAACTGAACACATTTTCTGATGCAATTGTACAACATTATTTCAAACATAAACTAATTACAATAAGTAAACACCAATTAATATCATAAAAATGTATTTTGGGAAGAATACGGAACGAAATGTCAAGTTTCTAGAAAAACCGTCATAGTCATTGCGTTATAAAACAACGAGTTCAGGACAATACAAACTAACAGCGTATATTATATTTCTACAGTCAAAATTCAACCAGGAAAATCTTTCTCAGACTTCTGCAACTTTCAAAACAGTTGCACTCATTGAAAATAAGTTATGGATTCTCGAGACTTTCAGACGATTTCGGATTTCCAAATAGGCATCCAACCGATTTCGTTGGGAATGACGATGATGAGTTTCCAAGAGATGAACATAATCACCCCGACTTTGAGTGAGTAGTAGTACTGTGTATAATATTTGTTGCTTAACTATAATGTAAACTAGTGATAAGATGTTAGAAGCTTAAATATATTTTAGTACATAAAGACTGTTGGCATTAGGACTAGAATGTTTGTTGGGTTGAACTCTCAATCATGGTAAAATGATGGTTTGAACATGACAGCTGCAGAGTGCAGAGGCTGGACATCTGACTTTTAGAGAAATTCCAGAGGACTGTTGGGTAGCAAAGTTATGCTCAGGACAAGCTATTTGATGATGATGAGGAGTCTATGAGTCTCTACATGATTCTAATACCTTAATTTCTAATAGAATATGGTTTGCATTTTTTCGATATATTACCTTTGCCTCTAATCAAATGCAGTGTGAGAAGTGTGTGATTGCTTCTCACTCTTCCCATTCCAAACATCACCACCATCATCCCCCATCTTTGAATTATGAGATTCAGATTAACTGCCTGCGCTGATAGAGTTGAATAAAACTCTGAAATGAACATTTTAAAAAAACCATTGTAATAATAGATACCATTCTTCTTCTTGCCCTAGGAAGCATAGGTCCATAACCAAGGCCTTCCAAGCCCGCCTATCCAAGGCCATCCTTTCCAGATCTCGCCACTCTCTCCCCGTCCTCTTGCATTCCATCTCTAACTCCCGTCTCCAGGTGTTTCTGGGTCTTCCCTTACTTCTATTGCCCTGGGGTTCCATCGGAGAGCCTGTCTCACGATGCTGTCAGGAGTTTAATAGATACCATTACTGTTGTATTATTTTTATCTACCCCACTTAATGTGATTTATATCTCACTCAGTTATTCTTACTTATGTCCGGTCATGTGTTTATGCCCACTACATAATTTTTATCTTCTTTTTAGGACAAAGACTTGAACACTAAATTGTATATTTTGTCACTTCTGCAGATTTAACGTCTTTTTTGATGATGGTAGCAGAGGCCTTAACGGTATGTTTGAACATTTCCATGGCGACATGTGGAGACAGATGGAAGCATTGCACAAACAAATGGATGAAATGACTAAAGGATTTGGTGTCATTGATTTCCCTTCATGTAGGTTCTGTAAAATTATTGTTGAACAATGCTTAATGTTGGTCATAATATATGTAATATTATTTTATTTGTAAGGAGTGATGACAAAATGTGAATTAAAACAATTCTCTAACTTGGATAACACACAAACATGACAAAACCTACACCAAATTATTTTCAAAAAAATCAAGAACACAGTACAATACAAATAAATTTTAGTAACAAATATGATATAATACAAATGATTCTCCTAGATGGAGTGACGTACATGATGCAAATGCTTGTTATAGTCTGTCCATTAATTCGTGAGCACGTTTGAAATTGATTTTCTCAAAAACTACCTGTTGGATATCAGTGATTTTTGCATGCAGCCTTAGAATATCCATGACGCTAAAATAAAGCTAACCAGTAGTCCATAGATGCTACGGATTTTGCACATCGGTGAATTCCTTTGATCTTTTATGACAATTGCAAATACGGGGCTCAAATTTTAGATTTTACAGTAATCCTTAGAATTTGTCCATGTCAATTCTATTCATAGGTGTATCTCCATATTAACTTGATAGGTCAAGTAATTAAGTGTGTTGCCCTTTATATGCAATTGTGAACTTGGATACAATATGCAACAGTTAGTCCTCCCTTCGGTCACCATTAGACCCCAGGGTGTCTTAACTTCACCACAAATTGTATGATGGTAGACGCATTTGGATATGGAAATGTATACGTTGCTATTTCTCAGTCTGTAATCAAAATATGATTTGTATCATCCCGAATCTGACGATTCCATGAGGTTGATAATTGTTACTGGCTGGACAAATTGTAATCCATCTCGGTGCCAGTACTCGCCTTCCTCTCGGAGCACATGTTCAACACACTTCTTCCAGAACTGCATGTCTATCATTGAGAGGGACTCACGTGTCAGAACTTCAACATCACACATTTTAAACGTCCTGTTCTGTTCGGCAACTTGCCCTTTACTTTAGCCCAGACAAGCTCTATCGGATTGAGGTGAGCATGATATGGAGGTAGTCGCAAAGACATGTGGCCGTATTCCGCAATGATTTTGTCAATATGAAACACCTTTGTCTTATTTGTCATCCTCACCAGGTGCAACAACTCGGGTTTCAAATATGTATCATCGAAGCTGACATTTTCCTTAGCAAGCCAAGTCCTAATTTGATCTTTTGTATTTGATGCAGTTGGTACTTTGTCTTCCGCTGATACTGCGTTGTGATAGGATGCATTATCCATTACCAAGCATGATGGTCTGTTTAGAATTGGAAGTAGATCTTTCTCCATCCAGTGCCTGAAAATATGTCCATTCATTTCTGTGTGGTAGTCCCTACCGTCGGTACTTTTGATTGGAAAATAAGTCCAGCGTCATGGACAAGACCTTCTTCACTGCTTCCTGCATGTGTTAGTATAATACGCTGGCCTTTGCTGCTTGGTATTTCTTTTCTTTTCACCGTCTACTGATTGCCATTCTTTAGCATTGGTGTGGTGAACATTGACCCAGGATTCGTCCAAATATACAATATCATAGCCTTGCTTCCGCCGCTCACGGATCTGCCTCAGGTATTTACTTCGGGCAGCAATTAAATGTGGCTTTTCACAAATAATATTCCTGCCGCCTATAGTTTTTCTGAAGGTGAAGCCGGCTCTTACAATTTTCCATAGAGTACTTTTAGAAATGTCTATGCTGCAATCTGATTGCAGTTTTAATTTCAGTTTCCTGAGAGTAACAAGTTGATTTGTCGCAAACATTTTCAAGAGCTCCCGCCTTATGACATCTATGTCAAAGTCGTCAATTGTTCTTTTCCTTCCTTGCTTGACATTAGTGCACTTTGTGTCCTGTTTAATCCATCGGGAAAAGGATTCTCTATTCAGACAAAGCGCCAGTTGCGTTCGTTTCTCAGGGTTATTAATATCGCAATATAGACGACCTCTCTTAGATTCCCTACGGAAGTGTTGGTATAGTAAAACTGTAACCTTCTGCATTGTTATAAATGTGCACTTCAGACTCATTATGAATGTGATATCAATGTCGGTTTTGATAAGCCAACAAATATGATACAATAGCTTCATACAAATAGCGAGATACACCTATAACTATACAACGGTATCCCAATTATAACGTCATATGCTTTCCGCTTTCAAAGTCGACTGGTTCGGTGCACGGAATTCCGTGAAATTGTTGTTTACTCACGATATTTCAATGTTACCATAATGTATTTTTAGAACAACGCGTCTGTGTACCGTAGATCTGTTACTATTGTGTACAATCCGGTGAGGTTGATTTTAATATAACCTGAAGAAGAAATATTTCAAACTACATCAAATTTTCTTGGAAAAAAAATATTTCTCTAGCGTCATCGATATTCTAAGGCTGCTTGCAAAAATCACTGAGATCCAACAGGTAGTTTTCGAGAAAATCAATTTCAAACGTGATCACGAATTAATGGACAGACTATAGCAAAAAACGTTCTGTAAAGCGACAACTATAACAGCTACACTCAAAGCCAAAACAAAGCATCAAAATAGAGAGATAAATGACAAATATGTGAATATATTGATAATTCTTCATTAATAACTCTCTCGTCAAATTCAACAATTTCAAACAATAAATATTCAAACACTTGGAAGTAAACCTTCATCAGAGTAGAAATTGAAAACATACATATAGAGAAAAAAAACTAATAGAAATAACATAAATGATTTCACAAGCTGCAAGTAACATATAATAAACAGACAGTGAACAAGTGTTAGGTGTTTCAGAATAAAATAAATTACCAACCACAGAATTCAAACCCCAAACCTTTATTTCTTACTGGACCCATTGCCTAGCCTTACAGAAGAGTGCTTTTTTTTAAGAACACAACCAGCTAGCTCTTCAAAAAAATAGCTTCACTGAGTCATGTCTTTCATGAAGAACATAGTTTGTTGAACATAGAATAATCAGGTCAGACTCGACCGAACAGTGTTTGCACAACCACGTGTGATAAGCTTATTGTGCTTGTATATTTGAAATGTAACAACAGCATACATCACACAAGTATACACATATAACATACTTAGACACATCACTAATATATGTGTATAACTATTGTACTGTGTGTAGGTATAGTCTATATGTAGTAATAATGTTTTAACAAGTTGCTTGTACACACCCCAGTTTTGGCAGGTCTAAGTTATTGCCCCTGGACCAAGATGAACAAGGCAAACATGTACCTGATGAGAAAGGTTTTTCTGGATAGTCCCAAACCTTTTTAAGCGAGATGATAAACGAAATCCAGAGATTTCATGTTGAAAGAGGTGTGGAGGAACGAATTTCATCCTGATCCATCAAGCTTACTGTTGAGTGCAAAAGTTATAAAGTGTGTAAGTTGAACTGAGTCAATAAAGTGCTAGTTGTGTTGGTAAGAATTTAAACTGATTAGACATGACATATCAATGTTTTGTTGTGAAGTAAGATTATAACTAATGATTCAAGTTTGTGAAGTAAAATATAAAATTAATGATCATAGTTTTGTGTGAAGTGAAATATATAATGAATGATATCAAGTTTATGTGAAGTAAATCATATATAATAATAATAATGATATCAAGTTTTGTGAAGTAAAATATAAACATAATGATATCAAGTTTGTGTGAAGTAAAATATAAACATAATATATCAAGTTTTGTGAAGTAAAATATAAACATAATGATATCAAGTTTGTGTGAAGTAAAATATAAACATAATAATCATCAAGTTATGTGAAGTGAAATATAAACATAATGATATCAAGTTTATGTGAAGTAAAATATAAACATAATGATATCAAGTTTATGTGAAGTTTAATAAACATGTAATTATCTCAAGTGTGTTGGTAGGAAGTTTGAATAGAAACATATGGAAACTAAGAATAGTTCATTAATAGTCTCCCTCTGGATGGAATTAGTATTTGCTATGATAGCAAGAGTCAGATTAAGAACATGTTGTCCTGTAAAGTTGCTAGTACAAAAAAGACCATGATGTTTGATTGTACATATGTTTGTTTGTTCCCCAGTTTGATGAAGTATATACTGTTCCTCATTGGAACACTCCTGGCTCACAGAATAAAGGAGACACAGGTATGTTGTAGATAATCTCCCAATCAACATCCTTGCAAATTGGACAAATCTTTATGTGCTCTGTCCTCTGATGCAGCAGTCATGCAGTTATCATAATGCTCCAGCTCTTACTGTACCCAAGTGATGTTGGTTGGCATATCTTTTCTCTATCTCACAGACAACAGCAGCATGTTTGCTGAACTTAACCCCCAAATTCAATCCAGTGGTTCAATGTCTCTGATTGTGTTTACACATACATGAAACAGAGGCCATTTATGATATCCATCTTGTCCATATGTCTCCCACTTGCAATGGATGCTGTTCCAACTAATTTATCTGCCCTTTCATTTCTCTTCACCCTTGCATATCCAGACGGGTAAAGTCAAGACAGTATCTTGAGGCAGTGCTGCTGAATGCTGTTTACCCATTCAAGCCAAAGTTTTCCAGCATCATCCCTACTAAAGTTAATCACAGAGTCTGTTACTATCATCACATGTGTCACATTTTGTTCTACCAGCCACAAATCATCTCAGAGACAGCAACTATCTCCATAGTCATGCATGATGGAAGTTGAATGAATTCAATGCTCAGTTTTCCTCCTGCATTGTACTTCTGTTCACCAGCACTGTGTTAGCCCATCCAGATCACAGTCCCCAAATCACTGAAGCATCCGTATAGTCATGACAAAGTCACCTGGACAGATTTACTTATCAATTTGGTTTCTTATCTCTGTATATGTAGCTGTCTGGTGCCTTACTAGAGGTAGGTGAACTACTAACACTTGTAGAAAAGTGAGTAAACATATTCTCATATTAAGTGACACCTGATTAGTTGTTCAAAATTACATTGTAGTCTTATAATTCATATTGAATTTATTATGGACATTCAGAAAGTAATGCATCGCATCAGATTTATCACAAATTGTTTAATAAAAAAACATGAAATTTATAAACAATATACATGGAAATGTCATTTAAACTTCTGTATTATTCAACATAATCTCCACCAACTTGTACGGCTTTATGCCAGCGTGAAATAAAGGCATGTATTCCCTTTTTTTTCGAGATCTTGTCTTGATATTGTAGGGGTGTGATTTGATACACACAATCGGCACCTGCCACATATCAAGTGTTAAAATTGTCATGCTTCGATCGTTCTTATTAGCTGAGGAAAACTGATGTTGGTACATTACTTTCTGAATGTCCCTCGTACTTACATACATGTCGGAACCCTTATCTAAGGTATTTTGAAACATTTCTACAACTTGCTGGGCTGTAGGTGAAACATTTCACAGCTTGTGGGTGTTAATGAAACATCTCTACAGCTTGCTGGGCTGTTGATGAAACATTTCTACAGCTTGCTGGGCTGTTGATGAAACATTTCTACAGCTTTCTGGGCTGTAGATGAAACATTTCTACAGCTTGCTGAGCTGTTAAATGCTGAAGAAGTCTAGATGTCATGCTATAGAACATTATGAATCATCAATGCAAAAATACCAAACATAAATACTACTCTTTATATGAAGAAAATGGTTTCAAATAATACACACAACCACTCGGAAAAAGTCTTGTTATGTTTTGGAAAGTCATAATAAAAATGAGTTCAGAAAGCCTATACCAGTTAAAATTATTAAAGAGTTCAAAGAAATTGAAAAAATGCAATCACACTTCTATGGTGAAATTGGTACAATAAATACACAATGTTCTTGTTGTTGAGAGTAATCATGTTTTCGGATAAACTTCAGATATGTTTGCATTATATTCCAGGAAGTCCTAATAGAATAACTCTTTGTTTCAGAAAATGTTGGTATGCCAATCGATGTTGGTAATGTTGATTTTCATCCATTAACATTTGGTTTAGCTGTCTGACCTAAAAGCAGTCCTTATTTATGTTAGGTCACCAAATTCCATAGGCAAAATAACTTGCCATTTCATTTCTAATGTGAGAGAGACATTTTGGAAGTGTTTTGGGATTATAAAAGAGAATTTATGTCAGATAATTGTTATAGCTTGTGAACAAATTATATGGAGTTGTGTGTTTTTTGAGTGGAGGTAAAATGTATTTGAGATCAATATAGCTTAAATAATTTTGAATTCTAAGGATGAACTACAAGGCTAGAATGTAAATAAATATATACAAATTCTTTTGATTGCGCTGAATTATGTGCATTTTACTATCTTCAGTGTGGTAGATTGAAGGAATGCATGCTTTTTAAAAATTTTATTTCACAGAATAACACAAATTAAAACAGCATTTTACGAAACAAGAAATTCTTTTAAGCGTACATATTTATTGTTAGATTATCCACAATTTAATGCAGTATCTTGTGATGCCAAAAATATCAAATTGAGCTCATACAGAACTGAGGTTATGAGCTTAATTCCAAGATTACTCCACTTGAAATTTTTTGCTGGAAAAGTTTTAATGTAGAGTACAACGCCCCACAATCTCACTGTATTTAAAGAGTTAACACTGACACTGTAAAACCGATACCTGTGACTCGATGGCCGAGACGAGATATATACCATATGAACTGCTGACAGTTACTTTATGGTTAAGATTGATTAAGGAAAGATTTTGGGGAGCTGGAAATACTGCTCAATTCTTTTTACTTTTCCCATTCTTTTTTGGTGCTGTATTTAGCATCACAAACTAAACTGACATTGTCCATCCACTTAAATGGTGGTCTTATTGTATCTCACCATCCTACGAGCCCCATTCACAAAACTTAAGGAACATTTTTTATTAAGGAAGTTCTCATCAGAGATGTGACATTCATTTTGACAATAGTAGTATGCTAATTCTAGTTGATTGTGACAGCTAGATATAGCCACATCTGTTTCAACCATCTGGTTTTTGGTTGTCAATCTTTAGAGAACATATTTTATGTTGCAGAACTGTTTTTTTTTATGACCTTGTACATTGGAAATGTTTTCATTTTTCATAATGTTGCTGAATTGTTTACTGAGACTACTTTTCAGATGTGTTTGGAAAGTAGAATGTGTCCATATATTTGCTTACCAATCGAGAAAAACAATAGCTATGTCATATTGACTATCCCATCCTGCAGTATATAACACTGACTACCCCAGCCTGCTATTTACAGCATTGGACCATCTCACCTTTGCGTTCTGAAGTCATGGGTTGGAATCTAGACCATAACGTTCTGTTCACTGGTGCATTTTTTCCTGAGACCTCTAGGATTGTTTCAGAAGCTACGGAGTTCAGGTTTTGTGCAATACTCCTCGCAGGTGTTGTGCCATTTCTTTGGAAAGGGACTGAGCCATATGGGGCAAAATCCGGCGCAATGAAGTCTATCTTTCGGCTTTAGGCCCAGATATTTACAGCATTGAACCATCTTTCCTGGCTATTTACATTACTAACTATCCCCACTGACAATTTATGCTAGTTTATGGTAAATCAAGTACATCTGGTATGTAGATCTGGAAGATGGTATGCATTTTAGCAGATGGTATGCGTTTTAGCAGTAAATCAGATGGCATAAATGTTGTCTGAATGCAAGGTATTTATTTGAATTGTATAAAAACCTTCATCAGCAGCAACACACAGTAAGATGATGCATTTAAACACTTTTTACATACTCAAAATACGTTCAGACATGTCACATATGGTTATATGTTTGATGGTTTTCCTATGAACATAAATAATTGCACACACTATATGTATATGTAGAAGAATGAACTAGTACTTGTATTTTACAATTAACAGATCTAGATGGGAAATTCAGTGAGGACAGAATTCTGGAGATGATCCAACAACCGAAGCAACAGCTTCCAAAGAAAATTCAACCAAGTCAGGACAAACCCAAGATCTTCTCTTCTAGGAAGCATGTCAGTGTGTCCACAGTCAGAGGTTTAGACAATGTGAGTATCTGACAATATTTATATACATGTTGTCTTCTTCTTCTTCGAATGCTTCATATCGATCACTTGTTAACCCTTTCGCTGCTACATACTTTCTGAAGGCTGAGCTAAAAATAGCTACTCTTTGTTTCTAGGTCACAAACGTGAATGTACGCCTATAGCAGTGACAGTAGCAATGTATAACGTATTAACACGTCTTTAGCCCACAGAGGAGAGATAATAACAGACGTGTTAATGCGTCTTTAGAAGTGAATGGGAAAATGTATATATACGTCCTTAGCAGCTAAAGGGTTAACCATTCTTTGTGATTTGTACATGATTTGAGCGTAAGCACAATTGTATGTTGTGCCAGTTATGCACCTACAAGTAGGTCAGCACATCTGATTTCTGCAATTCTTTTTATTTAATAGGGTAGCTTCTTTAGACCCCTACCTCAGTCGCCTCTTACGACATGCTTTGTAGGTCGCAGATGTGCATGCGGGTGTTTACGGTAATGAGAGAGCGGACAGGCTTGCATCAATTGTTGGGGAGTTGAAGATGGATAAGGGGATGTTCTTCGGTCTCTTCAAGACCCCTGTTGGATGAGGACACTAATATCGATGTTGAATCGATCAAGCGATTTAAGCAGTTTGGAGTTACCCGTTGTTCAAGTCGAACTGGATGCCTGAGAGGCAGAGTGAGAGGTGTGTTTAATCAGCGAGCCACAGGAACCATCAGTATGCATACTCTTTGATATCTGTTGGGGAGACTGAGCACCTATGGGTCTGCCAGGAGTGCAATGACGTCAGTTTAATAACCAATAACCAATATGTACAATTCTTTGCTCCCCTTGCGAGCCATGGCAACATACTGATGAATACTTGTTGTTATCCATCTGTCTGTTCTTATTTCTTTCTTGCTTACCTCTCTAGCCAATGTTATTTGTTTGTGTGCTTCAGTGCCCAAGGGTGTATAAGTGTGCACTATTTGTGCTTGTACCAGACAGTGGTACTTGTACTTTGGTTACCTTTAGATATTTCTCTTACTGCGTTTTATTTTAGTCCACATAAACTGACTGACTCAATGTTGATTGATAGGACCATCATCATGGCATTTAGGTGAATAACCATGTGTGCTCCGATATCTTTCTTATACATGAAGATTTTCAGTTGCAGTGAAGTCTTCGTATCACAAGTGAGTGTCTCCTCTGTGTAATTTTGATAATGGTGAAATATTTTTTCGAATTTTATTTGGATCTTTCTGAATGAATTTAGAATTTTCCCGGGCAGTGGCTTTGCAACCTACTCTCATCTATTTGTAGATAATGAATCGTGAATATATTTAACTAGGCATCTATAGGAACCCTCAGCATTCATACCCTTTGCCTTTTGTTAAAAGATAACTGAGTGCTTATGGGTTTTTCTGAACTGTAACAGTGTTGTACTAACCATATCTCCATCAAGTGCCATGCCTGCCAGCTTAAGTGATCATGTCTTTCCACAACTTTTTCTCCCTGTTGTAGTTTATCAGTTCTGAAGGTGATCTCTTGTTGAATCATGATATCAGACCATCCAACATCTTCCCATATATAGACATCTTTTAAAGTAATATACATGTTAAATTCACTATTAGTTTTTTTTATACAAGTTCACAAAAGTTACTTTTTTTTTTTTTTTTTTTTTTTCCGATCCAGAAGCACTTGAGCTTTTCAGCTCTTGCTCGGTGCCATGGACATCGTAACCCTTCGGTTCGGTGCCACAAACACCTGAATCTCGGGAATCTGTGGTTTTCTGCCTGCCAAGGAATTGAACCTGTAACACGAGGGCTAGTCACCACAGTCCAATGCCTACGAACACGCTGGCACGGGTCACAAAAGTTACTTAAATTAACAGGAAATTGTATGAATTGTGGGGGGTGTCAATGGTGAAGTCTTTTACCTGTTGTACTGAAGGTTGTGAGTTTGAATCCACATCGAGACATGTGTGACATTTGATCATGAGATCCCTAGGATCAGTTCCCGAGCTACGGAGTTCATGCTTTGTGCAATGCTCTCGGCTGATGGCATACCATCTCTCCCGACAGGGATGGAGCCATATGGGGAGACATGGTGCAATGAAGTCAATCTTTTGCCTTCTGATCCTTTTTGTATGTATAAGTATTCAGGCTTATGTCTGGACTAATGATTTCATGAAAAACTGTTTGTTAATGAATGAATTCACAGAAAGTTGAACACAAGAGAACTGTGAGAAACTCGTCTGGTCATGAAGAAAACACAGTGACACGATCTATTGGTGACAAGTCTTATTCTGTTACTACAGTAACAGAAAAGGATGGTACACAGACGCGACATGAAACATTTCAAAATATGGATGACAGTAAGTCTGACTATACTGTAAAGTGTCTTCTGTGTATTGCAATGTTTGTTTTATTTCTCTGTGTCTCCTTTTTGGAGGATCAGTTTTGTTATTCCTCATTCTTTTATTTGCATGCAAATTAGTGTCGGTAATATCCTAATTTTATCTGAGAAAGGAAGTTGTGTTGTCATTGTTTACACTGAGGCTGCACCTTCAGATCTGCTATCAGCAGGAAAATGTTGGGAACTGAATTTTCAACTATTTGATCCCTACTCAGCCAGACTGTTGTGATGCAGCATGTTACCAGGACCACCGCTTAGATGTGGAACAGCATTCTTAATATTGAAACTATTTATCATTTCTTCATATTTATTCATATTTCTTTCCCACTTGTACAACCTTTTGTTCCTCTTGTCTGCAACTAGTACTATGTGTCATCTAAGCTTTGTCTGGTCTTTATATATTGAACACTTGTGTAATAGACTTTAGGTTATTTTTTCTTGTCAGCTTGAGAGGTTTATATTTTCAACTTGTTGAACATATGATATCCTAGTCTGTTGTGGCTTGTGTTTATTATGAAGACTATCACTTGTCTATGTATTCACTGTATGATATTCATCATCTTTCTTGTTGGAAAATATTTCCTCTTTATTATGTACTTGCTTTCAACAAACCTCTTGGTTTCTTCAAAGTTAATTGTGTCAGGTTGGGGCACTACACTCAATCCAGCCTTCAGTAAATTATTACTAGTTAGTGAACCACTTTATTATCAGGAATGTTGCAGGGAGAAGTAGATATCAAATGTTTTCTTATTCATTTCCCAATTGACAGTTGAATAAAAAAATTAAAGTTGAAGACACATGGAATAAGATCAGACTCAATGATCAGAAATCCAACACTCACCATATTCTATGCAGGGACATTGTATACAGATAGCATCACTGTGATCTGACAAAGCTAGTAGCCGTTATAGTTAGAAGATTCCCACAAACTCTGGTGGTAATGAAAACCAATAAAACAGCTGCACATTTGATGAATGACATTTTTGAGTAACCTATAAGCAACCTCTCAAAGTACAACTCATGGAAAATTCAGATCCCTGAATACATTAGGACTGCCCAGCTTTGATTGGGGGATGCAGAGCTAGGGCAGAAGAATATGGGGTGTCCACCGTGATATGAACAAGATGACACAATCACTCTGGCTATAGATCTGGAGATCTAGCATGACAGCAGATATGAAAATAGAAAAGAAACACCGACTAATTTTATGTTTCAATAAAATGAACTTTACCAAGGAAGCAGTGGAGATAACAAAATACAGCAAAATATCATTTTGAGTGTTATTTTCAAACTACAAAATTTGACCATATTTGTGTCTTCTTGTATCCTTTTCTTTATAGAGAAGACCTTTGGGTGAAAATATGAATTTAGTCTGTTGTACTCTGTAGACAATTTTTTATTTGAATTATATACAATACTAATTTTGTGTTTGTAACTGTGCCAGTGCCACCAACTACTGTTTACTATTGTAATGTGATTGTTACGTCTTAAAATGTAAGTCTTAAGATGTAAGCTTAAAACTCTGCCAGTGCCACCAACTATTGTGTGCTATTGTAATGTGATTCTTACGTCTTAATATGTAAGCTTAAAACTGCCAGTGCCACCAACTACTGTGTGCTATTGTAATGTGATTGTTACGTCTTATGATGTAAGCTTAAAACTGCCAGTGCCACCAACTATTGTGTGCTATTGTAATGTGATTGTTACGTCTTATGATGTAAGCTTAAAACTGCCAGTGCCACCAACTACTGTGTGCTATTGTAATGTGATTGTTACGTCTTATGATGTAAGCTTAAAACTGCCAGTGCCACCAACTACTGTGTGCTATTGTAATGTGATTGTACCAATTACTGTGATTACATGAACTCTGCTATTTTGGTTACAGAGGATGTCTCCAAGTTTGAGGAGGAATGGAACAAGAAGCCTCAGAGACACCCAACATCTGACTTGACTGCTTGGCCAGTTCCAACCCTGGACAAAGAGGACCGGAATATTTTTTCGAAATTATTTGATTTTAAGAAGTAATATCCCTCCCTCTCTTTTCTCAACTTGTTTTACTCCTCTCTTTGGACTCGGCCTTGATAATTCAAACATTCTTTATGTATAAGAGTTTAGTTCATGCGGTACAAGACTTTGGTCTGTTAGTTCACATATTCCAGATTGTACTCTGGTCTTTCAATTCTCATATGCCAGGCTATCCTCTGGTGATGTTTTTCTGCATGTAGTAATATCAAGCACATACAAATAATAACAATGCCTTGTATTTAAAAGTTAGCTTTGCACTCACATTTACAACAGAAATACAGCTACACAATTTACATCATCATTTTGTTAGAACTTTACATTTCTCTTCATCTGATTTCTGTTATTCTAATGTCTCATTTTGATGTTGCTATTGAATAAGTGATACTACTGCCGTGTGTGATAATTATAACCAAGAGGTGAAATATTCACTTATATTGTCTCTTAGTTATCTTCCTGTTTGTGCATGTTGATAATTTGCAGTGGTAACGCTGATGTCTAGTGATATCTTCCTGTTTTTACAATCACTACATGAAAGTGTATATAAAAAAATGTGATGTGTCCATGCAGATCTGGTACTGGATTCCAATATGAACAATCGTATATATATTGCATATTTGCTTGTTGTATATATGTGTTACACTAGTTGTAGGGTGTTTGCACTAGAGAATTATAACATCCTTCCTATCTCATGACATCTTATCTGAGATGATCTAATTACTGTTATCTATGTTGACATCCATGATGTGCACAGCTACAAGAAATAAACACTGTTAGCAAATGGATACATATTGTTTTTGTGGATTTTAATAATAGGCAAGATTGCAATAAAACTGTTTTTTAAAAAGGTAAAGGATCTCTTTTTTATACCATGAGGTATTGGGGAATATAGTGTTAATCCCTTATTTTTCATTGACCATTGACACATGATGGGGAATAGGGTCATTTATTTTTAAACCTCCTTCAGATGGTAGAATAAATTTATTTTCAATGCCTGGAATATCATAGTTTAGTTTAGGAAATAATTTTCTTATCCGGGGTGGCCTGGTTGCACAGTCTTCTTCTTCTTTGCGTTCGTTCTTTACGACCAATTTTAATCACCCTTTGTGATATGTTTGATCTTTGCAAGAACGTGTATACGTTGCACATTGGTTTGGTAGGCCCCTAAACGCATAGATTTCTACAAGTTTAGGACATGTGCATCCGATTTCAACCAAACCTCCTTAGTCGCCTCTTACGACATGCATGGCAGGTAACAGTGGTTCTATTCTTTACACCCCAAATTTGGGCCCGGTAACCACTCGGGCGGGTGGTTGCACAGTTATATTGGTTTTGTGGTTGAGTTTGCAAGAATAATGCTGTTAACATAACAGCTTCTGAAAACTTTAGCACTTTACAGAGTTAACAAACACCTGATCAATCTATGCAAAGGCCTTTATGATAATAGCCAGTGCTCAGTGAGAACAAGCAACAGTGTCTCGAATAATTTTAGCATTAAATTAGGAGTAAGACAAGGATGTGTACTGTCCCTGTTATTGTTCACGACATATTAACAATATATGGAAAATAGCCGTTTCAGGCGAAGGTCCCAACCAGGATGAGACGTGAAGATACCAATCTTAGTGTCCTCCTAAGTGAGCTGTTGTTTGCAGATGACTGACAAAGTAATTATTGCCACAAAAGAAGAACACTTACAGAAGCTCATCAGCAAACTAAATAACACATGCAAAGTTCACAACATGAAAACTAATGTTGATAAGACCGAAATTATGACAATATCAAAAAAAGAAAACAAATATCTTCATAACAAACCAATAACTGATAGAAGTGAAAACTTCATGTATTTGGGAAGCTCCATATTAGCAGATGGAAGAATCAATACCAAAATACAGCAACGAAGCAAGCTAAATCATCTGCAAAATGACACACTCAATTGCAAACATATATTCTAAACACACAAAACAAGTTTTATATAATTGTTACCTTATACCCAACTTTGTGCTTTCAGTGTCAAAATTTCACATTTACAACAAAAGAAAAATTTAAACAGCAGAGAAAATGATGGCAGAAAATAGCGAGAGTATCTAGGAGAGACAAGATAAAAAAACAAAGCTATTATATACATGGTAGACCAATACCAGTGCTAGAGCATATTAAGAAACAACAAACCAAATGGTTTGGCCATGTAACATGATTGCCATCCTACAGTATACCACAATGAACACTACTATTCAGGTACAATAGTTTCAAGGCCAAAGGTCGCCCACACAGACTTGGACCTCAGAAAATCAGAGGCGGTAGGTACTACCATTTGCAAGGCCACTAGAGGTACTTACCAGAACTCTTTGCATACGCTGAAATGCACAACATGGATAAAGAAAAGAAATAGAACATTTTGTGTCTTTGCATGAGTTATAAAGTTACTAAGTTGCAGCCTGCCCCTTTCAGCCTATTCATTTGATTGTGCATTGGATAACCAATGAATGTTTTAAATGTTTCATCTTGTTGCATTCTTACATATCTTCCAATGACTAAAGTCCAGTAATTATTTCTATATAGTACATTTGTGTGGATTTTACTGCCCTTGTTATGATGACTGCTGAAATTTGATTTGGCTGCTGGGGACCAAGTTGTGATGCCATATTATAAAACAGATCTTAGTTCATAATTTACATGTATGGTTCCAACTTCACTGCAACGGGTCACCCCATAATTGCTCTGTTCCTGTTCCAATGAAAATCACACGAAACAACTGTGAACTGTCTCCTGTGTGAACTAATTCCAGAATGAAACAGCCGTACGCACCAAAAGCAACCCGCACCGCATAAATGCATATGGCCGTCGCTAAAGTGTCAACACAAAACTGTTCATCACTTGAATTGTAATTCATGTCGAAGGAACATCAATCACGACAAAATCCAGCTTTCTGCACACGCAATATCACTGCATACAGCAGATTGAGTCGGTTTGTCATAACTGCTGTCCACCATTTTCTGAATACACACAACAAAGCACGGTTGACACAGCAAAAAGCATTCCATGTAACATTCATAGCTCATAGCGTGATCAAGCACTAACTCAGTAGCTCGGCAAACAAAACCAGAAAATACCCAACCAAACATGGTGGAAATGAGCTAGCAACGTCATGTCCAGAATCAAACAGTCCTGATTCTGAATGGCCCTCCAGCATTCCGCCATTACTGGCCAGATTTTCAAAAAACAGTTCTTACTCTGCCTGAGTATAGCATCCTGATGATGTATTCATCATCTCAGCTGATGAAAAATAAAAAGTAAAAATCTGTTGTCATACAATGCACTTCATGTCTTAATCAGCCTGCATTAAATGTCAGTTCCAGCTCCCCCTTTGAGGCTGATAAAATTTTCCAAGATATTTATCTGTAGCTATTGAGATCTAATCTGTGTTTATCCTTTTTTGAGAATAAGAATTATTATTGTTTCTTTCCTGGCCTGTAGTACAATTTCCCATTTCCAGCTGGAGTTCATAATTTTGAATAGTATTTGTTTTTGCAAATATATCATGCAGTATGTAAAAAGGCATGGGAAACAGGAATATGGCTAAAAGAAGGAAAAGATCAATATTTATCCCAATACCTATAAAGGAGGCACCAAATTATGTACCAACTATAGAATGGTGGCATTGATTAGCCCCGCAAGTAAAATCTTACTAAGAATAATTATGGGATGACTGAAAATAGAAGAAAACATCAATATAACACAAGCTGGATTTAGACGGGAAAAGAACTTGACAGATATCAAGCGATACAGATACTACACTTTGATCTTAGCCAAAAGGCAGAGAAGCGATGCGTGGCGGCATGTAAAAACACGTCCACTTCAAACGCCACTTAGCGTGGCGCTTGGTCCACTAAGAGTTAACAAGGTTTCAAAATATTTATGGTTGTCTTTAGCACTTTCATAGTAGGTTTTCATCTGTTCTTCTGAAGCACTTGTTTTGTTTGTACATAGTTCTTGCTCTTTAATTATTTTCTG
Organism: Arion vulgaris; assembly: GCA_020796225.1. Taxonomy (NCBI): domain Eukaryota; kingdom Metazoa; phylum Mollusca; class Gastropoda; order Stylommatophora; family Arionidae; genus Arion; species Arion vulgaris. The sequence goes on from CM036753.1 coordinate 17,623,627, forward strand.
TTGTTTAATTCAGATGAAATAGATATCAAGCTTCATTGTGAAAATGTATTGAGCCATGAAATTTGCTGCATTTTTTCTTTGGTCAGATATCAGTTTCATTGTTTAGCATTTTTACTGACTGCATGGTTTTCCCTAGTTTTCTGTCATATTTATCCATGTTGGTGGTTTATTTTGATCAGTGTATCATTTGCTGAAAAGTTTATTGTCTTCTTTCTGTATTTTATCATGTATTGCCTGTGTTGCAGAATTCTCGTTAATGACAATAAGTTTAGTAAAGGGAAACAACAAAAACATTAATTGTTTTAGCAATTGTGTCCCTTATAAGATGGATCAGTGTCCTCAGTTCCCGGGTGTTACCTTTGTTTTTAATTGTGTATTGCTTGTGTAGAGGAACTAAAATAATATGGAGATAAGTGAGATTCCTAAGCTTTCAGCTGCTATATTCATCACTGAGACCCATTGTCTCTTAGTTGAAAGTTGATTATCATTTGTTCTGGAGTTTTAATAGTAAAACCAGCAGCAAGACTCTCATTAACTCTTTCACTCCCTATTTTTTTACCTCTGGCGCACTTAAATTTCAACGTATACTGATTTAGCCAGTGTACTCAAATAGCATCGTCTTACAAAAATACAGCAAGCCGGTATATCTGCTCAGCAGGAAGAAAGAGTTAAAGTTGAGTTTTGTCTGTGCTGCTGAGTTGTTGGTATCTTACATGCTGGAGCTACGGAGTTCGTGCTTTGTGCAATACTCTCGGCAGGTGGCGCACCATTTCTGCGGAGAGGGACCGAGCCGTATGGGGTAAAACCCCGGGTTTAATGAAGTCAATCCTTCGGCTTTTAAACCCTTTCTTTTTTTTTTACATGAAAAATAGATGCAGCATTTCTACTGTTTGACAAACTGAGAGTAGTACTGGACACCTCATGGGCCTTATAAAGTTTGTGTTTAACTATCAAGTCATAGGAACTATCAACATCTTTCGTAGAAGATTGAGCACCTCTGGGTCTGTCCAGAACGCTTTCAGTTGTTGTCAGGAATCTATAGCAACATTGGATAATAAATGAAACCTAGAAATAAATAACAAGAATATTACTGCTTTAGTAACACAGTTGAAAGATGGATAGACAATATCACAATATTAAGACCAATATCGAAATAGGGGGAAGACTGCAGTAAATACTGAAAACACGTACAAAAAAGTACTATAGTTTTACAAAATACAGAAACAGTGACGATAAATACAGCACGTTTGACAACAAGGTTTATCAGCAACGAACAAACAGGAGTGACAAATTAAAATGAAACACAAATGGGCGACCAAATGGAGATACGTTTGTATTTGGTCGTCCATTTGTGTTTTATTTTAATTTGTCACTCCTGTTTGTTCGTTTGCTTGATAAAGGCCTTGTTGGTCAAACGTTGCTGTTTATCGTCACTGTTTCTGTATTTTGTAAAACTATAGTACTTTGTTTGTACATGTTTCAATATTAAGACCACACTACATAAACACGGATATAACACACAAGAGCGACTCATCTGGCACTAGAATGCAAATTAAAGCTTCCATCCCTACGCTTAACGGCAAGAATGGACAGCCAACTCCATCTTCCAACTGGGAATAGACAATAGTAGCACAGTTTAGGATGGAGCAAAATTGAACTTTTCTTCTAAAGAAGACTCATTTCTTTAGAAAACATAAATGTGACTTTCAAAAATTCTTTAGAAAATATTAGAATCCCTAATAAGTATATAAAAGTATACATATTCTTAGAGAGAATATACTGAAGTATTATTTTTTAATGTTTCATATTTTGTAACAATTATGAAAGTTAATTTTTATATTATTCATAAAAAATATGCATACTGATACATTTTTCTGAAAATATAGAACAATAAAGAGGTACAATGTACTCACAGAATATGATTTTATTCCATGCTTGAACCATGAGAGAATTACTATTTTAGAACATTCTTTTTCACTTGATTTAACTAGAGTCATTATCTAGCTCTTAACTGATTCAGTACCAGGTTTTTTCACCTCTGGACGGAATTATTTTTTAGCTTCAAAAATATTGCACACATACTTTAGTTAAATTAAAATATTGTTTCTAAATATGATTTAAAGTTGAACTTATTATATATCAAATTAAAGATAAATGATTGTACTTTCATAAAATATTTATTGTATGCGAAAATATAATGTTGTGTTGACTGTGCATGACAAATATTAGCATGTAATAAAAAATTAATTGAAATTGTGAGAACAAAAATCCAACTTACCAAGGGCCTTGAGGAACAATATGGTGAATAAGTCAGTGTAACTGCTCTCTTTATATAAGTAATCCATTTATGAATACACAAAAATTAAGAAAATATTGACGGAATATATGGTTTACTAACTGTTCGCAAATTAGCAACACGACCATCTTTGAAGAAATTTCCATTAAAAATTGTCAAATTGAAGATTTCACATACTAAACATTCATGTCTCATAATATATAATCACATACAGTGGAAATTATAGCAATATTTACAGGAATAAAGAACTAAAGTATATGAATAATAGTCCTAACATAGCAACTATATAACTAAGTTTAACTGTGATACTGGTCAAAGCAATACTTGGGACATAGCGAAGGCTTTGATGTGCATCCCTAATTATGTAAATGTAAATTATGTAAATTATTAATAATCGACGTATTTAAATCACAAACTTCTGTGTCATCAGAAGCTTCACTATCTTCACTATCAGTATCTACATCTTCATGCAACCAATCTCGCTCTTCTGCAGCTGTAAAACGTGCAGAACGAGTTGATAACAAACCATTTCTAGACTCTGAATTGTTAGACATTATTTTTAATCACAGGGTAACTTGAAAACGAAAATTAAACTTGGTTTCACTTCAGATTCTAGTCAAAACCACGATGTTGTGATTTGGTTATCGTTAGTACTTCCTTTCTACTTAGTTTCAGGTTGATATAAAACTACAATCGGAGTGAAAATTAATAAAACTCAACGCAATAGTAGCCGTCTTTTAAAAGACGCTTGGGACACGCAGATAAGAAATATGTGCACTACAGTGTTCCACGGACTGAATCAGTTAACTATCAGTTTCACTGACATCAGAGCAACTAAAGCCTACATCAGTAATGTAATGGATAATAGCAACGAGTCTACCAAGTGACATGATGTCAAAGGAAGTGAGAACAGAAAAACCATGTTTACTTTAATATAACTTTAACATAAACATCTAGTCACAGACAGTTTAGTTTAGTAAATATGACATGAAGCTTGATTTGTTAAGAAAGTTATGGATTTAATTTAAAGAACTAGAGTGGGATTTTAACATTGAAATATTTGATCATTAACCCTTTCGCTGCTACATACTTTTTGAAGGCTGAGCTAAAAATAGCTACTCTTTGTTTCTAGGTCACAAACGTGAATGTATGCCTGTAGCAATGTATAATGTGTTAACACGTCTTTAGCCCACAGAGGAGAGATAATAACAGACGTATTAATGCGTCTTTAGAAGTGAATGGGAAAAACGTATATATACGTCTTTAGCAGCTAAAGGGTTAAGTTCAAGTAACATTTTTATCTATTACAAATCCTTATCAATGATAAAAAGATGAAGATTTCTTCAGTGCTACTATATTGAACCACTTTGTTTGAATAGAAGTGAATCATGGACAATACAGAAATGTAAGACAAATGATGAAAACTAAATAAGATGTGTATTTGTGGACGAATACGTAAAATATAATTGACGATAAAAAGTGATGACGTGCTAAGTGAGACATCTGCCGAAGAAAATAACAATTTCTCGATTTCAAAGGACATAACCGTTAAAACAACTGATAATGTATGTGTTCTCTCCCTTTATTGTACTTGTCATTCTCTATAACGAGAATGATTTTATCAATACAGTATAAGGGGAGACTGCAGTAAAGCTATGTAGCAATGGCGAAACACCTGAAAACAAAGTAATATACAGCGACGTTTCTACCAAAATGCCTTCATCAAGCAACGGATACAAAAGAAGCGAATAAATTCAGACTTCCTAAACGCCAGACATAACATATACGGCAAACAATATAACGAGAATTCGGCAGTAAACCATCGAATATGCGGTGACCATTCTCCCTGTTAGGAAGATGCAAAGTGAATGAATGAAGAGAATACAAAATGAAGCTAAGCATATCATTCTGGGTTGCACTAGGACAACACCCTGCGTGGCAATGAAGTTTCTCCTTGATTTCACGAACATATTGTATAGAATCACGATAGCTAGAGTACGCGCCTTGCTTATCTCAAAATAAATGCTAAAATGTATAATCCACTACACGAGATGCTCAGTATTAGAAGTGGGAGACTTTTAAAGAGGAGAAAATCATGGGTTGGCCATGCTGCAGACACTGTTCAGCTGGTATGTGGACTCATGAATATTGACCCTAAGGAGGAATGGATACCGGTGCATTCGAAATTTGGGAACACCTTTTCGACTATCATCAAATTCGACAAAGGGCGCAGAGAGATGAAAGCCGTGGCAATGAATGCAGACGTCAATGTCATCCCTAATTAAAACTGTGGTAAGGCTCACGTTGTGATTTACTTTGATGAATCTGTAATTCGCCACTCAAAAATACGCTTGATTCTTCTCTGCAAGCTCTTTCAGTGACTAAGGCACTACTCTGACTGGAGTCCCAAAACGACACCCATGCGAGCATTCTGAGTGATATATTGAGTATGATCTGGAAGGTGGAGGCTGATTCGGTACGCAGACAATGTACTGAATCCCTACAAGAGTCAACAATTTACAGAATTACATTTATCTTCGTTCACGGGGTACACGGTGTTGATGCAAATAAGAGAGTGGAACGTGTGGTAGTTTGAGCATGAGTGTTGATGAAATAAGAGTGGACGTGTGGCTGACTGCGCCATGAGTGTTGATGGAAATAAGATGACTGACTGTGAACATGGTGTGAGAAAAAGGGACTGTGGCTGACTGCGCTCCATATCTGGAAGGAAATAAGAAAGATAATAGATCTGACATCCTGAACTCCCTCATAGAGTGTGGACGAAAAAAGGACTTTCAACTAAACTAGTCCATGTCAACAGCAAGATTGCAAGAGCATAGATTGAAGATTGGAGTGGCCAGAAAAAGCAGCACAAAAGACATATGAGTAAGCTCATCAATCAACATCGAACTGGTACTGTTAGTCGCTAGATGCTGTTTGATATATTTCAAAGAAGATCGGATCACCTATGTATATGTCCGGAGTGCAATGAAGATATTCCAAAATGAATTAAAATGTATTCGTAATAGTTTGTTTGAACATATAATGATAAAAGATCAATTGGAGAATATTGTATTTGCAGACACTTTTAATGGAAATTAAATAATAGATAATTCGGCCATGGGATTTGTGTAGGTGCAACCACTTTGAAATTTTGCTCGTTTGGTGTGCGATCCATTCTCACACATGCTCATCTGCGCCTGCAGTACGATCTTCTCTTGTGAGTAGCTTCCTATTCGATTCATATCGGTTTTGCCAAACTATAATTCTTTAATATGTTTCTTTTGCTACCTGGGATGTGTAGTAGGGTATTGACTGCTACCAGTTCACCGACCCGGGTACTGCCTTGTCAGTTTATTTCGTTACACATATTGCCTGAAGTTTAATGATGACGTTTAAAGAAGCCAAAGTATTTAGAACTTGACTCCGTTGATCAAACGTACCGATACAGTCCCTATACAGTTGACGTGCCAGGATACATGTAAAAGGAAAATTCGAGCACTTACAACAGAAACAATTAATAATAACAGATACTACAACTGATTCTAACAAAAGCTTTATCATGACGTAGAAAATACGATTAAGAAACCATGATTGCTACATAACACATGTTGTCATTTTTCGTCTACGAACAGGGCACAATAGGCTGAGGTACTATCTGTTTAACAAGTATAGCCCGTCTGCCCAGCGTATTCGTAGCGCGTTGGACTACGGGTGACTATTCCTCTGTGTGTGTGGGTTCAATTCCGCGGGATGGCAGAAAAAGCCACAGATTCCCAGATTTACGGTGTTCGTGGCACTGAACCGAAGTGTTACGATGTCCATGGCACCGAGCCGAAGAGCTGAACAGCTCAAGTGCTTCTGGATCGGAAAAAAAAAATTAACAAGTATAAAATAGGCCCATCTGACATATGTACATGTGGCACCAGCAAGATGACAGAGACACACATACTGCAAGAATGTCCAACATATACGGAACAGAGAGAAAACACGTGACCAATCCCCATATCAGTCCAAGACAAGCTATACGGAGATGTACATGGACTCCGGTTGACCATTAACTACTTTAAAAGTATACAAATCGATCTCAGTACAAGACAAGCTATACGGAGATGTACATGGACTCCGGTTGACCACTAACTACTTTAAAAGTATACAAATCGATGTCTGAAAACGTTGGAAGAAGAAGAAGAGCTGCGAAGATAAATGACCCCCACCCCTACTCTGGTAGTCGTGGCATTTGGAAAAAGAAAAGAATTACTTTAACTGATTCGTAACGCAGTTTTTGTTGTTGTTGTGTTTTTGCCTCTAGCTGGACGAGTTCATTTTGTTAGCCCCCAAAACGTCTATAAAGTCTGTCCATTAATTCGTGAGCACGTTTGAAATTGATTTTCTCGAAAACTACCTGTTGGATCTCAGTGATTTTTGCATGCAGCCTTAGAATATCCATGACGCTAAAATAAAGCTAACCAGTAGTTCATAGATGTTACGGATTTTGCACATCGGCGAATTCCTTTGATCTTTTATGACAATTGCAAATACGGGGGCTCAAATTTTAGATTTTACAGTAATCCCTAGAATTTGTCCATGTCAATTCTATTCATAGGTGTATCTCCATATTAACTTGATAGGTCAAGTAATTAATTGTGTTGCCCTTTATGTGCAATCGTGAACTTGGATACAATATGCAACAGTTAGTCCTCCTCTTCGGTCACCATTAGACCCCAGGGTGTCTTAACTTCACCACAAATTGTATGATGGTAGACGCATTTGGATATGGAAATGTATACGTCGCTATTTCTCAGTCTGTAATCAAAATATGATTTGTATCATCCCGAATCTGACGATTCCATGAGGTTGATAATTGTTACTGGCTGGACAAATTGTAATCCATCTCGGTGCCAGTACTCGTCTTCCTCTCGGAGCACATGTTCAACACACTTCTTCCAGAACTGCATGTCTATCATTGAGAGGGACTCACGTGTCAGAACTTCAACATCACACATTTTAAACGTCCTGTTCTGTTCGGCAACTTGCCCTTTTACTTTAGCCCAGACAAGCTCTATCGGATTGAGGTGAGCATGATATGGAGGTAGTCGCAAAGACGTGTGGCCGTATTCCGCAATGATTTTGTCAATATGAAACACCTTTGTCTTATTTGTCATCCTCACCAGGTGCAACAACTCGGGTTTCAAATATGTATCATCGAAGCTGACATTTTCCTTAGCAAGCCAAGTCCTAATTTGATCTTTTGTATTTGATGCAGTTGGTACTTTGTCTTCCGCTGATACTGCGTTGTGATAGGATGCATTATCCATTACCAAGCATGATGGTCTGTTTAGAATTGGAAGTAGATCTTTCTCCATCCAGTGCCTGAAAATATGTCCATTCATTTCTGTGTGGTAGTCCCTACCGTCCGTACTTTTTGATTGGAAATAAGTCCAGCGTCATGGACAAGACCTTCTTCACTGCTTCCTGCATGTGTTAGTATAATACGCTGGCCTTTGCTGTTTGGTATTTTTCTTTTCTGTTCACCGTCTACTGATTGCCATTCTTTAGCATTGGTGTGGTGAGCATTGACCCAGGATTCGTCCAAATATACAATATCATAGCCTTGCCTCCCCCGCTCACTGATCTGCCTCAGGTATTTACTTCGGCAGCAATTAAATGTGGCTTTTCACAAATAATATTCCTGCCGCCTATAGTTTTTCTGAAGGTGAAGCCGGCGGCTCTTACAATTTTCCATAGAGTACTTTTAGAAATGTCTATGCTGCAATCTGATTGCAGTTTTAATTTCAGTTTCCTGAGAGTAACAAGTTGATTTGTCGCAAACATTTTTAAGAGCTCCCGTCTTATGACATCTATGTCAAAGTCGTCAATTGTTCTTTTCCTTCCTTGTTTGACATTAGTGCACTTTGTGTCCTGTTTAATTCATCGGGAAAAGGATTCTCTATTCAGACCAAGCGCCAGTTGCGTTCGTTTCTCAGGGTTATGAATATCGCAATATAGATGACCTCTCTTAGATTCCCTACGGAAGTGTTGGTATAGTAAAACTATAACCTTCTGCATTGTTATAAATGTGCACTTCAGACTCATTATGAATGTGATATCAATGTCAGTTTTGATAAGCCAACAAATATGATACAATAGCTTCATACAAATAGCGAGATACACCTATAACTATACAACGGTATCCCAATTATAACGTCATATGCTTTCCGCGTTCAAAGTCGACTGGGTTAGGTGCACGGAATTCCCGTGAAATTGTTGTTTACTCACGATATTTCAATGTTACCATAATGTATTTTTGAACAAAACACGTAATTACAAAGTATTGTAGTTTTACAAATTACAAAAACAATGACAAAATAGTTTTACTGCAGTTCCATATATATACTGAATTTTTAGAACAACGCGTCTGAGTACCGTAGATCTGTTACTATTGTGTACAATCCGGTGAGGTTGATTTTAATATAACCTGAAGAAGAAATATTTCAAACTACATCAAATTTTCTTGGAAAAAAATATTTCTCTAGCGTCATGGATATTCTAAGGCTGCTTGCAAAAATCACTGAGATCCAACAGGTAGTTTTCGAGAAAATCAATTTCAAACGTGCTCACGAATTAATGGACAGACTATAATACTCTGTTATTCCTTCAGTGTTCTCTTGTTCCTATCTGACACACTATTGGGTGACATATATACATCATATGTTAGAACCCGCCCTAGAATATTACGGATACCAAGATAAACAAAGATATGTAACTTCAGGATATACTGCGGCGCTTGAGTACTTGATCTCACATAGGTCAGATACGTGCAGGCATGTTCTAACATACGTCGGGTATGTGCCACGTTACGAAATATTTGTTTAAACTGGGTTAGAACAGAACGGGGTATATCGCATAGACTTTTAGTGTGCTGCTACTTTCAGTAGTTTCTGTGTACACGGCAAGCGTAACAGATGTGACACATGAGAAAGCTTACAGCCCGCGTGTACCTACATATGCATTGTGTGGTAACTGCTTTCAGCCAGTGTGTTTATAACTAGTGTGTGCTTGAGGTGCAGTGCTATTTCACGGAATCTATTTGTGAAACCATGTGTTTAATTTTTCTATGAAGTCGACTTTATTTGTCTAGTTGAATAATGTTCGAGGTACTTCCTATAATGTGAATTTGTATATGTCTAAATTAGCACAGACTAGATATCACCAGGCTATGTTACGTTTGGTTTGAATTTGACAACTCTGTGATACACATATGAGAACTTGACTCTACAGTAATAGATATATGAGAACTTGATTATCTGATGTTTGTGAGAACTTTATCATCTGGTGATACAAATGAGAGATTTTGACTATCCTGTGATATATATATGAGAACTTGACTATCTTGGAATATATATGTGAACATTTGATTATCCTGTCATACATTGTGAAAATGTTATCATCATGTGATACATATTTGAGAACTATATGGGGTAAAGCCTGGTGCAATGCAGTCAATTCTTCTTCTTTAGGCCCTTTAGACATGTGAAACGACGACTATCAAATGATGCATATGTAAGGGCGTATCTTTCCTATGATACCTATATAAGGGCGTGGCTATTCTGTGATACATATGTGAGGGCGGAACTATCCTATGTTACATTAATGAAACATCATCTATCCTGTGATGCATTCGAGATCACTTAACTATCTATGATAGACGCGCGCATATTTATCAAATCGTGTTTCTGATCATTTCCACCAAATGACAAGATACACTCGCATGTGGCACATTTTTATAATTTTCTTGCGATGTCGTCAATGATATTTATGAATATGTTATTGTTTAGTTCCATCATTTGAGATGTTGCAAATCTATATAAAGAGGACACGCTGGTAGTGTGCTAACTGTAAAAAGAGCAAGCAAATACTGGTCATCGGACAAATTAAACAAACAATTCCAATGGATATCATCGGTGCCAAGATACTATCTGGTTTTATTTTCTTTGTCTTGGCTTCTTTTTTTGGTTGGATGCCCTACTTTTGTTTCAGGCAAACAAAATCTTTGGCGGCAAAACGTGAAGAGAACCGACAAACATTCGTTATACAATGCCTTCATTCTCTGGCATCAGGTGTACTGTTAGCAACATCTCTGCTTCATCTTCTACCTGAGAGCTTGGATGCAGTTCAAAATGCTTTGTTTCCGGACCAGATAATACATACCGTTAAAAGTCTGAACATGACTAATATTACTAACTACATAACAACAAAATCTTCTGATGAGCAGAGCCAGTCATCTGATGATTACTACCCAGTAGCAGAATGTCTTGTTGCGTTTGGATTTCTGTTTATTTATATTATCGACAGTGTCATTGGATCATGCTCTACACATGAGAAAAATCGGAACTACTTTGAGAATGATACGAAATATAACACGCAATACAATAGACAACGACAGATGCCAGATGAGGATTTAACTGAAGAGAGATACAATACACAATACAACAGTCCACGGCAGATACCAGATATTGACACATCTCAGCAGGAGAATGTCAAGACTGACAATCAGTTTACAGGCCGTTTCCCTCACAAGAAAAAGCTGCCGCTACAATTCAGATGGCTGAAACCTAAGTTGTCAACTAAAGTACATAATCTAGCTTCACAAAACGATAGTGAATTGCAAGCAGAAAGTAAAGCATTCTTAGAGAGTGATGAAGAACAGCATGAATTTGATAACGATCTAGAATTGCAATCATTTTCTGAGACGGATAATTCAAGTAACGACAAAACATCGTCTTCTGTCGAGGCACATCCACTGACTAATTTAATCAAATCGCAAGGAGCTGTTCAGTCTAGTTCCTTGAGATCCGTGGCACTTGTGACAGCTTTGTGTATCCATGGTTTCTTTGACGGCGTCATGCTTGGTCTGCAAACGTCACTTCCAGTGGTTATGTCCTTACTGTTAGCATTATCTATACATAAAAGTTTTGTGTCTGTTGGACTATCTTTGACTTTGCTAGGTTCCAGCGACAAGAACGTCCCTAACTGCATCATATTATTCTACGTTTTGCTGTTTGCTTCCGTTGCTCCATTGGGTTTACTGGCCAGTGCTGCTTTTCTCCATCAAGCATTTGACGTGTCCAACGAGAGACAAGTTAGTTTAGTACCAGGATGTCTGCAGGCGTTTGCTGTAGGCACATTTCTGTATGTGACATTCGCAGAGATGATGAAACATGATTCTCGCAAGAAAAGTTTCTTAGCGGTCATTGTTAGTCACTTATGTTTACTTCTGGGATTTGGTCTAATGGCCGCACTAAGAGCTTTTCTAGGAAGTACATAATTAATAATATACATGCATTTACTTCTTCCTTATTCTCATTGTAAAATCACGCAGTAGGGAAGTCTTGTCTGTCTGTATGTCTTTCATCAAGTGACAACTGGAAACTTGACTCCAGTGTTCTATATGTCTTTCATCAAGTGACAACTGGAAACTTGACTCCAGTGTTCTATATGTCTTTCATCAAGTGACAACTGGAAACTTGACTCCAGTGTTCTATATGTCTTTCATCAAGTGACAACTGGAAACTTGACTCCAGTGTTCTATATGTCTTTCATCAAGTGACAACTGGAAACTTGACTCCAGTGTTCTATATGTCTTTCATCAAGTGACAACTGGAAACTTGACTCCAGTGTTCTATATGTCTTTCATCAAGTGACAACTGGAAACTTGACTCCAGTGTTCTATATGTCTTCATCATGACAACTGGAAACTTGACTCAGTGTTCTATATGTCTTTCATCAAGTGACAACTGGAAACTTGACTCCAGTGTTCTATATGTCTTTCATCAAGTGACAACTGGAAACTTGACTCCAGTGTTCTGTATGTCTTTCATCAAGTGACAACTGGAAACTTGACTCCAGTGTTCTGTATGTCTTTCATCAAGTGACAACTGGAAACTTGACTCCAGTGTTCTATATGTCTTTCATCAAGTGACAACTGGAAACTTGACTCCAGTGTTCTATATGTCTTTCATCAAGTGACAACTGGAAACTTGACTCCAGTGTTCTATATGTCTTTCATCAAGTGACAACTGGAAACTTGACTCCAGTGTTCTATATGTCTTTCATCAAGTGACAACTGGAAACTTGACTCCAGTGTTCTATATGTCTTTCATCAAGTGACAACTGGAAACTTGACTCCAGTGTTCTATATGTCTTTCATCAAGTGACAACTGGAAACTTGACTCCAGTGTTCTATATGTCTTTCATCAAGTGACAACTGGAAACTTGACTCCAGTGTTCTATATGTCTTTCATCAAGTGACAACTGGAAACTTGACTCCAGTGTTCTATATGTCTTTCATCAAGTGACAACTGGAAACTTGACTCCAGCGTTCTATATGTCTTTCATCAAGTGACAACTGGAAACTTGACTCCAGTGTTCTATATGTCTTTCATCAAGTGACAACTGGAAACTTGACTCCAGTGTTCTATATGTCTTTCATCAAGTGACAACTGGAAACTTGACTCCAGTGTTCTATATGTCTTTCATCAAGTGACAACTGGAAACTTGACTCCAGTGTTCTATATGTCTTTCATCAAGTGACAACTGGAAACTTGACTCCAGTGTTCTATATGTCTTTCATCAAGTGACAACTGGAAACTTGACTCCAGTGTTCTATATGTCTTTCATCAAGTGACAACTGGAAACTTGACTCCAGTGTTCTGTATGTCTTTCATCAAGTGACAACTGGAAACTTGACTCCAGTGTTCTATATGTCTTTCATCAAGTGACAACTGGAAACTTGACTCCAGTGTTCTATATGTCTTTCATCAAGTGACAACTGGAAACTTGACTCCAGTGTTCTGTATGTCTTTCATCAAGTGACAACTGGAAACTTGACTCCAGTGTTCTATATGTCTTTCATCAAGTGACAACTGGAAACTTGACTCCAGTGTTCTATATGTCTTTCATCAAGTGACAACTGGAAACTTGACTCCAGTGTTCTATATGTCTTTCATCAAGTGACAACTGGAAACTTGACTCCAGTGTTCTATATGTCTTTCATCAAGTGACAACTGGAAACTTGACTCCAGTGTTCTATATGTCTTTCATCAAGTGACAACTGGAAACTTGACTCCAGTGTTCTATATGTCTTTCATCAAGTGACAACTGGAAACTTGACTCCAGTGTTCTATATGTCTTTCATCAAGTGACAACTGGAAACTTGACTCCAGTGTTCTATATGTCTTTCATCAAGTGACAACTGGAAACTTGACTCCAGTGTTCTATATGTCTTTCATCAAGTGACAACTGGAAACTTGACTCCAGTGTTCTATATGTCTTTCATCAAGTGACAACTGGAAACTTGACTCCAGTGTTCTATATGTCTTTCATCAAGTGACAACTGGAAACTTGACTCCAGTGTTCTATATGTCTTTCATCAAGTGACAACTGGAAACTTGACTCCAGTGTTCTATATGTCTTTCATCAAGTGACAACTGGAAACTTGACTCCAGTGTTCTATATGTCTTTCATCAAGTGACAACTGGAAACTTGACTCCAGTGTTCTATATGTCTTTCATCAAGTGACAACTGGAAACTTGACTCCAGTGTTCTATATGTCTTTCATCAAGTGACAACTGGAAACTTGACTCCAGTGTTCTATATGTCTTTCATCAAGTGACAACTGGAAACTTGACTCCAGTGTTCTATATGTCTTTCATCAAGTGACAACTGGAAACTTGACTCCAGTGTTCTGTATGTCTTTCATCAAGTGACAACTGGAAACTTGACTCCAGTGTTCTATATGTCTTTCATCAAGTGACAACTGGAAACTTGACTCCAGTGTTCTATATGTCTTTCATCAAATGACAACTGGAAACTTGACTCCCGTGTTCTGTATGTCTTTCATCAAGTGACAACTGGAAACTTGACTCCAGTGTTCTATATGTCTTTCATCAAGTGACAACTGGAAACTTGACTCCAGTGTTCTATATGTCTTTCATCAAGTGACAACTGGAAACTTGACTCCAGTGTTCTATATGTCTTTCATCAAGTGACAACTGGAAACTTGACTCCAGTGTTCTATATGTCTTTCATCAAGTGACAACTGGAAACTTGACTCCAGTGTTCTATATGTCTTTCATCAAGTGACAACTGGAAACTTGACTCCAGTGTTCTATATGTCTTTCATCAAGTGACAACTGGAAACTTGACTCAGTGTTCTTATGTCTTTCATCAAGTGACAACTGGAAACTTGACTCCAGTGTTCTATATGTCTTTCATCAAGTGACAACTGGAAACGTGACTCCAGTGTTCTTATGTCTTTCATCAAGTGACAACTGGAAACTTGACTCCAGTGTTCTATATGTCTTCATCAAATGACAACTGGAAACTTGACTCCAGTGTTCTATATGTCTTTCATCAAATGACAACTGGAAACTTGACTCCAGTGTTCTATATGTCTTTCATCAAGTGACAACTGGAAACTTGACTCCAGTGTTCTATATGTCTTTCATCAAGTGACAACTGGAAACTTGACTCCAGTGTTCTATATGTCTTTCATCAAGTGACAACTGGAAACTTGACTCCAGTGTTCTATATGTCTTTCATCAAGTGACAACTGGAAACTTGACTCCAGTGTTCTATATGTCTTCATCAAATGACAACTGGAAACTTGACTCCAGTGTTCTATATGTCTTTCATCAAGTGACAACTGGAAACTTGACTCCAGTGTTCTATATGTCTTTCATCAAGTGACAACTGGAAACTTGACTCCAGTGTTCTATATGTCTTTCATCAAGTGACAACTGGAAACTTGACTCCAGTGTTCTATATGTCTTTCATCAAGTGACAACTGGAAACTTGACTCCAGTGTTCTATATGTCTTTCATCAAGTGACAACTGGAAACTTGACTCCAGTGTTCTATATGTCTTTCATCAAGTGACAACTGGAAACTTGACTCCAGTGTTCTATATGTCTTTCATCAAGTGACAACTGGAAACTTGACTCCAGTGTTCTATATGTCTTTCATCAAGTGACAACTGAAACTTGACTCCCGTGTTCTATATGTCTTTCATCAAGTGACAACTGGAAACTTGACTCCAGTGTTCTATATGTCTTTCATCAAGTGACAACTGGAAACTTGACTCCAGTGTTCTATATCAGAATTGACGCTATATGGCGTTGATAAACTTCAAAGAAATAATCGCTAATCGATTACATCTGTGCTAGCAGTAGGTCGATTACATCTGTGCTAGCAGTAGGTCGATTACATCTGTGCTAGCAGTAGGTCGATTACATCTGTGCTAGCAGTAGGTCGATTACATCTGTGCTAGCAGTAGGTCGATTACATCTGTGCTAGCAGTAGGT
This sequence comes from Arion vulgaris, assembly GCA_020796225.1. Taxonomy (NCBI): domain Eukaryota; kingdom Metazoa; phylum Mollusca; class Gastropoda; order Stylommatophora; family Arionidae; genus Arion; species Arion vulgaris. The sequence continues at coordinate 17,639,286 of CM036753.1, forward strand.
GGATTACATCTGTGCTAGCAGTAGGTGGATTACATCTGTGCTAGCAGTAGGTGGATTACATCTGTGCTAGCAGTAGGTGGATTACATCTGTGCTAGCAGTAGGTGGATTACATCTGTGCTAGCAGTAGGTGGATTGCATGTGTGTAAGCAGTAGGTGGATTACATCTGTGCTAGCAGTAGGTGGATTGCGTGTGTGTAAGCAGTAGGGTGGATTATATGTATATAAGCAGTAGGGTCGCTTACATACGTGTATAATTTATGGTAAATTACTGGGGTTTGAGCCCACTCAATTTCAGTTTATTATAACTTGTCGATGACGGATGAAGAGGAAGTCATCAATCATTATAACTTGTCGATGACGGATGAAGAGGAAGTCATCAATCATTATAACTTGTCGATGACGGATGAAGAGGAAGTCATCAATCATTATAACTTGTCGATGACGGATGAAGAGGAAGTCATCAATCATTATAACTTGTCGATGACGGATGAAGAGGAAGTCATCAATCATTATAACTTGTCGATAACGGATGAAGAGGAAGTCATCAATCATTATAACTTGTCGATGACGGATGAAGAGGAAGTCATCAATCATTATAACTTGTCGATGACGGATGAAGAGGAAGTCATCAATCATTATAACTTGTCGATGACGGATGAAGAGGAAGTCATCAATCATTATAACTTGTCGATGACGGATGAAGAGGAAGTCATCAATCATTATAACTTGTCGATGACGGATGAAGAGGAAGTCATCAATCATTATAACTTGTCGATGACGGATGAAGAGGAAGTCATCAATCATTATAACTTGTCGATAACGGATGAAGAGGAAGTCATCAATCATTATAACTTGTCGATAACGGATGAAGAGGAAGTCATCAATCATTATAACTTGTCGATAACGGATGAAGAGGAAGTCATCAATCATTATAACTTGTCGATGACGGATGAAGAGGAAGTCATCAATCATTATAACTTGTCGATAACGGATGAAGAGGAAGTCATCAATCATTATAACTTGTCGATGACGGATGAAGAGGAAGTCATGAATCATTATAACTTGTCGATGACGGATGAAGAGGAAGTCATCAATCATTATAACTTGTCGATGACGGATGAAGAGGAAGTCATCAATCCAAATGGGTTTTTTTGGGGGTTTCGATCCATAAGCACTTGAGCTTTCAGCTCTTTCGGCTCAGGTGCCATGGACACCATTACCTTTCGGTTCGGTGCCACGAACACCGTAAATCTGGAGAACCTGTGGCTTTTCTGTCAGCCCGCGGAATTGAACCCACACTCACAGGGAGCTTGTCACCTGTAGAGTTCAACGCACTATGAACACGCTGGGCAGACGGGCAATCGAAATGGTTTAAGAATCCTTGCTGCATGCATTTTACTACTAGTAAAAAGAAATGTTATCCCATACACGTGCTGTCTATTGACTTTAAAGCAGAGTTTCTCAATCATATCTTGGGACCGTACCTTACCACAGCGATTCAAATAATGTACACTCCCTGGGAGACCCCAACACATAATAGTTAACCAACCAAGTAGTAAAAAAGTAGAACATAAATAAATACTTCACATAGAAACGAAACAAAGGTAACATCTTTTTTAATTTGACTTTATTCAATGAATATAAATTATATAACACGATGTCTGTTGCAAAGGGTTTTTATTTGAAGCAAACATTTTGTCCAGTTCAATTTCAAATGTTAGTGGTTTGTAATAACCAAACGATTTCTTTATTTTTCAGTAAAGTATTTTTTTTTTCAAATACTCTGCAAAGTATTTTTGTTTCTTGTTGTACTATTGTTGCCAACTTTTGTTTTTTTCCGAAGGTTGTGATTGTCTATAGCGATCATTTATCGTCAACTATGATGATTTTATACATGATGTTGTCATTGTCAACTATGATGATTTTATACATGATGTTGTCATTGTCAACTATGATGATTTTATACATGATGTTGTCATTGTCAACTATGATGATTTTATACATGATGTTGTCATTGTCAACTATGATGATTTTATACATGATGTTGTCATTGTCAACTATGATGATTTTATACATGATGTTGTCATTGTCAACTATGATGATTTTATACATGATGTTATCATTGTCAACTAACTGTTCCACCAAATTTGTCCCAACCCCATCTCCCAACACTTATGGGGCGTTTCCCAACACGTTGAGAAACATTGTTTTAGAGCATATTTACAAGACATAGGCAAAGACAACCACGCTGATTTAAGCTTGTGGTCGTTGATGCTAAATACTGATTGCAGTTTATATTGGAAGATTAAGTGTTACTTAGTGAGTGACGGCTGTTTATCTGTTTTCATAAATTCCTAAGCATATCTTCATTTTGTGTATGATGATCATACAATAGAAATAAAATAATATTGCAGCAGTCTGACCTGTTAAGATGGGATTAGCCCTTTCATCTAATGAACTCTTTAGCTTAGTCAGAGAGTAATAACAATATATCCCTCTAGATATCCAATAGTCCATAGATATTAGTCAACTTATTGCTTTATAATAAAAAAGAAATTATGATACGAATTGGTAAAGCAATATCAGCTTTTAAAAGTCTAAATAAAATATGGAACTGCAAGTTATAAAGTATTAAAACTAAATTACGAATTTTCAATTCAAATGTTGTATCAATCCTAACATATGTCAGCGAGAGTTGGAAAATGACTAAAGATATAGAAAGCAAGTTGAATGCATTTGAAAATAGATGTCTGCGAAAAATAATGAATATAAAATGGAACGAATTCATGAGAAGTGATGAAATCAGAGACATGTCTGGTCAACCACTAGTGACAACTGTTATAAGAAAGACAAGATGGAAATATGTTGGACACACCTTGAGGAGAAATGATCAACGAATATCAAAGCAGGCATTAAAGTGGGATGCAAAGGGTTCAAGAAAGAGAGGTCAACCTAAAGAGACCCTGAAACGAACTGTGCTGAGAGAGGCAGGAAATATCGGTGTCAGTTCCATGGAGGAGATTGAGCGAGTTGCCCAGGATAAAGCGGTATGAAGAAATTGCTTGCAGGCCCTATGTAACGTATAACGGTACGAGAGGAATTATTATTATTATTATAGATTGCATTCCATGACAAGAAAATAACTATGCAATGAATTCATACACATTCAAATACACAAGGAAATGGTAAAATAGATAAACTAGCTAAGAATAGATCAAGAAAAGAGCAACCAACCACTACAACAGCAATCATCTAGACCAGCCTTGTCCAACGCAGTGCACGCGGGCGCTAAGGCGCTTGTGTCATACAATCACGGCGCCCTATTTTACTCTAACGGCTGTAACATCAATCAGATTTCAAGAAAACAATTTTTCAGATTTTTCGTATCACGTCCATGAACATGATCTTCCCATTTTTGTAATCTTGTTTTATTTTGTAACCCTTCTACTGCAACCCACCTCCCCCCATCCCCTCTCCATAACCTCACTCTTTGTTTTTTTCACAGGAGAATGTTTTGGCATCTGAACTATAATAACATGACATTTATTAGTAGTAGTGACTGAGATGGTATGATAGAGTTACAAACACAGACCAGTGGATAGGAACCGGACAGGAACCCATGATGACCCAGGTCAAGAGGAGAAAATGGCCATGAGTCGGGAATACCCTACAGAAGACACAGTCGAGAGTCACAAGACATGCACTTAAGTGGAATCGCAGGAAAACGAAAAGAGGATGCCCTAAACAGACCTGGAGACGAAGTCTTCTTGAGGACTGAAAAGTGATGATCTGTCCTTTTAGACCATAAAGAGAACATCCATAGATCGAGAAGAGTGGCGAACAACTGTTGAGCTCTATGCTCCTGGAGGAGCGGAGAGGAATTAGTAAGTAAGGAAGTAGTAGTAGTTCTGCAATCATCGCATGACGCCCACGCCTGCACAACCATCAGTCAGATAAATAATAATAATTCCTCTTGTATCGGCATACGTTATATAGGGACCGCAAGCAATTTCTCCATACCGCTTTATTCTGTGCCATCAGTCAGATGCGCCTCAATTTATAAAATGTTGGACAGAACTGACCTAGACAGTCAATGAAATATTTAAAACTGTATTTTAAAATATGCAGACAGGTGGACTATGAGGACTATGATAAAATATGTTTCTACTGACACATGACCAACCCGAACTTCAACATTCACCACCTTATATTGGAAGATCAGAAAACAATATTTAAACTTCAAACCAAACAGATGCATTGTTTCACTTACTAATCACATGAACACAATTAATCCAGCTGCTACACACACAAACACACACACTAGAGCAGTGTTAGTTGGTGTACACGTCACCATCAAACTGTTCATCATTATATCTTCGATTTTTCAAGAGTTCAATGATGGTTCTGCTACCTGCAGGGTCAGATAAAATGAATACATTATATCACACAAAGTTACCAAAAAACACATTAGCACTTTATGACATCCAACCAATGTCAAACACATAATTACTGCCGTGTCATTGAAGTAGAAGAGTTATAATTTATAATAATTACCGCATTATATGTATGTGTATATATATACTGCAGAAATTATATACACAAATAATGAGCATAAAATCAGACGAATTCGGAAGAAGTAATGAGCTTAGAGAAATGTCTGGTAACAATTGTTATAAGAAAGATAAGATATAGTTATGTTGGGCATACTCTGAGAAGAAATGTCTGGTCAACTACTACTAGTAACAATTGTTATAAGAAAGATAAGATAGAGTTATGTTGGGCATACTCTGAGAAGAAATGTCTGGTCAACTACTAGTAACAATTGTTATAAGAAAGATAAGATAGAGTTATGTTGGGCATACTCTGAGAAGAAATGATCAAAGAATAACAAAGTAGGTATTGAAGTGTGAAACAAAGTGTTCAAGAAAGAAAGGACGCCTTAAAGAAACCTGCAAGCAAACTTTATTGAGAAAGGCGTCAATTTCAAAGAAAAGATTGAGCGAGTTGTCCATAATAGAGCGGTATGGAAAAATTACTTGCAGGCTCTATGTAACGTATAACGGTACGAAAAAACAATATATATATATATATATATATATTGCAGAGACTATTATTATTGTGAATGTTGGGGAAGTTATTGATCAATTGTTAATTGTCAACAAGCAAGACAACAGCTGCAAATAATTGAAGGGAAAATGAGGGATAGATTGGAGACACGACCAGTAAACAAGTACATATCAGAACAAGATCTGTACTTGACTTGAAACAACAAGATCTGTACTTGACTTGAAACAACAAGATCTGTACTTGACTTGAAACAACAAGATCTGTACTTGACTTGAAACAACAAGATCTGTACTTGACTTGAAACAACAAGATCTGTACTTGACTTGAAACAACAAGATCTGTACTTGACTTGAAACAACAAGATCTGTACTTGACTTGAAACAACAAGTAACAAATGAGTATGAAGATGAAAGAATATCTGGCATAAAAACACTACAAAACGTAACCAGAGAGGTCGCGATAGTTTTATGTTCCTACACTAGGGACAAGATGTTTTTAGTAGTAGTAGTGGTTGTGGTGGTGGTAGTGGTGATGGTGGTGGTGGTGGTGCTTAGTAGTTAACTGTAGATGTTGTTGTCCGCCCGAGTGGTTACCGGGGCCCAAATTTGGGGTGTAAAGAATAGAACCACTGTTACCTGCCACGCATGTCGTAAGAGGCGCCTAAGGAGGTTTGGCTGAAATCGGATGCATGTGTCCTACATGTGTAGAAGTCTATGCGTTTAGGGGCCTACCAAACCAATGTGCAACGTATACACGTTCTTGGCAAAGATCAAACATATCACAAAGAGTGATTAAAATTGGTTGTAAAGAACGAACTCAAAGAAGAAGAAGATGTTGTTGTATGATTATTGATTTATAGAACAATCATCATTACATTTCAATGAATGACCATGTGTTGTCCTATCTCATTTGTTGTACTTTCTTCTTCTTCTTCTGCGTTCTCACTAGATTGGGATTTCAGATTCTCTAATAAAGGCAGCCATCTGCCTCAGATTATCAGCCACGCCATACAGTTTGTCTTGGACGCTATTGTAAGTGGGCCACCTCTTTCTTCTAAGTCTGCACACTGAGGGCAGTTCTGTAGGATATAATTCCTATGATTTCTGCTTCCCGTTTGTGCCGACCTCTTCCGGCAGTAAGTTTTGGCCACCCTCGTGATGGTAGGTCTGACATTCTTACTGCATAGCGAAATCTCCGAGGCAGATTGGCGACCGTAGAATCCGTAATCCCATTCCTCATTGTGAGGGGTCGTTGCACCATGTTATGCGCCTTTATGGCCTTGTGCATCCGTTTTCTGCAAGCATTTGTTTCGGGTTAGCATTCCTAGCGGACACATGCATCCGATTTCATCCAAACCTCCTTAGTCGCCTCTTACGACATGTGTGGCAGGTAACAGTGGTTCTATTCTTTACACCCCAAATTTGGGCCCCGGTAACCACTCGGGCGGTTGTACTTTCAATGTCATGCATATCTTCACTTCTATAGATTGTGATATCTTCCTATTTCTTATGTTTCCAAGTTACTATTTAGAATAATAGTTACATTGAGATCCAACAAGTTGTTTAGTAATCACGTTACTTATTGCTATTTGCTATACTTTCTGCTAATCACGTTACTTATTGCTATTTGCTATACTTTCTGCTAATCACGTTACTTATTGCAATTTGCTATACTTTCTGCTAATCACGTTACTTATTGCCATTTGCTATACTTTCTGCTAATCACGTTACTTATTGCCATTTGCTATACTTTCTGCTAATCACGTTACTTATTGCTATTTGCTATACTTTCTGCTAATCACGTTACTTATTGCTATTTGCTATACTTTCTGCTAATCACGTTACTTATTGCCATTTGCTATACTTTCTGCTAAGTTTAGCACGAATTCATTTTGATTTCGTGAATATTTTTCTTCGTTTGCCCAATGCTAATTCAAGTGTAGTTAGGGTGCCTAATATGACGTCTCTTACTATTTTTTTGTTTGAAGGCTTGCTTTCCGTATCACTAGTGTCCCTCGCCATTTAGGCGAACACCTTTCCGAGCTCAGAGGTTATTTCGTGATAAATATTGCGATTGATTTCAAAATATTGATCTGATTCAGTTATTGACTAGATATATATTCAACGCTAAATCTAGTCAAGGTCAGCATGTAGACAATGAAAGAAATTGCTACAACGTGATATCTAAGATACAAGTTATCACTTTCATTTTTGTTCCCAGGCATGCAGGAGTTGGGGACAATGAACACACAGACGATTTTGAATTAAACGTAGAACGTATTGTCAGTTCGTAATACTATATCGGAGACGGTGATGTAGACATCGGAGCACGTGATGTGGACATCGGAGACGGTGATGTAGACATCGGAGCACGTGATGTGGACATCGGAGACGGTGATGTGGACATCGGAGCACGTGATGTGGACATCGGAGACGGTGATGTGGACATCGGAGCACGTGATGTGGACATCGGAGACGGTGATGTGGACATCGGAGCACGTGATGTAGACATCGGAGCACGTATGGGCTTGTTCAGTGCAGAAATAATAATCCTCTTCTTCGAACGCTCCATATCGATCACTTGTTAAACCATCATTTATGATTTGTTTGTGGTCTGAGCCTAAGAGCGAGTGTACATTGTGCTCGATCACTTGTTAAACCATCATTTATGATTTGTTTGTGGTCTGAGCCTAAGAGCGAGTGTACATTGTGCTCGATCACTTGTTAAACCATCATTTATGATTTGTTTGTGGTCTGAGCCTAAGAGCGAGTGTACATTGTGCTCGATCACTTGTTAAACCATCATTTATGATTTGTTTGTGGTCTGAGCCTAAGAGCGAGTGTACATTGTGCTAGTTATGCGCCTACAAGTAGGCCAGCACATCAAATTTCTTCAACGCTTATTATTTACTACGGTAACTTCCGTATGCCTCTACCTCAGTCGCCTCTAACGATCTGCCTTGTAGGTTGTATTGGTACTATTCTTTGCTCCCTTGCGCCCCCGGTAAATAACTACATATAACTCTTCAATTATGATTTTGATTCGTATTGTTAAATGAGTTTTAGTAATGACATTTCTTCTTGTTGTTTCATGATCACAATTATTGTTATGTGTTAAACAAAGATCAAATTAAAATGCTTTCTCCAGACAAGAAGTTGTTGTAGTTAGCTTTCATGGTAAAGCAAATTGTGAACACTGTTGTTGAAATCTCATTGCTATATTGTTTTTGTTTGTGGATAGCCTGACTTCATGGCACGGTAGAGCGTCAACATCTGAGTTGGTAGCAAACACCAAAGACAGAGATTTGTGGAGATCCATGATCGCCTACCCCAGCCGGCACGGCACCTGATGATGATGATTATTATTTTTGTAAGATATTCATCAAACTTTATTTTCAGTTCTATCTTACTCTGTTTATCTTTTGAGGTTAACTCTGAAATCTCCATTTTTTTTTTAACTTCTGTCCCATGGAAACATCAGAGACGAGGAGAAAGAAAACCTAGTGCATTCCAACAGTAAGTTCTCCATATACTGGCTGTTCTGGCATGTGCCTTAGAGAAGTAACTTCATCTCCGCTAACAACAATAACATACGCAGGAAGCAGTAGTTACCGGTAGTAAGCGCTGCTGTTCGATTGACATAGATCAAGGCGTGATGAGCTGCTTCCGACGATGGAAGAAATATTCGCATCTCACTAATAATAATAGCCTTCCATCACAAGCGATGATGACAACAGTCTCAGACGTGTGCTGCTGCACCTCTCTGGTGTATGCGGAGGTGACTGTAGAGTCCAATCCTAGAACAGAATCTCCTACCACAGGTATACAGGTAGGTAATTCCCCTATACATGATCAAGGTTAGACATGTGTGTGTTGTGTGCTCTGTCTTTCGTGCAGCTCGTTTTCTCTGTGCCTCAACAACACGACGATTCTCAGCTATGCGGGTTCCTCTTTTGTTGTTACAGCGCGCCATATTTGGCAATCTTACGCAAGGGATTCCCAGCATGTGGTGTCTATATCGAAGCATTTCAGAGACACTTTAAGAGGGTCTTTAAAGCGTTTTTTCTGTCCACCAGCTGAACGTCTGCCCCTTCAAGTTCGCCATACATCAACTGTTTTGGGATGCGTTTATTAGGCATTCCATCAACCACACTACACAACTACTGTCCTCCTAAGATGGCAACCTGCAGCAAGTAAGGTGCAAGACGACCCTCTTCTAAAAAGCTGAGAGACAGCATAAGGCCACAGCCAGTCGACCTGAAAACTGAACTTTGCGGAAACCTGACAGACCTGAAGCTGCATGTCCAGTTTCTGGTCCACGGTGGATTAAGCGCATGACCAGAGATAGCTGAAGAATAATTTTATTGGCGAATTATTTCCCTTCTTTCATTAAGAACGAGTTAAATTGTTCTATAAAACCAGTTGTTTCCCTTTTATCGTTAGAACGGGTCAATTTCGCTATAAAGCCAGTTGTTTCCCTTCTTCCGTTATTAAGAACGACTTGCCACTTACATGGTATAGGCCCGTGGTTCACAAACATTTTCGGTTCATTGCACTCTTGCTGAAATCCAGATACCCCCAAGGCGCCCTTGCTGAATCCAGATTTTCCCAAGGCGCTCTATGTAAAATTCAAACAGGTGCACTTTGTTAAAGAGCCAATATTTTTAGCAAGGTTTTGATAAAAATAAATAAAACACAATTTAAATCCCCCCGCTGGGCAGATGGCGTTCATAAGCCCGGGAGGGCAGGCCGTCTAAGGGTTGCTGCCCTGAGAGAAATGGCAACCCACTGATTTGTGGGTTATGGCTGGGGAAAGTCAGAGGCTAGCGGAGAGCGAACCGCACACAATAGCTGGCTGAAATCGAACACCCAAGGATAAGCAACTGTGGTCCAATTGGTACTGAAGGTTGGTGCACGTACATTAAGTTCTGATGTTTGGCTGTTTATATATCACAATAGAATGATAACAACTAGCTTAGAACGATCGAAGAAGATCCCCCCAAAAATGTAATTGAACAAATGTAACTAATTATAATAATCAGGGGAAGGGTTGAGCCTGTTGATCGCCACACATTTTCTCAAATTGTGGAGTTAAACTGGACAGTTATCTTCATTTCGTTCACCACATTAATTAAACGCGATACATATGTTTTAATAACAGCAATTGACGACGACCGAGCTTCGCACAAATAAGAATGTCGCAAATGGAATAAAATTATCTAAGCTTTGCCACATAAGCGTGGATACTCATTTTGTACTGACATACAAAATTCAGCTAATTCCATGCTGCTATATTTTGTTTTAAACGTATTGTCACAAGACGACTCAATCAGATTCATGGTCTGAAGCAGTAAATCCAGAAGAAACAATGACGTTAAAGGGATCTTGAATCTATGCACATTTATCGGTTATTATCATTGTGAAAATATTTCTCAAAAGATGATATAAGCTTTGATGAGTGTTCTTCAAAAATAGATTTTCTACTTCAAGTGAAATCAACTTTATTAGAGGTCAAACTCCAGTGTGTCGCCGGGGTCTTCAAGGGGAGCAAAGAATAGTAACACTACGACCTACAAGGCATGTGGTAAGAGGCGACTGAGGTAGGGGCTTAGGGAAGCTACCCTAGTAAATAAAAGCTTGGCTGAAATCGGATGTACATGTTCTAAACGTGTAGAAACCTATGCGTTTAGGGGCCTACTAAACCAATGTGCAACGTATACACGTTCTTGGCAAAGATCAAATCATATCACAAAGAGTGGCGTCTGTGGCCTAGGGGTTAGTGGCTCTGTCTATCAACCCCGACGTTCTGAGTTCGAATCACGCTGCGGACAGTTTTGTTTGCAAATTGTTTCCGTTGATTTTAACAAAGGACGATGGCGCCACCGTTCAGAAAGCAATGGCAAACTACTGAACGTATAAGTGGTGCCTAGAAAATCAACGACTTGTTTACTGTGGTTGATGGCTACGTCCTTTGGGATATGCCACGATTTTCAAAGAACGAAAGCAAAGGAAGGAAGGAAGAAGGAATAAAAAGCATCGCAGAAATCAGATGTGCTGGCCTACTTGCAGGCGCATAACTGGCACAACGTACAATCGCTTTTAGGCTCAGATCATATACAAATCACAAAGAGTGCTTAACAAGTGATCGATATGGAGTGTTTGAAGAAGAAGAAGAAGGTCAAAAATTGTTACCAAAAAAAAACCAACCTTCCTTGCCTCCCTTTTCATGCATGTTGTTTTCCTTATCTGCATTTTAAACAAAATAAAAGCTAACTTTTTCACTATCGACTTTAAATGTTGCTTCCTTGAATGAAATACAATGAAGAAATTCAGAGCATTCAACTTCTCTAAAATGTCACATAAATATGCTAGTTTTACTAGAAAATATTCATTCACAAAATGTTCGGTATTTTTTTTTTTCTCACGATCCAGAAGCACTTGAGCTTTTAAGCTCTTCGGTTCGGTGCCACGAACACCGTAAATCTGGGGAATCTGTGGCTTTTTCTGCCATCCGCGGAATTGAACCCGCACACACAGAGGGATAGTCACCCGTAGTCCAACGCGCTACGAACACGTTGGGCAGATGGGCAAATGTTCGGTATACAAGTTTCTTTTCTCAGTTCAAATATACTCTACGAGTAGATAATACATAAAAATGAAAAAGTCATTGTGGAGTGCTGTACTATAACAAAGACGTGTGTTTGGATCCCATATCCTCACATAGTTATTATTTTCAATCTTGCCTTCAACGTCAGAGTTTGTATAAAGTTTATTACATTCATTACATATTCTAAGACCTGGTTCAATGTAGGACGCAGATATTTTGACGTGAGTGCTTTCCTATGAATAACGCAGTGGTTCCACCCTGCTTCATAAACTTTGCTTGGAATAAAACCTGCAATTCTATATGACAGGGAAACATAGAACTAGCACCATGAATACAGACACCAACACACTTTGTCTACTTCAAACAGTTGTCGGTTATAATTTCGAAGAAACTACTAAAACAATCGGGAGAACCCTGCGTATCAATTAGATCACCAAACTTCCAGAAACAGTAACTATTTGGTCTGCACCAACTCTGCTAGATGACTCGTCCTCGCCCCGTGAGGAAGTCGCGGCTACCAGACCGCCGAGGCGCAGACTTTGGGAACCCCTGGTATATCCGATATTTCATTCTGTTAGTTAAGACCAGAGCCAACTATAAACTTATGGACCTTCGGACTCAGGTAAGAATTATGGGAAATCAGACCCCAACTACACCACGTGACCTCCCATTCCAGAATTGGTGTATATAGCCGAATTAATTTTTAAATCAACACAAAATGCTGATTCGAAGTTATATTATGCAACAATAAGAATAATGAATATTAATATCAAGTTTAACAATAATGAATATCAATATTATGAATATTCTTCACCAATAAATAACCATAGACTCACAGAATTGAGTAAAAATGGAAAAAATCTTGCAATGTTCTATCAAACATCTATATTTTCCTGCCCCCTTTTCTGATCTAGGTCAGGGAGCACCCACTCAGTTGTCTGGCCTAGTTATCTAGAGTTGGCTGTGGTTAAAACCGAGTAAAGTGCGTAATAAAGCCAGCTGTTTCCTTTCATCAATTAGAAAGTACTATGTATCGCTTGCATCTTATTGTCAGTTTGTCCTTCACTTATTAGTATAAGCAACTTATCACTTGCGTCTTATAGCCAGTTTTTTCGAGTATCAGCGATCGAAATAATATTGTTTGTCTATAAATAAATGTTAACATGAAATATTTATATATTTAACATAGGAAAACTAAATTCTACAGGAATACGTGACCAGCTCAGATATCTCCACCATAGTTGACTACCAGTGTTCACCAACTGGCCTAAAGCAAAATAAGATTGAAACGAAAGAAGAAAATATAGCCATTATCAGAACAAAAAATGACCAAAATACCGAATTGGAACTACAAATCTATATTTCTCACTGCCATAAGAAATAAATGTTAAAGGTTCTAATCTGGTGCTCGATAAAAACAAATTTCAGGAAGCCTTCATTATTTATTCACTGTTTATTTATTGATCATATTCATTAGCTTCGGTACTTCCCCTAGGCTTTAATAAACTCCTTATTCTCTTCTTTTAACTTGTTTGGGACTGTATGTCAAACATTGTCAACGATTTGATTCTTTCAACTTGTTTGGACTGCATGTTCAACAGTCAAACATTGTCAATGATTTGATTCTTTCAACTTGTTTGGACTGTATGTTCAACAGTCAAACATTGTCAACGATTTGATTCTTTCAACTTGTTTAGACTGTATGTTCAACAGTCAAACATTGTCAACGATTTGATTCTTTCAACTTGTTTAGACTGTATGTTCAACAGTCAAACATTGTCAACGATTTGATTCTTTCAACTTGTTTGGACTGCATGTTCAACAGTCAAACATTGTCAACGATTTGATTCTTTCAACTTGTTTGAACTGTATATTCAACAGTCAAACATTGTCAACGATTTGATTCTTTCAACTTGTTTGAACTGCATGTTCAACAGTCAAACATTGTCAATGATTTGATTCTTTCAACTTGTTTGGACTGTATGTTCAACAGTCAAACATTGTCAATGATTTGATTCTTTCAACTTGTTTGGACTGTATGTTCAACAGTCAAACATTGTCAACGATTTGATTCTTTCAACTTGTTTAGACTGTATGTTCAACAGTCAAACATTGTCAACGATTTGATTCTTTCAACTTGTTTAGACTGTATGTTCAACAGTCAAACATTGTCAACGATTTGATTCTTTCAACTTGTTTAGACTGTACGTTCAACAGTCAAACATTGTCAATGATTTGATTCTTTCAACTTGTTTAGACTGTATGTTCAACAGTCAAACATTGTCAATGATTTGATTCTTTCAACTTGTTTGGACTGTATGTTCAACAGTCAAACATTGTCAACGATTTGATTCTTTCAACTTGTTTGGACTGTATGTTCAACAGTCAAACATTGTCAACGATTTGATTCTTTCAACTTGTTTAGACTGTATGTTCAACAGTCAAACATTGTCAATGATTTGATTCTTTCAACTTGTTTGGACTGTATGTTCAACAGTCAAACATTGTCAACGATTTGATTCTTTCAACTTGTTTAGACTGTATGTTCAACAGTCAAACATTGTCAACGATTTGATTCTTTCAACTTGTTTGAACTGCATGTTCAACAGTCAAACATTGTCAACGATTTGATTCTTTCAACTTGTTTAGACTGTATGTTCAACAGTCAAACATTGTCAACGATTTGATTCTTTCAACTTGTTTGGACTGCATGTTCAACAGTCAAACATTGTCAACGATTTGATTCTTTCAACTTGTTTGGACTGTATGTTCAACAGTCAAACATTGTCAACGATTTGATTCTTTCAACTTGTTTAGACTGTATGTTCAACAGTCAAACATTGTCAATGATTTGATTCTTTCAACTTGTTTGGACTGTATGTTCAACAGTCAAACATTGTCAACGATTTGATTCTTTCAACTTGTTTAGACTGTATGTTCAACAGTCAAACATTGTCAACGATTTGATTCTTTCAACTTGTTTGAACTGCATGTTCAACAGTCAAACATTGTCAACGATTTGATTCTTTCAACTTGTTTAGACTGTATGTTCAACAGTCAAACATTGTCAACGATTTGATTCTTTCAACTTGTTTGGACTGCATGTTCAACAGTCAAACATTGTCAACGATTTGATTCTTTCAACTTGTTTGAACTGCATGTTCAACAGTCAAACATTGTCAACGATTTGATTCTTTCAACTTGTTTGAACTGCATGTTCAACAGTCAAACATTGTCAACGATTTGAATCATAGCATTTATTGAGTTTGCAAATATATATTTGCTGCTGAGAAAAAAGTGCAACAGTGACACTAATCTAACTACAATATATAACACTATAACTCAATGAACTTGTACACTGCACAGAGTATGTTTGAAGATTTAATAGCAAGTTGAGAACCGCGAACTGTCTCAGTAGGCACGGTAGAAATCCAACCAAAAGAGGGATGCGGTTGTCGAATATGGAAGTGGTTATAATTTAAAATAGCGAAAAACGTGAAGGCGTTGACAGTTGAAAATGTAATTTCCAAACAAAAGTGCAGCGTGTTATTGAGACCAAAACACCAGTAAATAAACAAACAAAAGTTCATATCGTATCGACCAAATAATCTTTATCGAGCAGCACGTTGCGCAGAGTTGAAAATAAATATAAAGCATGAATGTAATGAGTATAATCATTTCTAGCATGTAAAGTTCATTCATTTCAATGTGTATTAAGATATATATATAATTATAAGTTAATGTATTCACCAACTAACTCATACAGACTAATGTACGCAACATATCAAATGTGTACATACTAATCTAATCAACACGAAAATAGTGTACATAATAATCTACTCAACACAAAAATAGTGTACATAATAATCTACTCAACACAAAAATAGTGTACATAATAATCTACTCAACACAAAAATAGTGTAATACTCTACATAATACTCAACATAATAATCTACTCAGCATAACAAATGTGTACAGACTAATCTACTCAACATAACAAATGTGTACAGACTAATCTAATCAACATAACAAATGTGTACAGACTAATCTACTCAACACAACAAATATGTACAGACTAATCTACTCAACATAACAAATGTGTACATACCAATCTACTCAACATAACAAATGTGTACAGACTAATCTACTCAACACAACAAATGTGTACAGACTAATCTACTCAACACAACAAATGTGTACAGACTAATCTAATCAACATAACAAATGTGTACATACTAATCTACTCAACATAACAAATGTGTACAGACCAATCTACTCAACACAACAAATGTGTACATACTAATCTACTCAACATAACAAATGTGTACAGACTAATCTACTCAACATAACAAATATGATACACAGTTTAGGTAGCTATGCTCATGGGTTACCACTTTCGACATGTAATAATAGCCGTCCATTGCAAGAGATGATGACAACAACCTTAGACGTGTGTTGTCGCACCTCTCTGGTGTGTGGAGGGGAGTGACTGTAGTTCTCAGTCCTGGAACGCAGTCCCCTACCGCAGATAGGACATACATGATCATGGTTGAACTGAAATGTCAGTGTTGGATGCTTAGACTTCTCTCAGGTATCCCACTTAGATACAACTTCACAAACTCTGCACAAACAGTTCTCATGCAACGATATTGAAATTGATTAAAAGACAAATATTATAAGAAAATAATTTGACTAGATATCTGTCCAGAAAACAACACTAGACAACTTATATTTCTCCATTTGCCGCAATGAATTCAGGTTCAACGCTTAATGGGGGCGCCAATTTTTGTGTGAAGGATTGCTTTCCATATCACCAGTGTTAGTCGCAATTCAGGCGAGCCTTCCTTTTACTTCAGACGTAATTGTAATTTAGATTCCCAAGTAAAGGATCAGGGTCACATGAAGTTTAAACGCGCACCGTGAGAACAAACACTGACATACGTGAATATCTCTCATTATGTAATATTGTAATGCAATCTCTCTTTCTCTCGCTCTCTCTCTCTCTCTCTCTATATATATATATACAATTCCCAACATTCTAACACAACTTATCACTTTTCACAACATTCTAACACAACTTATCACTTTTCACAACATTCTAACACAACTTATCACTTTTCACAACATCTTAACTACAACATATCACTTAAACTTATCATTTCTTTTCAAACATTCTAACACAACTTATCACTTTTCACAACATTCTAACACAACTTATCACTTTTCAAAACATTCTAACACAACTTATCACTTTTCCAACATTCTAACACAACTTATCACTTTTCACAACATTCTAACACAACTTATCACTTTTCACAACATTCTAACACAACTTATCACTTTTCACAACATTCTAACACAACTTATCACTTTTCACAACATTCTAACACAACTTATCACTTTTCACAACATTCTAACACAACTATCACTTTTCACAACATTCTAACACAACTTATCACTTTTCACAACATTCTAACACAACCTATCACTTTTCACAACATTCTAACACAACTTATCACTTTTCACAACATTCTAACACAACTTATCACTTTTCACAACATTCTAACACAACTTATCACTTTTCACAACATTCTAACACAACTTATCACTTTTCACAACATTCTAACACAACTTATCACTTTTCACAACATTCTAACACAACTTATCACTTTTCACAACATTCTAACACAACTTATCACTTTTCACAACATTCTAACACAACTTATCACTTTTCACAACATTCTAACACAACTTATCACTTTTCACAACATTCTAACACAACTTATCACTTTTCACAACATTCTAACACAACTTATCACTTTTCACAACATTCTAACACAACTTATCACTTTTCACAACATTCTAACACAACTTATCACTTTTCACAACATTCTAACACAACTTATCACTTTTCACAACATTCTAACACAACTTATCACTTTTCACAACATTCTAACACAACTTATCACTTTTCACAACATTCTAACACAACTTATCACTTTTCACAACATTCTAACTATCAACTTATCACTTTTCACAACATTCTAACACAACTTATCACTTTTCACAACATTCTAACACAACTTATCACTTTTCACAACATTCTAACACAACTTATCACTTTTCACAACATTCTAACACAACTTATCACTTTTCACAACATTCTAACACAACTTATCACTTTTCACAACATTCTAACACAACTTATCACTTTTCACAACATTCTAACACAACTTATCACTTTTCACAACATTCTAACACAACTTATCACTTTTCACAGCATTCTAACACAACTTATCACTTACTTCTAACACAACTTATCACTTTACAACATTCTAACACAACTTATCACTTTTCACAACATTCTAACACAACTTATCACTTTTCACAACATTCTAACACAACTTATCACTTTTCACAACATTCTAACACAACTTATCACTTTTCACAACATTCTAACACAACTTATCACTTTTCACAACATTCTAACACAACTTATCACTTTTCACAACATTCTAACACAACTTATCACTTTTCACAACATTCTAACACAACTTATCACTTTTCACAGCATTCTAACACAACTTATCACTTGCATTCTAACAACTTATCCTTTCAACATTCTAAACTTATCACTTTTCACAACATTCTAACACAACTTATCACTTTTCACAACATTCTAACACAACTTATCACTTTTCACAACATTCTAACACAACTTATCACTTTTCACAACATTCTAACACAACTTATCACTTTTCACAACATTCTAACACAACTTATCACTTTTCACAACATTCTAACACAACTTATCACTTTTCACAACATTCTAACACAACTTATCACTTTTCACAACATTCTAACACAACTTATCACTTTTCACAACATTCTAACACAACTTATCACTTTTCACAACATTCTAACACAACCTATCTCGCTCCACCCCACCCACTCTCTCTCCCCTCTCTCTCTCTCTCTCTCTCTACAGAAAATTATTTCTAAAAAAAACTCTCTCTTCAGAAAACTCTCTCTACATAAAATTCCTCTGTACAGAAAACTCTCTCTACAGAAAACTACAGAAAACTCTCTCTACAGAAACTCTCTCTACAGAAAACTACTGAAAAACCTCTCTACAGAAAACTCTCTCTCTACAGAAAACTCTCTCTCTACAGAAAACTCTCTCTCTACAGAAAACTCTCTCTCTACAGAAAACTCTCTCTCTCTACAGAAACTCCTCTCTACAGAAAACTCTCTCTCTACAGAAAACTCTCTCTCTACAGAAAACTCTCTCTCTCTACAGAAAACTCTCTCTCTACAGAAAACTCTCACTATAGAAACACACAAGACGTTATTCAGATTATCAGAATCTGGTAATTGTAAAAACTTCATGAAACAATCTACACGTTTTCTAACAAATCTTCTCAAACGTTGAACACAAAATCTTCTCTGAGTTGTGTGGTAGGGAGCATACAGCCAGCACTGTACAAACATAAAAGACATAACTTATATTTTTGGAGTGGATCGAGAATTTTCCATCTCCGTTTCTCTGCCAGTCTCTATCAATCACAGACAATTTCAGCTGTCTCGTTTAGGGGCTAATTTGGCAAGCAATCATGTGCTGCAACTTAAAGAAGTTCCTTCAGACCAGATTTCTACAAATCAGTTAGCGTTTAATGGCTATTGCTAAAACACATGTGTATATGTTTCCTTGTAACTACTTTCACTCGTTAAACTTCTCTCTTGCAACCTTCCCCCTATATTTTTACGTTGATACTACCTCATTAGAACATTTAACTGCAATGTGGAGGGGATGGCAGGAATGACCTTGTCCTAGGTTGGGTTAACTGTTTTCCCCGTGACATTCAATCCACATGGCGGCTGGAAATGTTGAGAGTAACCATGAAGACTTGATTCTGATAGAGATGAACAAAGTGAAAAGGTAATTTCTAGAGAGCATTTCGTCCGTTGGTATCCCTACACCAAACAAACTACACGTACAAATGACATTGCTATACACGAATATATGTACTCAATCAAGTACCATGCCTGCAGGCGTAGGCGATCATGCTTTCCACAACTCTCTCTTTTGTGCAGTTATTCAGTTCTGATGTCGATATTTTGTCGAACCATGATGTCTGACCATCCAACATCTTCTTCCTCTGTCTTCTACGATCTCTCCTTCCCTAAATTTTACCTGTTGTCACTAAATGTTGTAAACCTCTTCGCATTATATGCCGGAAGAACCTTGATCGTCTGAGTCTTATTCTTTTAATAAAGCTTTTTTGTGTGCATGCCTGTTTTAAAACTTCATCCTTTGTTTTCTTCACTGTCCATAGAATGTTCAGCATTCTTCTGTAAAACCACATCTCTGTGGCTTCCAATGATCTTATTGATTGCTTGTTCAAGATACGCTGCCATACAGAAGTATTGACTCAATATAGCACTGGAGTACTCGTTTTAGCAGTGTCATTGTTAGTGAATTCAGTTTTTCATTTTCATAAAAGCTGAAATATATATATATTATTGGTTTCAATAAATTCACTAGTATCTTTATTATACCCAAACAACTGGGTTGTTGCAGTTTGTAACTTAAGATATTTCTTGTGTCTGTTACTCTGATGTGCTAATCACCGCACGCATTCAACCATCTCTTTTTGCACCCGTACCTGGTTCCGCCAACACTATCCAGCACCACTATCCGGTTCTAGAACGAGATTAAATAAATATTTTTATGGTTCATCAGTTTTCTTACTTGCTGGTGATTTTTGTTGTTGGTTTTAATCTTTTTAGTTGAACTTTCCCGCTCTCGCTCACGACAACACGTGACCTCCTATAACATAAGGCCGGTGAGCTTAGGTAAAAATTCTAGGAAATAAGACCACAACCGTCTCGTGACCTCGCATTCCAATATTGTTAAACATAGACACATTTATTTTACAAACACCACAACATGTTAAATCTAGGTTCAATTATGTTACAAATGAAATTTAGCACTAAGTAATATCAGTATTATTAACATTTGTCATCAATAAATAACCATAGACTCCTAGAATCGTGTCAAATTGCAGAAAACTTTACAGTGTTCTATCAAACACTTATAAAAACCAGCCCCATTAAACTTGATTTTGATTTCCTCGTCTAAGCTAGTTAACAATGTTGCCAGGGGCGCGGATGGACAGAACCGATGGAGAATTGTGTTGTTGAATACCTTCAGTTGTATTGTTAATGCTACTAAATACCTTCAGTTGTATTGTTAATGTTACTGAATACCTTCAGTTGTATTGTTAATGCTACTAAATACCTTCAGTTGTATTGTTAATGCTACTAAATACCTTCAGTTGTATTGTTAATATTGTTGAATACCTTCAGTTGTATTGTTAATGTTGTTGAATACCTTCAGTTGTACTGTTAATGTTACTAAATACCTTCAGTTTTATTGTTAGTGTTGCTGAATACCTTCAGTTGTACTGTTAATGTTACTAAATACCTTCAGTTTTATTGTTAGTGTTACTAAATACCTTCAATTGTATTGTTAATGGTGTGCTGCTGAATACCTTCAGTCGCAATTTTAATGCAAAATATCTGCAGGTGAGTACAAGCATGTAAAACGTCTCTTAACCAATACCCCAGCATTTATCGTTCATGAAAGACTAGAATATTATGTTTGATTTGACGGGATGCAATAAACATAACCATATAACAGAGATTGATGTGCATCTCAGCTGGTGTGATTTCAAATTTATGT
This sequence comes from Arion vulgaris, assembly GCA_020796225.1. Classification (NCBI taxonomy): domain Eukaryota; kingdom Metazoa; phylum Mollusca; class Gastropoda; order Stylommatophora; family Arionidae; genus Arion; species Arion vulgaris. The sequence continues at coordinate 17,660,705 of CM036753.1, forward strand.
CTTGTCTGGCAATAAGACTAAACTACACTTAAAGAATTATTGTGAATATCTACAAATGTTAAACTAATCTACACTTAAAGAATTCTTGAGGATATCTACAAACGTAGATTAATGTCCTTATGAAACTATTACTACTTTGAAATGTCGGTAGATGAAGCTCATTCAAAAGGAAAGATTTTCATAATCAGAAAATATGTTGATCTTTATGAGATTATGTTGCCCGCCTGCCCAGCGTGTTCGTAGCGCGTTGGTGTGACAAGCCCTCTGTGAGTGCGGGTTCAATTCCGCGGGGTGGCAGAAAAGTCACAGGTTCTCCAGATTTACAGTGTTCGTAGCACCGAACCGAAGGGTTACGATGTTCATGGCATCGAGTAGAAGAACTGAAAGCTCATGTGCTTCTAGATCAGAAACAAAATGAGATGATGTTTGATGCTGTCTATAAGTTGGTTTATGTGCATAAGCAATCTCTGACTGTTTCACCTGTGACTAATCAGATCTAACAACATGATACAGTATAATCTAGTAAATGTGGTACCATTAGTGAGGTTTCATGTTCGTTATTTTTTAGTAGTAGCCCATTTGTAAAATCTATGTCATCTATCTATTCTCTGATTCTGTTTTGTCTTTCAGCGTCATGTCGAAAAAAGAGACTTTTAGCGAGCCTCTTTATGCGCATTTTACAAGGTGGAATTTAGTGTCTCGGATATTCCGTCGACCATTGTTTATGTGGTCGTCCTCTGGGTCTATTGCAGTTGCATCTGACTGATAATGCTCTTTGTGGGAGATTGTCTTGTGGTAACCTTGATAAATGTCCGAACCACTTGTCCTGTTGTCTTTTAATATATTTTAGCACTGGCGAGGATCCAAGTGTTAAAGAAATTTATCTCAATTACTGACATAGTGTGTGAAACAATTTCAAATACCACGTACGAGAATGTATGTGAAACAAATACGACGTACGAGAACATGTGTGAAACAAATACGACGTACGAGAACGTATGTGAAACAAATACGACGCACGAGAACGTGTGTGAAACAATTTCAAATACGACGTACGAGAACGTGTGTGAAACAAATACGACGTACGAGAACGTATGTGAAACAAATAAGACGTACGAGAACGTGTGTGAAACAATTTCAAATACGACGTACGAGAACGTGTGTGAAACACATACGACGTACGAGAACGTATGTGAAACAAATACGACGTACGAGAACGTATGTGAAACAAATACGACGTACGAGAACGTATGTGAAACAAATACGACGTACGAGAACGTGTGTGAAACAAATACGACGTAAGAGAACGTGTGTGAAACAAATACGACGTACGAGAACGTGTGTGAAACAAATACGACGTAAGAGAACGTGTTTGAAACAAATACGACGTACGAGAACGTGTGTGAAACAATTTCAAATACGACGTAAGAGAACGTGTGTGAAACAAATACGACGTAAGAGAACGTATGTGAAACAAATACGACGTGCGAGAACGTGTGTGAAACAAATACGACGTACGAGAACGTATGTGAAACAAATACGACGTACGAGAACGTGTGTGAAACAATTTCAAATACGACGTACGAGAACGTATGTGAAACACATACGACGTACGAGAACGTGTGTGAAACAAATACGACGTACGAGAACGTGTGTGAAACAAATACGACGTGCGAGAACGTGTGTGAAACAAATACGACGTACGAGAACGTGTGTGAAACAAATACGACGTACGAGAACGTGTGTGAAACAATTTCAAATACGACGTAAGAGAACGTGTGTGAAACAAATACGACGTAAGAGAACGTGTGTGAAACAAATACGACGTACGAGAACGTGTGTGAAACAAATACGACGTACGAGAACGTATGTGAAACAAATACGACGTACGAGAACGTATGTGAAACAAATACGACGTACGAGAACGTGTAACAAATACGACGTACGAGAACGTATGTGAAACAAATACGACGTACGAGAACGTATGTGAAACAAATACGACGTACGAGAACGTATGTGAAACAAATACGACGTACGAGAACGTATGTGAAACAAATACGACGTACGAGAACGTATGTGAAACAAATACGACGTACGAGAACGTGTGTGAAACATGAAGGTAACATAGCTTTACAAAGTGCAAAACCAGATACGACACGACGTTTCTGTTACATACTCACACAGACTTTATCAAGCAAAGGAATACAGAACATAAATGGATATAATATGAAAGTCATATTTTCAAAACATTATCAACAATGTTAACAATAAATTCGTTTCCAAACTGCCCATAAAACTGTTTCTAGAACTGTCCCTAGAACTGTCCCTAGAACTGTTCCTAGAACTGCCCCTAGAACTGCCCTAAAACTGCCCTAGAACTGCCCCTAGAACTGCCCTAAAACTGCCCTAGAACTGCCCTAGAACTGCCCCTAGAACTGCCCTAGAACTGTTCCTAGAACTGCCCTAAAACTGCCCATAGAACTGTCCCTAGAACTGCAACTAGAACTGCCCATAGAACTGCCCCTAGAACTGCCCTAGAACTGCCCTAGAACTGCCCTAGAACTGCCCTAGAACTGCCCTAGAACTGCCCTAGAACTGCCCTAGCTAGATAATGAAAATATACGACTAAAAACGAGAAACAATATAAATGTTTAAAAAATAAGATTGGAATATATATACATATATGCAATGTACATATATACAATATACAATACATTTAGATATATATATATTAATATCGTAATATGACATGATGATTGACGCAGACGATTGTACTTATCCTTGGACGTTTGCTTTGGAAGATGACTACCAGTTTGGATGTTGACACTCTTCCGTTCCTTGAAGTTTAATTCTATCTTCCTCTGTTTCATCTGTCACTAATTTTGCAGGTCACCACAGTGTGTTCTAAGCCTCTCTTTCTCCTCACGTGCCAGAAAAATAATGATTGCCTTATTGATAATAAATATTTTTGTGCCTTGACCTCTTTCATCACATCAACATTAGCCATTTTAACGGTCCATTGGATTTATATCATTATCTTGTGTCTGTCAGAGATTTGATTGTCTTTTTTAAATATTGTCCATATGATTTGCTTACTTCCATTTTTATTATTATCGCTATGTAACACCGAATAATTCTCTTTTTGACTTGAGTAGACATTGACTTGTTGCCTATAATTCCTTTCATTTTCTGAAATGTTGTTTTTGCCGGAATTATTCTAACTACTTTTTCTATATATTATTTATACTATATACGTATTTTACTTTCATTATCGTCTTGGTCGTCCATTGTCTCGTCTTTCAGTAATCATGCTCTCAATTATGGCTCTCTAAACCTTCACGTATTTATCTCCCTTTTTTGTGTTTTGTAAAATCCCGATTTAGGCATCGCGCTCAACTAACCCATGCCAAGTCTTCCCATCTTTAACTATTTCTTGAAACTCTATCCATCTCGTTTGTATATAGTTAATCTCTGCACTCAAATCTCTCATCCACTCTGACATCGAATGTGACCAACATATTTCCGTTTCCACAAGATATTGTTGATGAAAAAATGTTCCTAAATTTTGTAGATCTTATATCTGTCCTTTTTCGTCTTTACAGACAGTCAATTGGCAAGTAATTTTACCGTGACGACTTCTCAGAGTTTACACTTGTCTCTCTTGCATTTCAGCTTATCCATAAGTCTCTTTTATTCTGTATATTTGTGTAGCGTTGTTGTCCACATAGCTCGGCCATCAGTTAGTTTTTCCCATTTATTGTAACCACTGGCGTAGCTAGAGTAAACGTCACCCGGGGCGGTCCGTTCAAATGTCACCCAGTGACCCACGACCCTATGCTGAATGGTTAGGTGTAGCTAAATTTTCATACATACTCTACCTCTAGGCTCTACTTTACTCTACTGACCGGTACGTTACAGCTTACATGTATGATCCAAGACAAAATCCGAATCCAATACCACAAAACAAATAGTTCAAATCCAAAGATTTTTAAAATGCAACTGTTCACTTTCAGAACATCTAAATGCAAAAACACGGCAATGCACAGACCAAAAGAATGTCCTTCGACACAATAGTCCTAGAAGGAATGTCTTCTTGTTTTCATTGTGGCAAACAGGTCAATGACATCGTCAAAATCTATTTGTCCTGTAAGCTCGTGTTCAATGGACAGAACAGCCAGATCCGACAATCTCGACTGGCTCATGGTTGACCGGAGGTAATTTTTAATAAGTTTCATTTTGGAGAAACTTCTTTCACACGATGTCACAGAAACACATATTGTCAGAAAGAATCTTAGAGTCAGCGTAAGATATGGCAATGATTCAACAAAGTCCCACTTGATGATAAATCGTAGGAATTGCAGTACAGTCCAGTGCTTGGCTTCCTCCAAGTTTATTTCGGCTGCTTGTAGGTGTCGCCTTAAACGTGGTATTTCTAGACAAAGGTCTTCTTCAGACAGCTCATCATACACGGCTGTGAGCGTATTTCTAGACAAAGATCTTCTTCAGACAGCTCATCATACACGGCTGTGAGCGTATTTCTAGACAAAGATCTTCTTCAGACAGCTCATCATACACGGCTGTGAGCGTATTTCTAGACAAAGGTCTTCTTCAGACAGCTCATCATACACGGCTGTGAGCGTATTTCTAGACAAAGGTCTTCTTCAGACAGCTCATCATACACGGCTGTGAGCGTATTTCTAGACAAAGATCTTCTTCAGACAGCTCATCATACACGGCTGTGAGCGTATTTCTAGACAAAGATCTTCTTCAGACAGCTCATCATACACGGCTGTGAGCGTATTTCTAGACAAAGGTCTTCTTCAGACAGCTCATCATACAAGGTTGTGAGCGTATTTCTGAACAAAGATCTTCTTCAGACAGCTCATCATACAAGGCTGTGACCTTGGTAACAGACAACTGTATTTCTTCGTCGTTGGCATAAATAATATGGTCTGGCTGAACGGCAGAAAAAGTCAGCAAAATGTCATTCACTGCCTTTCCTCTCGTATCTAACTCCATATGAAAACGGTCCAGACACTCTAACATTGCTCTCTTGGTCTCCTGCTGCAATAACAATCCAGCATCTCTTGCCTCCTCTCCTGGTAATCTTCTCTTTCTTATGATTCTCTTCTCTGTAGGGATATCAAGTTCTTCACATTTCGCAAGTGCCTGCTGGACGGCATTGTCAACAACCTTCGTACGCTTTTAATAAATTTGACGAAAATTTCATAAATGTCCATTGTAGTTTGTAAATGGTAAACAACTGCTTTGTCAAATGTACATCCTTGCATCTTGCGGACTGTACATGCCCAGCATAATATCAATGGAAGCTGTCGTCTTCGACAGCTTCCATTGATATTATGCTGTCGTCGACGTTCTTTCATATAATTCGACAAAGCATGATCGTCATTTATTTCGAACATTGTTCGAAATAAATTATAAGAAAAATATAAGAAAAATGACTCACCAAAAGAGCTGTACTCGCCCAGACAATATTTTCGACGGTTTATAGATTCAAATTCGAAATATGTGACGTCATAAAGGTCACATTTCCTGTGTTGGTTGGTTTTACAGAGCCAACTATAAACTACTGGGCCTTCGGGCTCAGGTAAGAATTATGGGAAATCAGACCCCAACTACACCACGTGACCTCGCATTCCAGTATTGGTGTATATAGACGAATTCATTTTAAAATCAACACAAAATGCTAACTCGAAGTCATATTATCCAACAAGTTAAGTTTAACAATAAGGAATATCAATATAATGAATATGTTTCACCAACAAATAACCATAGACTCACCGAATTGAGTAAAATTGCATAAAATCGTGCAGTGTTCTATCAAACATCTGTATTTTCCAGATCCTTTTCTGATCTAGGTCAGGGAATACCCGGCCAGTTGTCTGGCCTGTGCTAGAGCCAGGCTGTGGTTTTTATCACAATTCTATTTTCAGACTATTTTCGCACCTTAGCCTGGCTGAAAAATTTTGTTGGAGGTGACATAGTGTCACCCTCCATATGCTGTCACCAGGGCCCTCCTTAGCTACGCCACTGATTGGAACCGACAGTAATGATGCATATATTCCTCCTATTCTTTGTTCCCACGTTTCATGAACCCTTCTGTACTGTTTTGTTGAAATAGTTTAGGTTTTCCTCTCTAACGTGTGTATAATGGTCCAAGAATTACATACGTGACCATATGATTTTTAAGAATACTAGTCGCGACAGCGTTGAAGTGTCTGTGCAGAATCCTGGAGGTAACAAGAAGACACCGGTTGAGAAATGAAGACATCAGGATAAAAGTGTGTACAGCATCAGTACTGAACTTCATCAAGAAATAACAAATGGTTCTGCCACTTAAATAGATTACCAACAGACAGTGCACCTCAAAGAGCAATGTTGCTACGATGCATTGGATACAAAACAAAAGGCTGGCCACGTAAAAGGTGGACCTTAGAGATAACAGAGGCCACGAAAGACACTATTTATGAAGCGCACACAAGAACTCGTTCTAGAAATCTCTTCTTATCCTGACGCTGTGCCGCAAACCAGGACTGGAGAAAAAAAGATGATTTCTATAATGTATTGTATTCATGAATGAGGCAACCAGATTAAGTCTTGACAAATGATCACAATCGCTGACATCATTAAGTGAGTTGTACGTTAGAAGAGTTGACATAAACATGCATGTACATAACTTAATCAGACAGTTTACTTAATAAAAAAAAGTAACAGATGAACAAACACGTCAAAAATCTCCCATGATTCCTAGCCCATCAATAAACTGACATGAAGATAAATATTTCAACTATTAGTGATTTTTGTTGCAAGAGAAATCTACATCTACTTGCAAATAATCTTGAGAGAAAAAAAAATCTGAAACAAACGAAGAAGAGGAATCATGTTTATGTGCCTGGGCTTGCTTTGAAGTTTAATCTAATGGAAAGTACATGCTGTTAGAACCGGGAGTTTTTGCTCGTCCTGCCGCCAGATGGCGCTGTATTCAAGTAGTCACGTGACACGCATTTCGTTTTGTGATTGGAGAAGCAGAAATGAAATACAAAATGGCGCACTGAAAAGATTTCAGTGACAGATAACGATTCCTTCTGTTATAATTTATCGAGTTTAGAGTATGTACGGCAGTTATGTTTTGCCATAATCGTGCGATAATATTCCTCCTCAACGGGGGTGTTGATATCATTGATAACGACCATCTTCTTTTGAAGATTTCGTTAATAGGCTGTGTTTAAAACTAGGATATAGAATTGTGCTTGTCCTGGAGACGAAAATTGAATTGCTTGTAGTTGCAAAGAGAACGTGCTAAATAAATTTGTTTTATAGAGAGCAACAGACAAATATAAATTTATAATGATAGAGAAGAAAGAAAGAGAGAGGGTAACTATGATGATAGCAGAATGATATAGACACAGTCTATGTTCTACTACCGGTCTATGGTCGTCATATCATCCCTCACAGAAGATGCTGAAGTGTTTATTGGCTAACATTTCTTGAGAGTCTGATCTTCCAAGGAACGGATAAGGACGTATTTGACTATCCAGATAGTCATAAAATGTGCACTGTTAATATGTTGGCTAGATCCAATTCATGCTTCAGCTGTGCATTAATGTTTGTTCAAATTATATATCGTGATCAGCTGTATCCCTAAACGTAATCAAGACACAATGATCCAATTATTTACAGCATGAGAAATTTTACCAATTGTTTGTGTATTCTTGTGTAGGATCTCGGGGGAGAGGTAATTCCCATGTTTTATAGAAAAGACACTGGGCTTACTCTCTGGTGCCAAGGTATGATGCTAGTCTTGTTCTCCCAAAACTACTCATTTCGAGTCCCGTATAGAGCTACCGAGTTATTTTCTAATAACTTCTTCTTCTTCTTTCGTTCGCCCGCTCTGAATTCATACATAGTCATGTTCTAATTGCAAGACACATGTAAAACGCTTCTGACTTATTTCTCGTGAAGGTTTGCTTTCGTTTTTATCAGTGTCTTCGCCATACATGTGTGCCATCTCCGACTTCAGAGGTCCAATGAAATCTGATCTTGTTGTTGGTACGGTCAAGTTTCTATCGGAGACCGACGATAAAACATTGACCCTGTCTTCAAGTTGAGCATGCAAAAAATCTCACTGTCATTTGAGAAATCAATTCGAGTATACTGAAAATTCACTGTCCCAACAAAAATAACGAATCTAAATCAAAAATAAAATTCTTACAAATTGCCACCATACTCAAAATTACAATTGTAGATTAATTAATCATCATCATGGATTCTCTGAGAGGAGTTCTTGTTATGTTTTCATGTTTGTTGGCCTTCAAGCTGTGATATAACCATTGAAAGGCTCATCAATAGGTTGAAAGGGCGTACCTCTTCTTAAAGAGACGTTAATCCCCTATCAGTTATAAGTTATCAGAGGACTATCTTCATAGCACTCCAGGCCCGTCCATAGATGCCCCGATCTCCGCCTCAACAAATCCATCAGCGTCCAGCGGCCCAACATGCCAGTTTAATCCCCTATATTACAAACAAACAAACAAACAAACAAACAAACAAACAAGGAAAGAAAACGCTTGGGGAAACCAAAAGACCCGTGTGTGCTAGAAAGTAACGATGTAAAAGACGGATTCAAAGCAACATATGTTATATTAAAGAGATTTCATTCAATGATAGAGAAAATTTGGAAATATGAGTTACCGTTTAAGTACTATATAAAGGGATTGGTATTGCAATAACAATAAAGATGAATACGCTGATGGCGATGGTCAGTTCCTATAATCTTTGATGTCTTTAGCGGTAGATTTTCTTATCGTTGATGGTCGACGCTTCCTGAAAATGTGGCATTCTTGGTCTGGACTACTTCATAAACATAGGTCGTAACTACATCTTTATTTATTTCAACAGTCAGTGTGATCTATACAACTTCACAGGACATAACCTCATCTTTGTCTATTGCAGTAGTCAGCTTGATCTATACAACTTCACAGAATATAACCTCTATTTCTATTGCAGTAGTCAGCTTGATCTAACACTTCACAGGACATAATCTCATGTATTTTATTGCAGTAGTCAGCTTGATCTAGACATCTTCACAGAATATAACCTGATCTATTTCTATTGCAGTAGTCAACTTGATCTATACATCTGCACAGGAATAACCTGCCCAGTTCTATTGCAGAGTCAACTTGATGTAGTCAAACTGACAGAATATAACCTGACCTATTTTGCCAGTCAGCTTACACATTTCAAACAAACCTGATCTATTTCTATTGCAGTAGTCAGCTTGATCTATACAACTGCACAGAATATAGCCTAATCTATTTCTATTGCAGAAAAAGAAAACAGTGAAGACACGACATCAACTCTTCGTTAATTGACAGACAGACCTGTTTCAGGTTTTGTTATCCAAATGTACTAGTTCTCGCGTGTCATGTTTATTTTAATTGTTTTCTTCAGTTTTTCTTCTGTACGGCATCTGATATCAACACTTTATTATCGTTATTCTTTATTTGAAGACTTCTTAAACTTTTCTTTGAAATTGTGACCGATATTTCTCGTCAGTCTCAGTAAATTTCATTGAAATAAAAATTCCAGTTATTTGTTACAGTGTATTGCAGAACATTTTTACTATTTTCAATCTTAGCTGCCTTTTCTTTTCTATCTCTGCTAGCCGATTGTCAAGTGTTTTTATTTCTTCTAACGCACTTTCACTCTTTGTCTTTTAGTCTGCATTTTTGTGTTAGTTTTGCTTTTGTCTGTTGTAATCTTAGTATTGAATATAGCAACTTATATTCTCCTTCTTTCTTGTATACTCTTCTGTATTATTATGAAATTGTCTAAATAGATAGATATTACAATAAATTATGGAACTGTTCCTAGAAAACTTTCATAAAAACTGGCTAGCAAACTCAAATTGAATGGTATAGGAAAAGTAAATGTTGCAATTACAAGACAGACGTAGACAAGTTAACAACCCCAGCATCCTTCAGTCCTGAAGTGGCTTGGCGTCGAGCACAACTACGCCACCAATTCACGAATACCACTTGAAACGTATCGTATTCAGGCAAAGGCTATCTGTAGCCCCAACATCAAAGAAATATTTTGAACATGCCAGAATATTCTAAGCATACACTTTAACATCTACATGACCCCATGATCATCCACACGACCCAATGATCATCCACATGACCCCATAATCATCCACATGACCCCATGATCATTCAGTGACGCTATATTGGAGACTTCATTTAAGATATGTAACTTTAAGTTTATCTGATTTAATGTGATTAAATGGAGATGAGAGACATTTTGGAAGTTGTATTATTTCTCTACATGTTCTTGTATCACTAAAGAACAACATTTGAAATGTTGGTGTACATTTATCAACATTGTTTAATACGATCTGTGAAAGTTTGAGTTATAAGTGAGATTTTAGTTGTATCTCAAATATAATTTATCTTTGTTGATTTTCATGTATTTTATCTTTACAATGATTTTTGACGGCATAATAATTTGAAAAATAATTTTCGAATATGTTCGAAAAAATGTCAGTCAATAACAATGTTGTTGCTGTCAGTGAATCTGAAAGACTTTATTACTGCTGCTACCAATGTATCTGGAAAACGTTATTGCAGCTTGCAGGGGTATATAGAAAACATTTATTATGGCTGTCCGGAATCTGGAAAACATTAGTACGACAAGAAGCATTACCAAAGTTACTATTGTTGTTGCTGTTGTCTTATTTCTACGGTCGAAACGTCGAGTTATTGTCATTTGTCATATTAAATCATTTATTTGCCCTAGCTAATGTAGTACTGTAATATACCTCTACTTGTACATTTAGCCCATTTACTCAGTGTTATCACAGTATCCCCACGGTTTTCTTCAGATCCGATCTGGTCTGGTCTGATCCCCTAAGATAAGTATGCTTCCATACATCGTCCGATGATGATTGTGACAATACTACTAAATGTATGGTAAACATACTTTGTCATGACGGTGAGAACAATACTGACATCCGTGATTGATTGATTGATTGATTGTTTGATCACTCATCATCATTGCACTTCGGTGAGTAGCCAAGTGTGCTCCGATCACTTTCTTACAAAGTAAAATCTCAGCGGCAGTGTACAAACGCTGTAGCACCGGCGTGGGTCCCAATGTAATATAGAACATGGAGAAAAAATTATGTAGGAATTTTATTTAATAATCTTTCTAATGAATTTTGCCCGGGCAGCGGCTTTCCAGCCTGTTATTTCCGATTTTGAACTGCCAAGGGTTCTTTTCGTGTTCAACTTGAAAACGGGACCTACTTTTATCGTCAGTCTCCGATAGGACTAGGAACTCGATCTCACCTACACTGAGATTAGGATAGTGGACACTTCACTGACAATACTACTAAATGTATTGTGCAAATCAACTTTGTCATGACAGTGAGCACAATACTAACATCCATGATGATAGCGATGATGAATGTGTCTCCATAATCTTGTTATCATCATGCAGAACGGAAACAGAACAGATATCTTGAAACGAAAATTAGCTACAAATAACATAATTTGAAGCAGATATTAGCATTACACATTTATGTTTATTTTAATATACAATTTTAAATATATTTATTCCAGAAAAAGCGTATAAATACATTACCCGTTCTAACAAATCTACAAAATACAACATTATACCGCACGCCTCCAATTGCCTATTTGGACACAGGATCTATCTTATCTCTGGTTTGAATTGAATCCACAGATGCATATGGCATCTGGCCTGCCAAGATTATTCTGGTCTCCATTTATAGCGCATCAAATATTTTTAATACGTAGTATGCGAAGATAATATGCGCATAGACAGACAGTCGACATGAACGAACGTAAATATGCGAATTTATGTTGTATACATCAATTCTACTTGCAACTAATTATATATTTATACTTAATTAAATTTCGTTCCTTATCTGTGACTTTATCATTTAATGCTGCAGATATTGTACACTTGTTGGCAGTTTTTGTCCATGTTTTTTCTGTGTTTGTTTATCAAATCTTGAATCAAAACGTCGGATACGTTAGTTTTATGTTAATTGGTCGTACTCCATTTCTATTTATGGTTATAATTCTTCATTATCATTTCACATAGACTGTCCTCTCATTGGGGAAGCTGAGAGGCAACATGTATCCACACCCAGTTGACATGGACTGTTCTCTCATTGGGGAAGCTGAGAGGCAACATGTATCCATACCCAGTTGACATGGACTGTTCTCTCATTGTGGGAGGGAGCTGAGAGGCAACATGTACCATACCCAGTTGACATGGACTGTCCTCTCATTGGGGGAGGGAGCTGAGAGGCAACATGTATCCACACCCAGTTGACATGGACTGTTCTCTCATTGGGGAAGCTGAGAGGCAACATGTATCCACACCCAGTTGACATGGACTGTCCTCCCATTGGGGAAGCTGAGAGGCAACATGTATCCACACCCAGTTGACATGGACTGTCCTCTCATTGGGGGAGGGAGCTGAGAGGCAACATATATCCACCACAGTTGAGATGGACTGTCCTCTCATTGGGGAAGTTGAGAGGCAGCATGTATCCTCACACAGTTGACATGGGCTGTCCTCTCATTGGGGAAGCTGAGAGGCAACATGTATCCACAAACAATAGACCTGACAACTTAGCTTTGGAGAAACTGAAAGACTTCAAGATGATTGCCTAATTTGTTGTCCACAGAGGATTAAGCGCCCAGTCAGAAATTGCCTAAGAAAAATTTGACCATAAACTTGCCAAGAAAACAAGTTATCTGTCTTGCCCGAGTGGTTACCGGGCCCAAATTTGGGGTGTAAAGAATAGAACCACTGTTACCTGCCATGCATGTCGTAAGAGGCGACTAAGGAGGTTTGGCTGAAATCGGATGCATGTGTCCTAAACGTGTAGAAGTATGCGTTTAGGGCTTACCAAACCAATGTGCAACGTATACACGCTCTTGGCAAAGATCAAACATATCACAAAGAGTGATTAAAATTGGTCGTAAAGAACGAACGCAAAGAAGAAGAAGAAGAAGAAGTTATCTGTCTTTGAACACCAACCATTCTTTTGTTTTGAAAATTGGACTGCAGAATCTTTATTTCCGCGAGAAATGTACTTTGCTAAACTCTTTAGTTCAACTGAAACTTACATTGGTCTCTTATCATTCATTCCGCTTTAAATGTAATTTATCCTTGTTGGTGAGAATGTGCTGGTAGTGTGAGAGTGATGTGCAGATGCATATATTTTGTTTGTAGGTAAAATGCATGGGCGAATGTATTTACTTAATATCTAGATACAAATATAATTTTTATAATGTTTAACAAAAATATTTGCCGAGACATTTTTGTCAAAAACGTCAACGCTCTTTCCAAAGATTATTGGAAAAAGACACATCTTTTAATAGAGATAATATAACTTACAGAGATAACATAATCTTTTGAATTAATAAATTCATTTGAATTGGTTTTTCTTTTTTGGTAAATATAGTTTTCTTCACAAAAATTTAATTTAAAAAAAAAGAACAGATTTCTTGAATAATATTTAATTTGTTCGCATGATATAATTATTATAAACAAGCGCTGTCATAAATGTGATTCTTATCTTGACTTATCCTGAATCTTATACGTTATACTTTGTTATTATATATTATGAAATCGCTAATTTTATATTTATTTATGTTATGTTCATATGTCTTCTTCTTCTTTGCGTTCGTTCTTTACGACCAATTTTAATCACTCTTTGTGATAGAGTTCTTCTTCTTCTTTTCAAACATTCTTCACGGCCAATTTTATCATTCTTTTTGTGATATATAATTTCTTCCTTTGACAAGAACGGAGTGATCTACGTCGGGTCGATTGTGCGCCCATGATGACTAGGCTCGCCCATCCGGTTTCAGTCAGCTTTTGATTTACTAGGGTGAGCTTTCCCTATGGTACGATTCTTTCTGCCGACTATGTCGGCCCGGATCTACTTTTTCGATCAGCTTTGTCGTATATTTGGGCTTTGGGATCTACGCCAAGACAGTGAGTTACGCTGTTATGCCCTTTCTGACTGAGGTCGTTTCGGATTAGGAAAATTTCACGGGACGTATAAGCTTGTCCTGGGACGGCGTCTTGCAGGTATAAAACACCGTGTAAGGTATCGGCCTTCGCCAATGTTCGGATCCGGACAGCCTGCCAGATCTTTACATGGTCGATCTTACTTTACCGTTCACTTTTGAGTTTGATCCGGAGTAGGAACATTCTCAGCCTTTTCTAGGCGCGTGTCGGTACGTGGCAATTTGCAGTTAGCCTCGGAAAACACTGGCCTGGGGCCAAACACAAATAATGTAGAGGGTCGTTTCATTCGGCGCTAGCAACGAAACTGAGATTTTGCGCTCGCCACCATCATCCGTTCCAGTTCTTCGGGGGATGTTAGTTGTGACTGCAATAGTACCTTGCCCGGTTGCCCCAAGGCTGGCAATTCCGTTAGGCATCACCCACCTCAGTTCTTCCGGGGATGTTAAGGGGGGATTCGGGTCTTGAAAATCAAGAATCTATTTTCGTTGTTTTCATATTAATATAAAATTTGTATAAGCATTTTGAAAGAGTATGACTTAGAATAGTAGAAAAAAATTAGTAAAAAAATAAATGTCAAAGTGTTGCCATGGAAACAATACAAAATGGCCGCAAACAAAATTTCAAATCCCTAAGGCTCTGAATCTAATGAATGTAAATGAATTCTGTTTTCACTCTAATGTGAGCAATTGTAATATCTAAAATATTACACATGATTTTAGGATATATTAAATATTTAATTTTTAAAATAAATTTTTGGTAAAAATTCCTCAAAATGTGGTCAAAAAAGCTGTTTTTGGAGGGTGTGTTTACACAAAAATTCATAAAAATGTAATATTTAATATATCCTAAAAAGGATCAGTAATTTTGTAGATATTACAATTGGCACCTTGAGTGAAAACAGAATTTATTTATATTCATTAACTTCAGAGCCTTAGGAATTTGAAATTTTGTGCTTGGCGGCCATTTTGTATTGTTTCCATGGCAACGCTTTGACTTTTTTTTTTTTTTCTAATTTTTTCTACTATTCTAAGTCATAATCTTTCAAAATTGTTATACAAATTCTACATTAATACCAAAGCAAAGAAAATAGTTTCCAGACCAGAGTCCCCCCTTAATTGTTATCACAACAGTACCTTGCACGGTTTTCCCAGGGAGGATAGTTTTGTTATGCACTAAAACGCAACTTTATGTTTTGCGCTCGGCAAACCTTGCCCAGTAAATGTATCTGCACCAGGCCACCGATGCGGAGTTAGCTGCAATCTTCCCTCGTACCGACACGAGGGTAGACTTTTATTCGTTACTCATCTGACTTATTTATTTTTGCCCCCGAGCTGGCAATGTTTGCCCCCTCCTCAGGGCTTCGAGTTTTGCTCTATGTGGGCACACGTTTCGTCACTAGATGCACCTCTCATTATTTCATGTTTACTAGTCTCCCCATCGGCAGAGAAACTGGTAATTTGTGGCGGACCTGTGACTTACACGTCAAGCTTGTGTATGGAGTCTCCTGCTCCGGAGATGGCGATTTGTGTTCGGTCCTTACTCCGGGGAGTAGGGTTTATATCAGAGACGTCTCGCTGCTGTTTCTTTTTGTTCGGGAACTTCAGCAATTTTTTGTTGGACGTCGGCCAGGAGATTCGTGCATTTTCTTCGTATGGACCTGCATTTCTATTTTCGTACTTGCACTGCTACCACTACCAGTAGTTCTCCTCGATCCCTGCCACCATTAGCCAGACCGGAACCAAAGTCTGTTTCCAGGGTCACCACGTGGAGGTAGGGGACAAGGTCTTGATTAGTGCAGGCTCACTAATCCTGACACACCACCTCATGCGCCTCTGACCCCTTGATAGGTTTGATCTTTGCCAAGAGCGTCTATACGTTTGCACATTGGTTTGATAGGCCCCATAAACGCATAGACTTCTACACGTTTAGGGCACATGCATCCGATTTCAGCCAAGTTTATATGTGTGCCTGTGACTTGTTGATGTGTATAATGCTTTATTGCAGTGTTGTCCAGCGTGATGTCTGCGGGCGCCATGATGCCTGCGAGATACATTCATGACGCCCCAACTGATCAGATTTCAAGACAACACAATTGTTGTGGGTATTTTCCTTAGCACTCTCAAGAACATAATATTCTTTATTTATCAATCTTGTTTCACTTTGTAACAATTCGACTGCCCACTAACACCACTCGTTTGTTTTTTCACTGGAGAAATCGTCGGCATATTAATCATATTAACATTACTATTGTTATTACTATTAGTAGTAGTAGCATTGAAATCGTCACATGGCTCCTGCGCCTCCCCAACCATCAGTTAGATGCGCCCCAATATATAAAAACGTTCGATAGCCCTGCTGTATTGTATGTGTAGTTAAATTCTTCTTTTTTCGTCCATCTCTGGTCCTTCGCTTAAACCACTATAGGGCACAAGTTGGGCAGTCAGCTTCAGATATGCCAGGTTTCCCCAAAGCTTAGTTTTCAAGTCGACTGGGTGTGGGCACATATTGCATCTCAGCTAACCAAGGAGAAGACAGTCTAGCAAGGCATGCTCTGGTATATGTTCCGCTCGTTGCAGAGAGATTTTTGACTTATTTCTAGTCTATGTAAGTGTCTGTTGAGTCTGCAGTGTCCGGTACATAGGCGAAATATAATGATCTGGTCTGTTCTGCTGAGGTCTTTGAGGAAATCTTTTTCATCGGTTATCAGCTACACGAAGACTATCATCATAGCACTCCCGACACATTCATATGTGATTTGTCATAACCATATGCAGTGTTTGTCTTCCAGTCTTCTTCTTCTTCTTCTTTGCGTTCGTTCTTTACGACCAATTTTAATCACTCTTTGTGATATGTTTGATCTTTGATAAGAACGTGTACACGTTGCACATTGGTTTGATAGGCCCCTAAACGCATAGACTTTTACACGTTTAGGACACATGCATCCGATTTCAGCCAAACCTCTTTAGTCACCTCCTACGACATGCGTGGCAGGTAACAGTGGTTCTATTCTTTACACCCCAAATTTGGGCCCCGTTAACCACTCGGGGATCTTCCAGTCTACTGCAGATTTTCTCTTTAGTAGCGTTTAAATCTCTGGACAAGACAGTAGCGGTTGATAAATTTGTTATCTGGCACTGCCTTACTTAGTTTGACTTGTTATTTAGTGTGCAGTAAACTGTGTGCAGTAAGCTGTGTGCAGTAAGTTGTGTACAGTAAGTTGTGTACAGTAAGTTGTGTACAGTAAGCTGTGTTAAGTAAACTGTGTACAGTAAGTTGTGTATAGTAAGCTGTGTACAGTAAGCTGTGTACAGTAAGCTGTGTACAGTAAGCTGTGTACAGTAAGTTGTGTACAGTAAGTTGTGTACAGTAATTTGTGTATAGTAAGCTGTGTGCAGTAAGTTGTAAGCAGTAAACTATTAACAGTAAATTGTGTCAGTAACTATGTGAACTATCAAACTTTCTTCTGTATGTATTGTCCTATGGAAGAATCACATAATTGTTTATTATGTATAATCTGACAGTTATTGCAATCTGTAAGATTAAACACATAACCTCTGTAAACTAACATATCTATATCTTAACAAGCTAAATATGGAAAATCTATGCTCATTTCAGAATAGATTGAACCGATGCCTGTTTCCCAGCATGGTAGTGTGCTCTATCTACGACCAGCCAATGTCTGCAACAGCTATAATAACTTCCGTCACAAACAAATAGGCATATGTTTACATTAAAATCAGATTGACATATTAGATCGTGCAGTTGTTTATTTTTAACACATTCAACAAACAACAGATGCAACGTAACATCAAAACAAGAGATAAATGCAATCAGACAGTTTATGGAAAACTGTACCTAGAATAACAACCAGTGTGTGAACCAAAGAATGGCAATAAATCTTGTGTACGTTAATATGATTTTGACAACCTAGATGTGGTCACGTGGGAGCGCTCAGTTTGGTAACTTCTAAAAAACTTTTAGATTCGGTTATTGTGGAGATTTGTGTAAAATTATTTGTTGGTTTCGCTCTTCTCAATGAATGAATGCCCAGCTTTCGCTCAGTCTATTAACTAACTGTATGAATTCACGGCAATATTTCTTTTAGTCGATTGAATCGATTGAATGAATTTACGCCAGCGTTTTGACCTAGTCTTTAAGTTAATCAAATGTATTCTTGTCAATCGTTTCAATCTATGAATCGACTGCATGAATTTACGCTAGCGTTTTGACCTAGTCTTTAAGCTAATCAAATGTATTCTTGTCAACCGTTTCAATCTATGAATCGATTGAATGAATTTTCGTTTCACTTTAGTTCAGGTAACCAAATATCAAAGCGCAGTCACAAAAATAACTACATGTGAAATACGTTGCCTGCGAAAAGTTACCAACAACACAAGAAAAGACAGAATCACCAGCATCAGCATAAGAAAGAAAGTTGGCACAAAACCGTGCTTGAATTACATAGATAAACAAAGAATGAAGTGGTTTGGCCACTTAATAAGAATGCATCCAAACTCCACAGTATACAGAGTCTTCTACAACAGAACATCGGGGAAAGAAGGCAAGAGGAAGACCACGGAAAAGATGGTTAGATGGCGTAGCAGAATCCTGTGAAAGAGCAAAGATAACAATCACACACGCCACCAGAACAGCACAAGACAAAAACAGAAAACCACGACACTGGGCAACAACCCGGTAGCAGTGTGACGACAAAAGAAGAAGAACCAAATATCCATTCAAACAGACAAGGGACATAATCAATGAATAATTTGTCAACTATAGATAAAACACATCTGGGTTGTTATAGAATACTATCGTGTCCGTTATTGTTATATTTCTAACATATGTGTTATATGCAGTGGCGGCTCGAAATAATTTTTGTCGGAGGGGCCAGACAAACATTTTCGGAAAAATCATGGTTTTGGTTTAGGTTATATTTTATTTTATATAATTTCAAAAATAATAAATACATGTTACTCATTATTTTTAGTGGGCCCGGGGCCATTAATGACCAGCCGACCCTGGTTATATGTATTATCATCCGTGCTATGTTGTACTTGTTGTGCTGTTTTGTTTATTGCTGTTATTGGTATCAATATTTTACATATTTATTAGTTGAATCATTTTGATATGAATTTGACTTGTAAAGAAGTAAAGACTGAAGAGAGAATGAGCAACATGGTGGCAAGAGAGATTAGTGACAGATAATGTGATTAGTGAAAGATAATGTAATCAGTGACAGGTAATGTGACTAGTGATATGTAATGTGACTAGTGATAGGTAATGTGATTAGTGATATGTAATGTGATTAGTGATATGTAATGTGATATTCTTGGACAGAGAAGAGAACAAATAGATCTATCCAGAAAGAACTCAGAATCAAAGAAAACTGGCTGATGCTACAAATAAGAAAGAGAAAACTGAGATATTTTGGACATATAAAAAGACATGAAGGGCTGGAGAAGACCATCATGGAAGGAGGCATACCGGTAAAGAGAAGAAGAGGAAGACCATGGAGAAGATGGATTCAGGATGTAACTGATGGTATGAACATGACGGCTGAAGAGGCAGGACATCTGGCCTATGAGAGAGAGAAATTCCGGAGGACTGTTGGGGTAGCAAAGTTCTTCTCAGGACAAGCTATTTGATGATGAATATGATTAGATACAAATGCCATGATTAATGACAGATATTATGATTAATGACAATTGAGGTTGATAAGCGCGAGTAATGTGATGCCTTTCTTGCTCTTTTGTCACTTTTAGCAGCTCTTTCCACTCCATTATTTTGTATCCCATATTTTTCTTTAGCTTTAATTTCATGTTTTGTTACTTTAGCTTTAATTGCATGTTTTGTTACTTTAGCTTTAATTACATATTTTGTTACTTTAGGATGGCATATCGCCAGCTTCATGCTTCTTTTTTCCTAAATATATATCCAGGTATTATCATTTATCCAATGTTCATCTACTTTAATCGACTACTACTAGTCATCTGCAAAATTGTGATCTTTATCTTATTCCATTTCTCTTCAATGTTCTGCTTATTTTTCTCAACAAGTGCCTCTGTTCTAAAGTTCGAACTGAAAAATCTCTTTTACTTTCTAAATAGGAGTTTTTCCCGGATAACTGTTCTTTTTTAGTATGAGAAATTATTTCATTTTCAATTCACCTAAGCGTAAGTTATGATTGCTCTCTGTATATGTCCCTCTGTATGCACGGATATCCAGCAAAGAAGTTCACAATTGTGTATTTATACACAAAATGGTCTTGTAGTAACTACGTCAAGTTAGTGCCAAGTAAATGTGTGAATGTCCTTGTAGACTAGTAACTACGTCAAGTTAGTGCCAAGTAAATATGTAAATGTCCTTGTAGACTAGTAACTACGTCAAGTTAGTGCCAAGTAAATGTGTGAATAGTGCCAAGTAAATGTGTGAATAGTGCCAAGTAAATGTGTGAATAGTGCCAAGTAAATGTGTGAATCTCTTTTCCTCTCTTTAGCCTGTTACGCCCTTGGCGTTTAGGGCAGCAATAAACGTAAACCATTCTTCCCTGTTCATGGCCTTCCTCTGTATTGTGTTCCAGCTATGATTCATTTCCTTCAGTTCTTGCTCTATCGTTCTCCTCCAGGTCGTCTTGGGTCTTCCACGCTTTCGCCTACCCTCTGGAGTCCATCTCAGTGCAGTTTTCGTGTCGGAGCCAGTCTCCATGCGCATCACATGTCCAATCCATCTCCATCGTCGTCTTCGGATGATAGTGCCCATATTCTCTTGTAAATGTGTGAATAGTGCCAAGTAAATGTGTGAATAGTGCCAAGTAAATGTGTGAATAGTGCCAAGTAAATGTGTGAATGTCCTTGTAGACAAAGATGGTAATCGTTAATTAATTACCAAGATACTATTTACATATCAAATCTCCAGTCATTCCTCTTATTTAGATCAATGTTCTGGTTTATTTAGTGTTTATTCTGTCTATGTCCTTGATAAAGATTTATGTTCTAGTTTATTTAGTGTTTATTCTGTCTATATGTCTCCTTGATAAAGATCTATGTTCTAGTTTGTTTAGTGTTTATTATGTCTATATGTCTCCTTGATAAAGTTATATGATCGAAACGTGGGATTAGTGTTAGTTTTTATATTTAATTAAATATTTGCTTATCTGTGATACTTATACACACGTGTCTTTGTCCTTAAACGCCATTTTGCTTAATACTTAATATCACCGCAGGGGACGACCAAAACGAAGATGGCAGCAGGACATCAAAGAAACATTGAACATGACGCTGTAAGAGGCAGAAGAACTTGCAAGAGACAGAGAGCTTTTCAGGCGGGCTGTAATGAATGAGACATTCCAAAGTGACATGCAATACTTGAACCGCATCCTACCCACGGTTGTCTGCAGGTCTGGTCTGACCACCTCAGATTTGTAAATTTTCGGACATCGCAAGATTGACAGCATACATAACTCAGCCAGTCTTTCTTATCCATTGAATTTATTTCATGTTTTTCACAGCATACATAACTCAGCCAGTCTTTCTCATTCATTGAATTTATTTCATGTTTTTCACAGCATACATAACTCAGCCAGTCTTTCTCATCCATTGAGTTTATTTCATGTTTTTCACAGCATACATAACTCAGCCAGTCTTTCTCATTCATTGAGTTTATTTCATGTTTTTCTACAGGGTGTTCAAGATAAAAGTAGCTTGTCAAGGGAGCCAATCTGGCATATATTTATGAAAATGAGAAGGTTCAATTATGACGTAATATAGGTCAAGTGAGCAAGTCTTTTGTGATAAACCAATGTGACTTAGAACGAGCTAGTCAGAACGGTTTAAATAGTAAACAGACAAAACGCAATGCGTAACTGGCAACTTTTGATTTATCAATCGGGTTAATTTTATCTTGAACACCGCGTATAACTCTCCTCATCTCTATATAGTCCCTACCAACCTTTTCATTTAAGTCTCCCATAACTAATAATATTTCCCGTCTTAGACATTTATTAAACTCATCACGTAACTGTTCATAAAACAAGTCCTTCATATCATCTGTAGCATCATTAGTTGGTGCATAGCTCTGCAGCATTGTCATATTACACATGTCTGGTCATAAAATGAGCTCTAATTGTACACTTCCAGATAGATGTCCACATTCTAACATGCTCTTTGCTACTCTAGCTATCATAATTATGTGTACACCTTTCAAAATTAATTTTCATCTTTTCTACCTGAGTATATGAACTTCAGTCCGCTAACCATCTTTTACTTTGTATCTATCTGTTGCATACTTCAGTCCGCCAACCATCTTTTTCTTTGTATCTATCTGTTGCATGCTTCAGTCCGCCAACCATCTTTTACTTTGTATCTATCTGTTGCATACTTCAGTCCACCAACCATCTTTTACTTTGTATCTATCTGTTGCATACTTCAGTCCGCCAACCATCTTTTACTTTGTATCTATCTGTTGCATACTTCAGTCCGCCAACCATCTTTTACTTTGTATCTATCTGTTGCATACTTCAGTCCGCCAACCATCTTTTACTTTGTATCTATCTGTTGCATACTTCAGTCCGCCAACCATCTTTTACTTTGTATCTATCTGTTGCATGCTTCAGTCCGCCAACCATCTTTTACTTTGTATCTATCTGTTGCATACTTCAGTCCGCTAACCATCTTTTACTTTGTATCTATCTGTTGCATACTTCAGTCCGCTAACCATCTTTTACTTTGTATCTATCTGTTGCATGCTTCAGTCCGCCAACCATCTTTTTCTTTGTATCTATCTGTTGCATGCTTCAGTCCGCTAACCATCTTTTACTTTGTATCTATCTGTTGCATACTTCAGTCCGCCAACCATCTTTTACTTTGTATCTATCTGTTGCATGCCATCTCATTTTGATCAAACCCAATATGTTCAGGTCACATCATTTTAGTTCCCCAGTAACCTGTGCTTAGTTCCCCATCAACCTGTGCTTAGTTCCCCATCAACCTGTTCTTAGTTCCCCAACAACCTGTGCTTAGTTCCCCAACAACCTGTGCTTAGTTCCCCATCAACCTGTGCTTAGTTCCCCATCAACCTGTGCTTAGTTCCCCAGCAACCTGTCCTTAGTTTGCAACTGTTGCCATAGTTCTGACTTTACATAATCTAATTACTTTGTATCTTTTGGAGCCAAGTAATGTACGAGTCGAATTGCGGACTTTTGAAAATTAGTTTTTATCAGCAACTGCTATTGCTGAATTAGTTGCACCACACATCACATCGCTAGTCTGTATAGCTTCTTTTCTTGTAAGTTTCTGTAGCTATTATATTTGCTAGTGGTGAAGTAACTGGTCTCATGCATAAGTCCTCCACCTTTTTTCTATCTGATCTTGAAACTAGCATTGTAGGATTTTGAAAATATGCTTCACAAAAGACTTCTATTAATCGTCTGTTTGTATAGACTGCTTAGCATAACAATTGATGACAGAGGATTCAGAAGAAGAAGAAGAAGAGGAAGAAGAAGAAGAAGAGGAAGAAGAAGAAGAAGAGGATCGAAGAATAAATACTCTATGTAAACAGATTACTGAATCAGAACTAGATTTTCCATGGTAGATAACTGTAACTTCCCCGATTCTTCTCATTCTTACCTCCCTTTTTCACAAACGTAATTTTACGTATTTATGTTTTTAAAATTCAGGTTAAAGTTCATAGCCTTCCTGTGTAAATCGAGGTCGTTAGAAAGCCATCAGGTTCCCAATGATACGTGAATGTTTAGAAGCAAATGGAAAACAGCTGCAAGAGGTCTGTAGGAGTTGAACTGCTCTCAACTGAGTTAAGTGTTAGTGATGGATGATGTTGATATGGCTGAGACATTCAAGTCAAGAAATGAAATTACTGAACAAAGAAGTATTTGGTGTCTGGCTGCCTTATAGTTATTGCATACAAATGCTATACTAAGTTCACGATTAGAAACATATAGTAATCGCAAATGATAAATGGTTGGGAGGTCATGATTGTGTTTGGATGTCATAGACGTGATTGGGTGATTGTTTTGATTGAAAGTATTTCATTAGTTATCACAGATGCTCAAACTGTGCGAAATAAGAACCCCACCCCCTGACTACCTCCCCATCCCCTTTCGACCCTCAAATAGTATATGGGGGCGGGGGATAGGAGAGATATGACCTGACTCCAGCCATCCCTGTTTCCTTCATTTCCAAAATTTTTAACTGAATAATAATTGCTAACTTCCTCTTCTTCTCCGAACGTTCCATATTGACCACTTGTTAACCACTCTATGTGATTTGTATGTGATCTGAGCCTAAGATATTGACCACTTGTTAACCACTCTATGTGATTTGTTTGTATTCTTCTCTTTCTTCCACAGCTCGATATTGACCACTTGTTAACCACTCTATGTGATTTGTTTGTGATCTGAGCCTAAGATATTGACCACTTGTTAACCACTCTATGTGATTTGTTTGTGATCTGAGCCTAAGATATTGACCACTTGTTAACCACTCTATGTGATTTGTTTGTGATCTGAGCCTAAGATATTGACCACTTGTTAACCACTCCATGTGATCTGAGCCTAAGACCACTTGTTAACCACTCTATGTGATTTGTATGTGATCTGAGCCTAAGATATTGACCACTTGTTAACCACTCCATGTGATCTGAGCCTAAGATATTGACCACTTGTTAACCACTCTATGTGATTTGTATGTGATCTGAGCCTAATAACAAGTGTACGTTGTTCCAGTAATGCGCCTACAAGTAGTCCAGCACATCCGATTTCTACGATGCTTTTTATTTACTAGGATAGTTTACCTAGGTCCTACATCAGTCGCCTCTTACGGCATGCCTTGTAGTGGTATAATTCTTTGCTTCTCTTGCGGATCTCGGTATCACCCGGGCGATAATTCATAACTATTTTCTGCTTTTTTTTTTCTTCAAAATATTACTCGTAATGCTTGCGTTGGTTTTGTTTGAACACGAGACTCTGTCTAAACTCACACACACCTTTCTCTATAAACTCATATTGTACTCTCTCTTTCTCTCTCTCTCACACACACCTTTCTCTATAAACTCATATTGTACTCTTCTCTCCCCTCTCACACACCTTTCTATAAACTCATTGTACTCTTCTTTTTCTCTCTCTCTCTCACCACACACACACACGCGCACTCTCACTCTGACCTTAAGCTCAGACATCACTGATCTCCCATCACTGATCTCCCATTACTGATCTCCCATCACTGATCTCCCATCACTGATCTGTTCTCCCATTCTTGAATATTAACTTGTTAACTTGAGCACGGGACTTATGTCTTGTTGTTTGTTTCAGATAGGACTAGGAACTCAATCTCACTTACATCAAGATCAGGGACCACTAGACAAGACGAGCATCATACCTTTACAACAACAGAGACCACAATATATATATATAAAAACAAATAGAAACACGGTTGATAATCAACACAAATTAATGTCTGCTTCTAGAAAGGAGAATGGACAACTAAAGTTCTCCCTGGGTATTAAAAAACCGCTCCGTTTTGATGGACGCCATGAAATGAGTGCCAGCTTGTGAGAAAACATAAAGAAATAATGATGCCAATAGGAAATGACATATTTTTGAATAAGTCCCGCCCCCTGACCGACACATATACCAACATCAACATTTCATTCTGTTGGAGACATGCTGACCTTGTACTTAGCTCGAGGATTTGTGCCAATGGCAATTCACCAGACGAATCAATCAGACACCGACTATACGAGTTTCAAACAGAAATCCATTTACACCTTCCGTGTCCCAGAAGGCGAAGTGATCAGAGCGGATCATAGCAAATCAGAGAGACGCGGACACGCCACTGAACTCTCTCATGCCCCATCTCTTCTCGTTTTGATTCGATTCTGTAACGTAGCATTTGGTCTCTCGACTGCCGGGATTTCAGAACTGTGTTCTCTTTGTCTGGACGATCTCGAGCCAGTCTATGATGAGTTGCCCCTTTGGGACGTCATCAACGGACGATCGTACTTGTATTTTGGGACAGAGCAAGCTTGAAAATAGTGACTCATACTAAAGTGACCGTCCATTAAAGGCAACATTGATTTGCTGCTTACAAGTATTTCTTGATGGTAACAATCAAGTCAAGAGAAGTACATTTCATGTCTGAATTACTGAATAATCTTTAACATAACTACAATAACTCACACACACACACATTATGTTTGAACAAATTGAATAACAAAGCTAAATAAATAACGGTGAGAGAGATTTGAATTATTCAAGAAAAGAGACAGTAATTTGACAAGGATGTCAGATTATGATATGAGAACAATCATGGAACCAGACAAGTTATTAAATACACAAGGAAAACATGATGACTAGAAATTGTGTAGAACTTTCAAAGAGAACTTTAACCCTTTCACCGCTCAAAGTCGATATACTGGCTCGCATCTTCTTGTAGAAGTCTGACCGAAAAGTCTGTATACTGGCTCATTTTCTTTATGGAATGAATGAATGAAAATTCGGGCATATCCTAAAGGACGTAGCCATCAACTACAGTAAACAGTCTTTGATTTTCTAGGCACCATTATACTTCAGTAGTTTGCCATTGCTTTCTGAACGGTGAGGTATATTTTTACCTTTCTGTAAAAATCCCACGGAAACGAATTTGCTTCCAAACTAGCCCACCGTGGGTTTGAACCAGGGCTTCGTGATCGAGCTGACAAACCGCTTCAGCTACAGACGCTCACATTTTCTATACATTGCAACATAAATGTGCTGGGGTAAATCAAATTATGGAGGAAAATGGTTACTTTAAACAAGACGGCTGAGCGGTTACCAAGTTTTAAAAGAAATGTTCCAACGAGTTTTATAAACCTGATTTAACTGTTTGAAAAGATGTTCATTAGAGTCACAAACACAAACCAATGACTGGCAGAGAAGAGTACACAGAACTAGCTCGTTCAGACAAACTAAATATAATCTCCAAGAACAAATAACATTGCATGATGACATGGTATTGTCGATGTCGTTTCTCTACGGAACAGCATAATTCCATACAATTGAGGATGAAATCAAGATTGTTCAATTTAACCAACAACATACACAGTTTTCAATTAAACATATGATAATGAGGAGGAACTTATAGCTGTGGAATTTATTAGGACCATGTTGAATATATATATATATTTTATAGTATATTATGTATTTATATTTGTTTTTAATTTGATATGAACATATTTAGTGGATAAGGCCATTATGGAAGGAGGCATAACGGCAAAAAAGGAGGAGAGGAAGACAACCGAAAAGATGGATTCAGAATGTAAGTGATGATCTGAGCATGACCTCTGCAGAGGCGGGATAACTTAACTATGAGGAAGAGAGAGAATATTTGGAAAGACTGTTAGAGCACATAGTTCTACTTATGATACGCTATTTGATGTGTTATATATATTTATAAATACATATGACCTTTTTCGTCTTTACAGACTGTCAATTGGCAAGTGTTTTACTGTGACAACTTCTGATATTCAAGTTACCCAATATATACAGTTGCTCACTCATTTCCAGTGGATAAGCAACTGTATATATTAGATGACTTGAATGCACGCATATGATCTAATCACCAGTCATGGCCAGAATGCCTGGGTCATCATGGCATTGGAAATATCAACGATAATGGTCAAAGACTGCTTGAATTCTGCTCCCAAAACAACATGTGTGTAACAAATACGTTTTTTTGCTGTCAAACACAGACACAGAGTGTCATGGTGCCACCCAAGATCAGATCACTGGCATCAGCTTGATTTTGTACTCATACGCAGACAACATCTCAACACAGTGAAAGTCACATGTACTTTCCACAGCGCAGACTGTGATACAGATCATGCAATAGTTATCAGCAAAGTTAAAATATTTCTAAGGAAAACCTATTCAACAAGAACACCACCCAAACCCAAAGTCAGTGTCACCAAAATGGAGATGGCAGAGAATAGGGAGACTTTCAGAAAGGCGTTTACTGCACTGTGTGAGAATGAAATGAGAGAATGTAGCGTAGCCGAAAAGTGGAACATTCTAAAACCTAACATATATGACTGTGCCATTGATTCCTATAGGATTTATATATCAGCAACAATGGTCATAAGAAATGAGATGGGGAAATGTATAGAAGACGAAACTATCACACAGGAAATCGTTATATCAGTGTTTACATGACAGTTTCTTAAATAACTTCAAAGTTGAAGCAGCAACAACAGGAACAAACATTATGTTGTAGAGGGGTGAGATTGAAGACAAGAAAATGAGGATAGGGGTAAGTATCGCTGAAGGTAAAATAAATGCTCCTCACTTACACTTTTCCTCCTGGTTGGCTTCAGAAACTATAAAGACAGCAAATTAACAATTTTTCTAATTGCTAAAAGAATCCAAAAACAGGTTCAACAAAGTGAAAGTACATTAGAAACAACAGCTGCACATTGTTTTATGCATGGAAAATAAACATAACGCTTGCAAAATAATGAAGTAAAAGTCAGGACTCCTACTTCTTCTTCTGCGTTCGCCCACCTATGAATTTAGGTATATCCAGTGCGCCTTTTGTGTCGCTTCTGGCTGATTTGTGCGTGAAGGCGAGTTTTATATATTATGAGTCTCCACCGTCATACGAAAGACAGGTCAAATTGAAGATTTAGCGATGTGTAAATGTAATATTATGAGTCTCCCGTCATACGAAGACAGGTATTGAAATTTAGCGATTAAGTAATCCAAGTCTACCGGTTCGAAAGACAGGTCAAGTTGGAAGATTTCGATGTGTAAAGGTAAATTAGAGCTCTCACCTCAGAAAGTAGTGAACTCTGAACATAAGTTTCCTGAATCAAACTCACACTTGGGCAGGAGTCTTGGAATGCAACTTTTTCTTCATTTTAATTATTATAAAAAAATTATAAAATGGAACAAATTCAGGAGAAGTGATGAAATGAGAGAAATGTCTGGTCAACCACTAGTGACAACTGTTATAAGAAGGAGAAGATGGAGATATGTTGAGAAGAAATGATGAAAGAATATCAAAGCAGACATTGAAGTGGTGTACAGAAGGTTCAAGAATGAGAGGGCGATCTAATGAGACCCTGAAACGAACTTTGATAAGAGAGGCAAGAAATATCGGTTTCATTTCCTTGGAGATTGAGCGAGTTGCCCAGGATAGAGTGGTATGGAGAAATTGCTTACATGCCCTATGTAACGTATAACGGTACGAGAGAAATTATTATTAAATGTAATATTATATGTACCTACAGACACATACACACACGCACGCACGCGAGCACACATCCACCCACACACGAAAATTGTGTGGCAGCAGATTACAAATATATCATACAATAAACAAATGAATACAACAATTCACATAAAGAAGAAGAAGCAAGAAATAGAAACATTATCGACATTCGTCAAGAGAGGAGCAGAGTGAAGACATCGTTTGCTACAACACTTTTGAGGGAGAAACTAAATAACCACAAGATAGTGGTGTGAAAGTCAATGGTTTGTGAGACTGACTCAGCAGAAATCGATGTGGTTATGTGAGAGCTGACTCAGCAGAAATCGATGTGGTTATGTGAGAGCTGACTCAGAAGAAATCATTGGTTATGTGAGAGCTGACTCGAAGAAATCGATGTGGTTATGTGAGAGGACTAAAACTCGACTCGAAGAAATCGATGATGTGAGCGACCGAAGAAATCGATGGTTATGTGAGAGCTGACTCAGAAGAAATCGATGTGGTTATGTGAGAGCTGACTCAGAAGAAATCGATGTGGTTATGTGAGAGCTGACTCAGCAGAAATCGATGTGGTTATGGAGACTGACTCAAGAAATCGATGTGGTTATGTGAGAGCTGACTCACTGCCAGTAATCAATGTGGTTATGCGAGATCTGACTCTCACAGTAATCAATGTGGTTATGCAAGAGCTGACTCCGAAGAAATCAATGTAGTTATGCAAGAGATGACTCCGAAGAAATCAATGTAGTTATGCAAGAGCTGACTCCGAAGAAAAACACCAAGTTTGGGTCTAACCAGTTCTCCCGAGCCACGCTAAAATGTATAATAGTGGTATTCTGACCTGTTCTCCCGAGCCCTACTAAACTGTATAATAATGATATTCTAAGCAGTTCCGATTTCTTACTTACACATAAAAATCTCAGCGGCAATGCACAATAACCGCAGCATCGGCGAGGGTACTCGATATAGTTTTGAAAATGTCAAAATGTCGTAAGAGTTTCTCACTAAAATTTAAACTAAGTGTGTTTGTAAAATTACTTTCAGGCCTACTCTTGTTGATTTTCAACTGTCAGAAGTTCTTATACGTGGTTATATTAAGCTATATTGTGTTACCAGAGCCAAACATGAACATTGAGCAAAGCGCAGTCACAAAAATAACTACATGTGAAATACGTTGCCTGCGAAAAGTTACCAACAACACAAGAAAAGATAGAATCACCAACATCAGCATAAGTTGGCACAAAACCG
Organism: Arion vulgaris; assembly: GCA_020796225.1. Taxonomy (NCBI): domain Eukaryota; kingdom Metazoa; phylum Mollusca; class Gastropoda; order Stylommatophora; family Arionidae; genus Arion; species Arion vulgaris. The sequence continues at coordinate 17,691,307 of CM036753.1, forward strand.
TGCTTAAATTACATAGAGAAACAAAGAATGAAGTGGTTTGGCCACTTAATAAGAATGCATCCAAACTCCACAGTATACAGTCTTCTACAACAGAACATCGGGAAAGAAGGCAAGAGGAAGACCACGGAAAAGATGGTTAGATGGCGTACCAGAATCCTGTGAAAGAGCAAAAATAACAATCACACAAGCCACCAGAACAGCGCAAGACAAAAACAGAAAACCACGACACTGGGCAACAACCCGGTAGCAGTGTGACGACAGAAAACCACGACACTGGGCAACAACCCGGTAGCAGTGTGACGACACTGGGCAACAACCCGGTAGCAGTGTGACGACAAAAGAAGAAGAAGAAGAAGATATTAAGCACAGAACCGTCATGAATAGGAACTTGAAATAACTGTTTATTAGTCCAGTATAGACCTGACTTATACCGCAGCTGACACTTCATTAATAAATGTCATTCCACTATAGATCAGTACATAACACTAAATATAATGTGTAAGGTGTACTGACATTTGTAAACTATTGAAATGAGGTTTTTTAAAACTTAAAAAATTTTTAAAAGACGGTTAGATGGCATAGCAGAATCATGTCAAGGAGATAAATAGCAATCACCCAAGCCACCAGAACAGCGCAAGATAAAAACATAAAACCACGACACTGGGCAACAACCCGGTAGCAGTGGGACAACAACCCGGTAGCAGTGGGGCAACAACCCGGTAGCAGTGGGACAACAACCCGGTAGCAGTGGGGCAACAACCCCGTAGCAGTGGGGCAACACAAGAAAAGTAAGAAATATGTGTTTGCAAATGTTTGAAATATATTTGTTAAACTGCATGTAGTTTTAATTCGATTATTGAGTTTAACCACACATGAGCTATTAAATTCGCCTCTTCCACAAATAGTGAATACTCGAGGACAAACAGAAATAGAGACAAGAGAGAAAGGAAAAGTAATATATATATATATACCATCTCCCATTTGATCCCCGGTAATGTCAATGATTTTTTCTGTCAGGGCATAAATACAAAATCCAAACTTGAAATATTTCGCAGTGACTACACTAGCAATACAGCCATTCAATTCCTCAGTCTCTTGTTTCCCTGACCTGAATGAAAATCGTGACATGTCCTTTTTACAGGACGTAGCCCTCAACAACAGTAAACGAGTCGTCGAGTTTCTAGGCACCACTTATACGTTCAGTAGTTTGCCATTGATTTCCTAACAGTGATGTCTATTTTTATAGTTCGTAAAAATTCAAGGGAACTAATTTATCCCAAACTTGCCCGCCACGGAGTTTGAACCAGGTACGTTTGGGTTGTGATCGAGCTCACTACCGCTACAGATGCTCACCTACACCACCTTTAAAAGTGGTATTACGAAGACAGTAAAGACAGGGAATACTTGTAGACTCTCAGAGGAAATAGTTGCATACCATTGCAGTGTGTGGAGGGTCGTCGACATCTCTCATTACTGAAAAAAAAGCCAAAAGTTCTGTGTGCGTGTAATACATTTGACATTTCTTGTCAAGCGGAAGATCATTTCAAGACGAAGTAGTCAATCTCCAACTGGCAAGTCATGGACGATATTCCACGGATCATTAACATATCTAGCCAGATCAGTTGCGGTAAGTTATGCCTAACTAGGTCTGAGCATGCCAGGATGACTTTCTTCAATTATATAAGTGTAACAAGATGGGAGATAACGCACAGCACGACTGGTATAGTGCTCATACAAAAGAAATTGTCTTATAAGCTTTCACTGGAAAAGAAATTAATTAATGCATAAGAAAACTGTATCTGGGCGTATTTAGCTTAAGCGATAGTGAGCTCGATCACAACCCAAGTGTATTTGGTTCAAACTCCGAGGCGAGCAATTTGGAAGCAAATTTGTTCCCGTTGTAACGAACTGTAAAAATAGACCCCACCATTCAGAAAGCAATGACAATCTACTGAACGTATAAAGTGGTGTCTAGAAAATCGACTTGCTTGCTCTGGTTAATGGTAAAGTCCTCTAATGGATATGCAGCGATTTTTCTTGTTATGTCATATGAAAATTTGAGTTATTTGAGACATCGCAGGAAAGAAAACAAATAGAAAATATGATGAAAACTTGAACAGAATGAACATCACAGCTCCCAGACAGATGCTTGATCCTTTCCCGTTAGTTGAGAGTGTCAGAGAGTACTTATACAATAGCTTTGATAATTATTCTTCTAATTCGAGTGCTTCATATCGACCACTTGGTAACCACTCTGTGGGATTTAATGTGATCTGAGCCTAAGAGTGATTGTACGTTGTGCCAGTTATGTACCTACAGGTAGGCCAGAACGTCTTATTTCTGCGATACTTTTTATTTACTAGGATAGCTTCCATAGGTCATCAGTCGCCTCTTACGACATGTATTGTAGGTCGCAGTTGTACTATTTTTTGCTTTCGTT